>OY728139.1:1084930055-1085375109 GCA_963277665.1 Viscum album | reverse complement strand
AATGTTAAATACTTAATATATTAGAATTATTTATAAAAAACCTTTTATATGATTAACAACATATCCAACAAGAATTTACATGGATTATTCTTAATAATATCTCCATATTAGTGTTATAGTATGATGGTTTACATGTAAACAACCTTATTAACCTTAGGCATATGATAAATAAGTATTATAGGCTCAAAGTAAACCAAATAGATACAAAATTAAAATTATACATAGTTAATATAAAGTAAACTAAAGTCCATAGAAACTACCATATCACTCCACTAAAAAATAGAAAACCACCTACCCCACTACCCTAACCAGCCCAAATCCCTTCATATGGTTCACTAACTCTACAAAGGAATGGCTATAAATACTTCAAATAAAGTTGATTCACACAATCATGATAGTTGAAGTGTAGAAAAAAAATAGAAAACAAATCAAATTGCAATTATTGGGTATACCATACCACACGGACCTCGGGTTTAGGCCAAATCAAAACAAAAAACAAAACAAAAAAAGATACAAAACATTAAACCTAAGGTACCACTTAGAAATTTGAATTGTAGAACAAAACAATTTTCTGATTGAAGATGGATCTGGTGGAATAATTTTCCGAGCAAGAGAGCACCGCTTTAGGTCTCAGCTTTAGGCCTGCAATCGCGTGGATGGGGGATTGGGTCTGTTGACAATTTAGGGGAAAACTTTCCCAACAGTTTAAAAACCCATTGGGAAAGCCTTCCTAAAACTCACATATCCCAACGATTTGATAAAATCATTGGGTAAAATTCATCTAAAACTCACATATCCCAATGGTTTGATAAAACCGTTGGGTAAAACTCATCTAAAAAACTCTATTCCAATGGTTTAGTGAAATTATTTGGTAAGGACCTCTCGATGTCCCTACTCCAACGGTTTATGAAAACTGTTGGAAAATTTTTGTTGGTATATCCTCCATTTGCAGTAGTGATTTTCTACTCGTACTCCTAATGGTGTGTCAATCGACATAACCCCATGCATACATTACACCATTAGACCCAACACATTCACAAACCGAGTATATATAAAAGAGTGTGAGGCACCTGTATCAAATAAATCACTAGCAAGCATGTAAGATACAAGAATCGAACCTTGAACTATTGATGGTCTAGTATCGCCACCTCCAGGTACAGGATGAACTGCAATAATCTAATTTGTTCCTCTACCCTGGGCTCTAACTTGAGTCCCTAATGCAACACTACCCTGCTAATAAGGATGCACTTGTCTTGGCACACCACATCTGCTAACCCAACCAGTACGACCGTTAGAGCTCCAATTTCCTACCTGGTATGGGGTAATTGACTCCCTACCTACAATCTACATTATCCTTGACCCTCCATCATTTTAAATCTATCAAGGGTTCCTAAAGAACCTCTGCGCATGTCCCATCCAGTCGCACACTCAACACTTAACCAGTGGTTGGGGACACTAACCGCACATGTGTCCCGGCCTACCATACTGATAGAAGAAAACTCCATCACTACCCTGAGAGGTTGGTTCTATTCTATGACTACTTTTTATACTACTTCTTTTATGAAAACCTTCAAAATAACACTTCCTACTATCAGAATCCACACCACTGGATCGCCCAACTGGAACCACATGTTCACCACTAGAAACCTCCTTGAGGTTACTGATTAGCCAATAAATGAGGCTAATATTCATTTTTAATATATATAATATTCATGTTCTTTATTATTCATAAACACCATTTTAGTTCATTTTATACTTTGAACACCATTTCACATTATGATTGTAATACCTTCTTAAAATGCACTATTATGTGGTACATTTTTTAACATTATTTAAAGTACCCAATGATTCATCTGATTTTAAGGTATCTAATTATACATATTTTAATTTGATATTTTGGTAAATTGATCTAAACTTAAATATGAACATGTTTGATTCAGGGATCAATGGAGAATTCATGGAAGAAGATGAGGATATTGTGTGATGAAAGGAAACAATTCTGGAGAAGTCAAATTGGACACCAGCCCACTGATGAGACTGTGGGGCCCAACATACAGTCCCAATGAATCCCAAATTTCGTGGGATGCTATAATACATGTATAGGAACAAATCAATCTTCATTATCCAATTCTAATTATTCCTATATAGTGTCCATTTAGGCATCCCAAGTTAGAGATAAAATTCTGGTCCAGATTCTGCGGCCCAGAAAAACAGTCCACTAATATAATCATATCTTCTAATAAACAACTCCAAATGGGCCCAAATTTTACAGGAGGTTAGGAGACATCCTGGGATCCATTTTATTCTTATATAGACCACTCTGATTCGGCCATATAGAAGGACTTACAAGCGCATCTGTTAGGTGGAAGCAAGCTGGATGCCACCTCGGGACAAGGGTGGAAAAGTCTCCTCTCCCTTATTTTCCACCACCCTAGGCCTACCATACTCAAGTGAGATTTTTTGTACTGTTGGAGGCTCTACCCAAGTCTCCCAAAAATTTTATTTAAGGTAGTGGTGGTGAAGGAGTTTTTCATATTTTATGCTTTGTTCAATTGTAATGTTATGCTGCGATTTTGTTGTCTCAAGTTTGTCTTTCACATGTAAGTTGTTCAATTCACTTTAGTTTCTTAATAAAATATCTTCTTTTCCTCTTATTCTATTGTTCTTAATATCACTTTGATACCGTTGGTTCAAGGTGTGAATTTATTCACACTAAAACTTGTGAAATTATTCACCCAACGGTGGAGTGATCATTTTATTTTTATTGTTTTCTTTACTTCTTCATTTCCTCCCTCATGAGTCTACTTTCCGCTTTCATTGAAACCATGAGATCAATGGAGGGATAAACCACTTATGGGTTGATCCAAGGGAGTATCAAGGGGATGGATTGTATGTTATTTATCACCCCATTAATGTATAATCACTTCTTTAATTGAGATTTTTATTTGATGATTTTTAAACTCCATCATCCTTGTTGAATTTAAGGCCACACACTTCATGTGATAATACGAACCTTTACCATGAAGTGCTCAAAACTTTGATCCTTCAAGTGTATAGGTGATTAATATTAAAGGGTGTGGGTATTAAACCAGTAAGTGATGATGTTGTTTTATCTTCTTAAATGAATCCATCTCAAATATAAGAAATTAAAATCATTAAAAAGAAAATACGTCCAATCCACCCCAAGTGATAACCTAGGATCAACTCACTCTTTTAAATTGAATTCACTTAAGTCTCTTAGAGTTCACTTAAACCCATATAAAATCAACCCAAGTTTTCCACTTCATAGCCAAAAACAATCCATATAATGTACGTGTCTATAGGTTACTTCTTAGGTCTCTGGGGATTCGACAACCCAAGCTAGACTACAAGGACCGTCCTACCTTCTTCTGTTGGGTAAATTTGAGCGCGAATCAGTTACCTTCTGAAATAATGGCCTGATCTACCACTTCAGTAAACCTATTTAAATGAAAGATATTCACCTGGGACTTGATCTCATGTCTAATTCCATCCTGAAAATATCTCACCGTAGCTGCTTCATCCCTTTCCAATGCCTGGAACAAAGTGTTGCAAGTCAGTGAAGCGACCAACATAATCTGTCACTGTCATAGTCCCCTGGGTTAACCTCATAAACTCCAAAATATTCTTCCACCTCAATTTCTCTAGATAAAAATGTTCCATAAACCTTTCATGGAAATATTTCTACAACATACCCTCTACCTACTCGGTCTAAACTAGAATATCCCATCAGTGCTTTGTTGGTCCCCACAACATATAATCCACCAACTTGACTCTCTTATTAGGAAGAGTCTCCAAGTGATATAGAATCGTATGGATGGTCACTATACAAAACTAAAATTCCTTAGGTCTACCCACTCCATCAAAAGTCATAGGGTGCTGCAATTGAAACTCTCTAGTCAGGTCAAACATACTTGGCATAACCTGCCCTGAATGGGTCTCATTCTATCATCTGCATAAAATGAGAAAAGTTCTCATAGAATTTCTCCTCCCCTCTATTATCCTGGATCAATGGGGTTTCTTGCTCCACGAATAAAGGATAATTCTTAGTGATATCATCATGTTTCCCAACTGACACTCGTCGTGGTGACATTTCTCTACAATTCCAAACACATGTCTCAAAACACATAACATAAAGTTTTCACAATTTATGCAAAAGAAGGATCTCTACTAACTAGAGACAATACATTTCTCATACACTATCCCAACAGATATAGTCACATATTTATCACTACCCTCAACCATCCCTACCATAGTTCATGGTCAACATGGGGTAAACCATCTTACATAAACACAACCTTTTTAACCATTTAACTTTTACAACATAAATAATTCTCAATTAGTTGCATTTCTATCTTTACAACTCATCACAACCAAATTTTAACCCATTTATGAATATTATTTAGGAATTATTCTTTAATTATTCTTTTATATTCTTTATGTTTACCCGATTTCATCATCTTTATTAGACACCATTTCTTTCAAATTTCAAAGAAAATGAAAAGCATTTTATCCCTCACATCCCACGTGTCTTTCCCATGTATGACTACTATGATGCATGTCACATATATCCCTAGGTGCCTAAAATGATGCATGTATACACAACCTTGTGCCATTTTGGATATGAACAAAATACCATAAAATAGTCATATCACACAACAAGTGCAATAACTACGGTGAAATATCATCCAACCATAACAAAAAACATCAAGAACAACAATCCCACCATGGGTACTTGGGTTTTCCCTCATACATGGGTTAGATACTCCCATGTATGAGTTCATTTACAAGGTCTGACACATACTAACCTCTCATTTACCATTCCCAATAGTAAGACAATAGAAAAGAAAAACTAGCTCTGATGCCAATTTGTAATGTCCTCAGCCCAATGGACACTATATCTGGTGCCTCGATCCAGGTCTCCACATGACCTCAGGTGTGCCTCCCCATATGCCAGAGGCTACCAACTAGCAGTGAGGGTCTAATGGAACACATGGGGAGATTATACCCTCTTTATCAGAGTAATCTGCATAAGATAAAATATGAAATAAAGGAAACAAATAAAAAATAATAAGAATCATGAATCCATTTCCCAAAATTGGGTACAAGACAACATCCAAATATTAAATATTCTATGTCATGTCATACAGTTCCAAGTGTTATGAAAAACCCAAAAATAAATACCAACTGAAGAGTCCCCAAAATGGGTCCTGAATCCATGTTTGAATCCCCTGTCTATGCACATCCCATATCCAAATCAACCATTTAGCACAGGTCCCTTACCCTTATCCTGACCCACAACCATGAAGTATGCTCAGGTACCTAATGGTGGCCTAAGTAGAGTGTTCGTACAACTTATTAGGTCATCACCAATAGTGTCTACAAAATATCTAGTCTAAACAGATAGTGCATACAAGTACAAAAATGAATAATAAGATAAATATAAGATAAATCGAGTGCCATTAGTTAACAAGGTTTACTTTATCCACCTTCATCATTCGTTCCATGGGCTAACCATCTTCATCAATTACACTTCGGCTAATGTTGGTCATATAAACTATGCGTAAGGAAAAAAATAATGTTCCTTTCATCACTAGGGAAAACATTACACAAAACAATACATAACACTTACCTTGGAGCCTCAGTTAGGGTATTTATATCTCATGCATTCGATAGGGGTATAGAGCCTCAATCTGACTCCCTAACCCATGCATCAAAGGGGTGGGGTTTAGAGCCTCATTCTAACCTGACCTGTGGGTGTAGAGCTTCAATTCCAATACCCCACATACCACCAAGCCATGTGCACATGCTTCTTTAACCATTCAATACAAATACCACGTAAAAACCATCACTTATTTAACACATTTACCATTTACAAACTATAGTTCATTCAACACATATACCATATTCATGCCTTAACCCATTAACACATTTATCATTTATGTACCTTAGCCCATCAACAAATTTACCATTTACAACCCATAATTCATATAACACATTTACCATTGCACCGAACACCCCCTTATACCATGTCAACAATTGAACATAATTACCAATAGTTCCATTTCATAACTCAAACAAACATATCAACATATTTATTATAGGCCCTATCTCAAAATAATTTAATTCTACACTTAACAACTCAATTCCATGTTCAAAAAAGAAACACACCCCATAGGTGTCCCTTAACCTAATCTAATCAACCTTAATGCATCCCATGGGGATCATGAGGGGTTCAATTCATCAATTAACCAATTAATTCATCATTTTCTACCATGTAAAACAAAAAAAATAGTACAATGACACAAGAACGCAACCATATACACATAAATTTAATCACAATACTATGGGATATAACTTGTATACCATCTATCTCGATTCTGAATATGAACACTCTCTTAACTGTAGCCTTTGATTTGGAAACAAACTACCTTTAAATCCCTAACTTATAAACCACTGTAAAAAGAGGGTTTTAGAGCTTCAAAAGAAGAAGAATGGTTCCACAAGCCCTAATATAGAAAAATAAAGGAAGAGGAGTGTTAGACTCACCTTGAGCTTCGATTTGCATCTAATGGTGCTTCAAATGACTTAGAAATGAGGGATATCAATCCTTGAGATGTTTGGGAGGGACGGTTTGTCACCCTCTGTTGTTGTAGGAAGAATGGAGAGGAAAATAGGGTAAGAAAAATTCAATCCTACAAAGGTAAAATGGTAAATTTCCCATTTTTAATGAGGTGCATGGTTTGGCCGCACGGTTTTCCAAACAGTGTGCCACCCAATATTCAAGAGGGGGGTCAGGTCAAAAGGTCTCCTGGGAAGCTCGCACGGTTTGACAAACCATGTGGTAACCATGTGGATAAGCCCACATAGTTTTGCTTCCCCCCTTTCACAGTTTCACCAACCATGCATCTCTCCTCCAAGCAAGCACGATTAGGGCACACAATTATTACTAATTGTGAACCAATTGTGCATCATCCATTGGATGACCCATTTTCCTCCTCTTTTGTGTACCAAACCCCTAGAATGCCCCCGATCCTCCACATAAACTCAAGAAACATTTCATTAACTAACTTAAAGGTATTTTAACCAAAACTTAAACAAAGATGCACCACATTATAATTTCATAATCTTACATTCGGTGGTGTCGTTTTTTTCATTTGATGAATGATGTTTGTCTCTTTAGCGACTCAAGCTTAACATACATGGATATTACATTATTCTAAATGAATATTCAGCACCTTACAAAAGTATATGCATGAGTACCATAATAGTTTAGTGTCTTTGGAAACCTAGAACATAATCTTCTAACTATGCGAAAGATCTTCAATATTTCCCACAAATATCTTCTCATTTAGTACTCCTACTTAAAACCTTTCTTTACAACTTGGGGAAAGGAAACATAAGTAAGGGTGAGCTCATATGCTCAGTAAGAGTAAATAAAGTAGATACATAAGCATAACATAAGCATAAAGGTATGAGAACATGAGCATAACATTGGAAAATCATACCCTACATATCAAAGAACATAAACATGAATCATGGCATAAAGATTTGCAGTTCATAAGACATGAATCATAAGGGAATCAAGAGAATAAGCCATGAAAGCATGACATATGAATAAGACATGGAATTGTGGAAAATATATAAGTATATAAAATCATTCCTTATAAGTCAAGGCTCATTGCCAAAACTTATAAGCACACTTCATGGGGGTCACACTTATTGAGCGTGATACACCACCATCCCCAATCGCAACCCTTTCCTTATAGTGGAGTGAGTTCACTACTCAAACCATCTTAGTAGTCAAGGTCCACTCCCAAAACCATATTAGTAGTCAAGGTTAACTTTCAAGACCATCCTATTAGTTAAGGTTCACTCCCAAGACCATCTTAGTATTCAAGGTTCACTCCCAAGACTATCTTAGTGGACAAGGTCCTTTACAGAATCGAGTTTACTACTCATTCTAACCATGTCTATCTCATGAGATATAAATTTTTACCTAATGAATTAGAGGGAGATATAGGTCTCACCCATCACATAATGAAATCATACATATGTGTGCCACAAGATCATAAACATTCATCGTATCATAACCCATTAGATGAAATGGGAATTATAAACATATCATCATATCATAACCTTTGGAAAAGAGACAGGTTTCAGAATCATTTCATCAAAGCATAACTCATGAAAAGAAGCGGTTTTTATAAGCATATAACCTGTGAAAGATAAAAGGATTTCATAAGCATATAACCCATGAAAGAGAAATGGGTTTTATAAGCATATAACCCATGAAAGAGAAATGAGTTTCGTAAACATCAGGTCATCAAAACATAAATCATTCAGAGAAAGAATATGAATGGTACCTTAGTAAGGCATGAGTAACACCAAAAAATATCATCTTAGATAGAAAATAATTTTTAAAGATCTTTTAAAAACATTTTTTTAGAAAATAACTTTTCTTTGAAAACCACTTTGAACATTCTTTTCTTTAAAAATAAACTTTTGAAACATATAAAGGAAGATTTGAAAATCATTTAAAACACTTCTTAAACATAATTTTTTTTGAAAACCATTTCTTTTGAAAATATCTTTGAAAATATCTTTGAAAATAAACTTTTAAATCATTAAAATCCTTTTATTTGAAGATAACCATGAAAATTTATAAAGGAAGCTTGAAAACATTTTGAAAACCTTTTCTTTGAAAACTTATAAAGGAAGCTTTAATTTTTTTTGAATTTTTTTTCAAGCATAATAAACTTTTAAAATCCTTTTCCTTGAAAACGATCTTAAAATATCATTTAAAAATATTTTTGAAAATATTTTTAGGAAGCATGTTTTTTGAATAAAACGGATTTTCGATCGAAGAGAGAAATAAAGTTGGATTTTCTTAAGAACATTTTCTTAAAAATATTAAGCACCAAAGAGTGAAAAAAATGACAACATTACTTGAAGATGTCATGAATAATGGGAGGAGAAGAAAATTCCTAATAATTCTTGAGAGTTGGATCATAATATTTTATCAATAAAGGCATAATCATAAACAATCCTAATAAACGATGAGATTGTAGCAATAAACTCTTACCACCTTGGCGACATTGAATCTTAATCCCCGTGAAATAATAACATTAAATAAAACTTAAAATATCATTAAAGGAATTATATTCATGATATAACATGTCAAATGGTAGTATATACACATCGTAAAAGAATATAGGTGTATAATAAAACATGTTTCTCAAAGAAGGCAAATTGAGATAAAATTACCATACCGATTTGGTCACTTTTGAACTGTAAAACCCCATGAAATAGATATCATAAAATAGATATTTAAATACCCATAAATTTAAGGATAAATATAATATAATACATTCATGGACAGTATATACACCACATAAAATAAACTAGTAGTGAATAAGGCATAAGTCTCGCGGAAATAAAAGCGAGACTAAAAACCCCCTTACCACTTGACTAACTTTTGAATCATGAGATCCGTAAAAGAATGACATCAATTTAAACTTTGAATATCATGAAATAAATTAAATTCATGATATAACATGTCATAGGTAAGTATATACACCATGCAATAAGAATAATCAGTGAATATAGCATGTATCTCACAGAAATAAAAGTGAGACAAAAAAACTCTTACCTTAAGTCTTAACTTTCTTAGTATATGTTCAAACCCCCTGTATAATAAATATAAATTTGATATAAATATACTAAATAACCATATTATTATACATTATACCATATATAATTTGATTATGACTTTATATTACCCGTTTATTAACAATTTCATGTTAAAGTTATGTTCCGGGTAATAATCGCTTTGTTTTTCATATATGTTTTGAATCGTTATTCTTGATCATCTTAAATATATCATGATTTACTTATTTATATAATGTAAAATATCATATATATTTAGTATATAAGTATTTATAATAATATATAAAATATATAAATATGAAATGGAATACATCATTCATGGAGACGGTAGGTCGTACGTACGTATGAACGTTGTCTCTGTTTTCTTATCGTATTGAAAGAAAGTAAATGACATATATGTGTATGTATATATTATTATTTTGGTAACATTCATATGTCATGTATATCATATATGTTTACTAAACTCATCCTTAATGCATTCCATGTAAAGTGTGAACGAATCACATCACTTCGAGGAGGTAGTAGTCCACACGTCTATAAACGAAGTTATCATATTCCCACAAAATGGAAAGCATAGAGGTATGTGTTATGTAATAATTTCATAATAATGAAGACATCATACATATCATATATATCATATAAGCCAATGAGCATGTACTCAAGTGGTACAGGCTCCTGCTTGGCATCCAAAAGACCCGGGTTCAAATCCGGGCAGGGATGAATTTTCGGGTCCTGTAGCAGGTACTGTAGCAGGGCACTCTAGCAGGGGCACTATAGCAGACACTGTAGCAGCGGTGGAACTGTAGCGGAGGCAACACTATAGCGGTGGAAGAACTGTTGCAGGATACTGTAGCGGCGGCGGTACTGTAGCAGGAACTGTAGCTGCGCAAGGTACTGTAGCAGTACTATTCACAGAGGGTCCTTTGGGCCAAAAAATGGGCTTTCAAGCCTTGTATTCAGGCCACTTGGCATTGGGACTTCGGGCTATGTATTGGGTCTCCCTCTACCCTCTAAAGAGGTCTTTGTTTTAATAATAAATTGAGGCTTCGGCCCCAACCTTTAAAAAAAATCATATATATCATATAAAAATATTAAGTCAATCATTATTCATAACCTTGAGAGGTGATAATGGGAGAATGAATAACATCGGTTCGTGATATGGTCACTAGTAGAAAAATGGTTTTTAACATCGTTAGTTTGATGTCGGTTTCATATAAGCCGATGTAATATATGTTTCCAGAGAATTTTTGGCGTCATTTTTTTAAAAAAGGATGCCAAAAAGAAAAAAAAATTGGGTGTCGGTTTTTTTAAAAACCGATGCCAATAATTAGATATTTTTTTACTAAGTTTTAGATTATTTCCTAAGCTTCGATTTGACTAGTCGTGGAGAAAAAACGGAGTTACAGATTAAAAGTTATGGTTGTCGGAAGTTGATCTTCTCTAATAAAAGTCTTAAAGAAGTTCATCTTTCAAAGGCCATAACTTTTAATCTGTAACTCCGTTTTAGCTCCACGAATAGTCAAATCGAAGCTTAAGAAATTATCTAAAAAATTGTAATTTTTTTCCATTTTTTGCGTCAGTTTTCATAAAAATAAATGCCAAAAATATTTTTTTTTATTTTTCACGTCGGTTGTTTTAAAAACCGACGACAAAACAATTTTTTTTTAGTTTTTTGTGTTGGTTTTTAAAAAAACCGACGCAAAAAGTGTTTTTTTATTTTAGCATTGGTTTATTTAAAAAGTGATGCCCAAAATATATTTCTTTACTTTTTGGCATTTGTTTAAAAAAAACGACGCGAAAAATATTTTTTTTATACTTTTAGCGTCGGTTTATTTAAAAACTGACACAAAAAAGGATATCGATTGGCATTTTTGGCGTCAGTTTTCTACAAAACCGATGCCAAAAGACCAATGTAAATCCTCTTTCGCATTGGTTTCAAACAAAACTGACACCAAAGAGTATTTGCCAATACGCGGGATCAAAATTTCAATTTTTTCACAATGCGCGTTTAACTTTTTAAACTCCCACCTATATTTCCATACAACGCTATCAAAAATATTTTCGTTTACTATATATAAATCCATTTTCTCCTTCGTTCAACATTTTCAACCTCTTCAATTCAATCAAGTGTGCAATGCGGCTTCAATCGTTAATTTGAACACGGTACCTATTCTAATCATTTATTTTCTTTATTACTCTTTTCCTTCATTTCAAAACAACTCGATTGGTTTGCTTATAAAGATGATTTATTCTTATTATCGAGTTAAAAATATAGAAACTTCGGATGAGATTTACCAACTTTGGTGTAAATTTAATTATCGATCCTCATTTTCATTTTGTGTATGTGATTTTAGTTTATGTTTATCAAATTTTATTTGAAACGATTTGTAACAATCCAAACTTTAACAAGTTCAACTTTTGATGACCATAACTTTTGATCTGTAACTCTTTTTTTGCTCCACGACCTGTCAAATCGAAGCTTAGAAAATTCTCTAAAACATGGAAGAAGAAAAAGTTACTTTTTGGCGTCAGTTTTTATAAAAATTGATGCCAAAAATAATCTTTTTCACTTACGGCGTCAGTTTTTTTTAAAAACTGACGCTGAAACTATTTTTTTAAAACTTTTGGCGTCGGTTTTTAAGGGAATCGACGCCAAAAATGATACGGATGAATTTGTTTGGCATCGTTTTTTTACAAAACCGACGCTAAAAAACAAATGTAATTCATTTTTTGCATCGGTTTACAAAAATTGACGTAAAAAGTCATATTTTTTACGTCGGCAGCTTCAACGTCAGTTAAAATCTGACGTCAAAATTAAAAAAACCGACGCTAAAGACCATTTTTCTACTAGTGGGTAGTTCGTCGTACACACGAACGATGATTGCGTATTTCATTTGATGGAAGTGTGTGTGAGTGTAGGTCAGACCATTAACATAAAAATATCTTAGTATATTGAGGATACTGAAGTTATTATATAATCATGGAATAAGAAGAATTGAAGGGGTGGATAAGGACGTAAAACAAAAACGCTTGTTAAAGGATGTTACCTCTTCTCTGAATAATCTCTTCTGATTTGGATCAAATGACTAACTTGGTTTGCTTTTTGCCCAAAGTGAGACTTAAGGGGTGAGAGGAGATAAGTTCAAAGCTTATTTTAGAATGGGTTGGATGAGCCAAAGGGCTTGAGAGGCGTGAAGAAGTGAGGAGGTGAATGCCTTTTTATAGTGGAGGAGTGACATTTTTGTAAATATAAAAAAGTAAACACTATTGAGAGGTCTCTCTTACATCATGTGCCTTAAATAATGGTCCATTTTCAAGAAAAGGGAGGATATGGTTGAAATATGGTCAGCGAAGACCTTTGAACATGTGTCTAGGTTATTTAGCCCCTTAAGTTAAAGTTTGACCACTAAGTAAACTCGTTTTTACCCCAATCACTATAAGTCATTTTAATTACATTCACTAATCTTTTTGGTTAAAAACTAAGATGATCTTAATATAAATTATAAATTACGCTGATTCCAAATATGGAATCCATTTTTCCAAATTCTAATCATAGAAGTGGTGGAAATTAATTTAAAATTAATCCCGCATATGAGATGAGACAACGAGTTTTTAAAGTAAAAATGTTCAAAAATTTCAAATGTTTTTATATCCAAATTCAATGTGAAATTGATTCCAATGACCTGCATTGTATTAATTGATGTACAATTGATCTAATTAAATTTTAAAACTAAATTAAAACATAATTTAACTATATAAATAAATTAGACGAAAAAAATAAATTTCAATTAAAATTCAGTATTTTTCGTTATTCATCCAAAAATGAAACTTCTCAAAAAAATCACTTTAAGCTAATTTTGACGTTCCAATTTCAAAAATGAAGTTTATTTTGTCAAATAAATTTTATAAAAGTGTCAAAAATTAGATTCAAAATAGGTGCGCCATTAAAAAACGGTAAAATTACCTTTTAGAAAAATACGTCTTTATGAGTAGAATTGGTTTTATTCTTATCTCTTTCCCAGTAAAAAATTTCCTATATTTTTAAAAGGGTTTTATTTTTCATTTCTAGTTAATTGGTCACCAGATAATTCTTCTTATATATATTGTGTACATGTGTAAATTATATTTTCATAATTTAATTAATCTAATTAATAATCGTCAATCCAATGGTTGGGTGACAACTATAATAATATTTTAATAACAATGTTGATAATACATTGTAGTTTGATAAAACTAGATTTTGCGTATCATGTAAGTTATTGAAGGAACTCGACATTGTATGCAACACAAGTCAAACACATTGTTGTGTGTACCACGAACTAATCTATGGATTGCGTGCAACGTAAGCTCGACTTGGTGTTACGTACAAAGCAAGAATAGTTTGGTGGTTTCATATAACACAAGCAGTATTCAGTGTTGCGTGAAATGAAAAATATCAAAAAAATTAAATTAAATCAAAAAAAAATAATTAATAAAAACTCGGGGGTGTTACAATCTCTGCATCGACCACATCAGTTATTAATCAAACACATTCTATTCAAGAAATAAAGTGAAATTTGTCAACCATGAGTCATTACAGCTCTTCGGGAGCTCATTATTTTCCCTATAATAAAAAGATCAAGAAAATTGTATATTATTTTCAAATTTATTAAGAGGAGAAAAATACATATGATGTAGAAAAAATACTCACCTTTTTCGTATAAAAATCATTTTACGTCGATGATAGGGATGACATCAACGTTGTCATGATGTGCAATGCGAATAAGATAATCGTGTTGATAACATGTTGTGAAATTGATCGAACGTCGATTGAAACCGCGAAGAATTTCGAAACTGAAAATATAAGATCGATCGTAGTCGAAACACATCGTTGACAAAGATAGCGTTGAATTTGCGAATAATGATGGTGGCGATAAATAGAAATACAAATACAATATAGACAAGTAGAGAAAAGAATACAATGTAGACCCCGAAAACCATCAATTTTCATTAACATTTTCATGTATTTATAGTGCACAAAAAATATCAAAAGTTATATGAAAAATTGGACACATGAAGGGAGGAAAAATACCATTATTATCATAATTATGATATCCATTGAATAATGTTTAACAACAACAATAATAATAACAACAATAATAATTAAAAAAATAAAAAATCTGTTAAAGGTGTAATTTGAAAACCTCGACGAATGTCGGCCCGCTCCCCTCGTTGTGCTTCGTCCCTTTCCGGTCGCAAGAGCAGAGGTGAAGAACAGGAACCCGACACTGTAATACCCACAGGGAATACCATTTCCATCACCAGTTCCGAATCGCTTCAAACCCTAATAATTTCATCAAGGGCGTGAAATGCTATACGTCTTATTACCCCGAACCTTGTCCAAGTCGTTTGAAACATCTTTTCGCTGACAGTTTTCCACATCTGGTACGATGTTTTGGCAGGTCTCCGGACGGGTCGTGTTTTGTTACCAGCTCCGACGATAACACACTACGTATCTTTACACTGCAAGCTTAGTTATCCATATCATTATTTTCTGCTACTGGTTTTACTAGATCCCCTCATATCAACTGCACACATCTGCTTCAGGTGCATCTTTATCCTTTCTTATAATATTATTTCAACTATAGTTTAGTGATCTATATTAGTCGTTGGCTACAAAATAAAAATTAACTGAAAATCTTTTTTTACTTTTCACATCCAATCACTTATGTTTTTGCAAGTACAACAAGGGATCACCCCATTCATCTTTGGGATGCTTCTTCAGGCCAGGTTGCGATGGTTATGGCTATTAATTAGTTAAGTGATTTGGAAAATTTTAAGAAGAATTTGATGGGTCACTTCTATTAGGTAGATTTTGAATGTCATCCCGACATGTTAACTAATATGAAGATTTTATTGATTTTGCTAATTTCATTGTCGTGTGCTAATTTAAAATCTATTGGGAGTCAAGGTAGTTGCTTGGGTGTTTTGTTAGTATTTTTTTCACTGTACTTGTTTTGAAAACAACATCAAATTAAGATTGAATATCACGATGCTTTAAAATTCCTTGTTGAACCACTCTCTTCCAAGGCCAATTGCATTTGGTAGGGGTGTGAAATGTGTTTTTCCTGGGCTGAATGGATCCCATTGATATTTTTCTTGGATTTATCCTGGGATGGGTGTAAAACGGGTTTAGGCTGACATTGGGACAACTGAAGGACTTGGCAGTATCTTTCTGACCCGGTTGGGCTTGTCTAAATTGTAAAATTTGCAGCCCTGAGCCTAGCTCAAGCTCACTCATGCTTCGGCCACTAGTTGGGCTTTGAGCCCAAACTGAGGGTAGCTTCAGGTCAGCCCTTTTGGCCAGACATTGGGCATTGGCTTCAGTCGACCCTAGGTTAGACATCTGCAGGGTTTATAAAGGTAACTGTTGTATGCCCTCAACGGCAAACTTTCAAGACAAAGAATAACTGCCCAACTCATGATAATTGATGCCAAAGCAAGCCCACTTTCAATTTGATCCCTCATAATTTAGGACTAAGCATGGGGGTCATGTCGAGTTACTTTTCTTACTGCTATCCAGTTCAGAGTGGATAATTGAAATTAACTGCTGGTTTTGATACTTTTAATGAAAAGTGTTGTGGCGTTGTTCATATCAGGCTTAGGATGCTGTGGATGAAATCACCAGCGCCCTTTCAACTGCTTTGATGGAGCAAAATAATAATTTTTTTCATAAGTTTATATATTATCATCTTTTGGTTTTCTGTCTTGAAAAGTTTTATATCTTCCCGTGATCCTCTTTTGGATAACTAACAAGCAATCATCACATAAGAAAGGCATTGCAAATCAAAAGAGAACTCTTGCAGACTTTGACTTTCCACCCTCCCAAACTAAAGAATTGAGATTTTTGAGTCATGTTGCATCAGGCTACTCGTCTTGTAGTTGGATCTCCAATTTTTTGGAAGTTTCCAAATTCCACTTGAGTATCCAAATCGGGTTTGTTGGCCAATTGCATGCAAACTGTATGTGTCAATTGGTTTAATACATTAATTGTGAAATTTTGATTGCTATGCTGGGGCTATTGGTTAATGAGCAGATAGCACTGATGTGCTTCTGGAATACCAGACTGAAATGTGAGCCATTTGGTTATGTTGAGAAGCTCCAGTCGGTTCCTCTATGCCATTTGGACCTGTCTTTGAATGCCCTTCCCTTTATTATTTTGTATTTCTCTAAAAATGTAAAAAATGTGGATAAATGGAAAGGGAAGAATGTGAAACATTTAAAAAAAGTAAAATCATGTGTAAACTGAAAATTTTTGTTAGACGGATCTGATATCGAAACTGCCTTTTAGTTTAAAAATTCAAAAGTTATAGTACACCATCATTGCTAAACACTTTCAACACCTTTGGTGGGCTACAAATTGCTACTTTTCTTCAAAGAGTTGCAAAAGAGTAGCTTAAGGAGGGCACTATAATGGGAAAGATGGATGGAGGGGAAACTAAGAAGATGATACATGCTCCTGTTAAATTCGAAGCCCTAATACAATAGAAGATTTTATTAAAGCCTCATGTTTTCTGTTAATAATTGACAGATTCTACTCTGGTTCTGTGTAATTTCTTAACAAGTCCTAAAATCATCATTGCAGAATAGATGAATTATTTTTCACTGAATTTATTTGAATAAGCTTTTTCTGGAAACTTGTCCCATCAAAGTGGGATTATTTATTACGGTCATTTTGCAAGTTGCTGAGAATTTCCGGTGATGCATCATGTTGCATGCTGCTTATTATATGTTCCTATTAGATGTTGCCCAACCGTGAGCCATGTCTCTTTCTTCTCACGTTTTCTCAAGCCTTTCATTTGAGTAGAGCTTTAAAGAAGTCGTATCTCTAATATTAAGTGACAGTGTGCTTCAATGTTTCTCCTCTTGGATCCTTTATATTCAATGCAGGATATTTGCTGGGTATAACACATCTGTAAGAGTTTTTGATGTGCACCACCCTGGTAGAGAATTTAAGCAAAGATTCAACACTAAAAGGAAATAAAGAAGGGCCGTCAGGTACCCATTTTTAATCTTACATAAATAAATAAAAATAAAGTGTCCATTACCAGGATCATGCAGACATTGCATCTCTTCGAGTCTGTAGAATCTTGTATGTAGTTTTGATTATTCTCTTGACTGCATGGGAGTGGTTGGGAATTTTTACAGGCAGTCCTTAGAATCTTCTATGGATTTTTAATTTTACACAACTCAATACATTTTGAGAAAATGTAAATGAAAAATATTTTCTAAAACCAAACGCCACCTAAAATTGCGGTCATAAGAAAGAGTCAAGGTTATGTTAACATTACACTGCACTTGCGTGCACAGGCATCATATCTACCGTTGTCTTTTGTCCAACTCATAACGGGAAGCTTGCTTTGGGTCAATATGACAAGACAACAGCACTCTGTAGGGGAAGATAACATAGAACTCTTGTAAGTCTTACATGGCCAGGAAGGTGGGATTACACACGTACTGAAAATTCCTTATATTACTCATCAGTGTTTTCAGATTTCTGATTGAAAGTGTTTTTTTAATCACTTATTTAAGTGATTTTATTTTGGAATTCAAGTGCAAGTGTTTTTTCAGGAACATAACAACCACTACTTATATTTTCAAACTGCTAACCTTAAGTGTTAATGTTGGCGCCAAAATCTCATCCGAGACCTCAAATGACTAGTTTTGGGGGAATCGAGCATGTGAACCACCCCGAAAGACCATTTCGGGGCTGATGAAGAGGTTGCACACAACTTTCGGCGCATGCGTGCAAAAGTGGAGTTCCACGCGCAACAAACTTGCTCTCATCAAGGACAACGGGTACTTCGCTCCGGAGGCCGACGACACGCCAAAGGCCCTTGTGCGCAAGAAATTGTTGATGCGCACAAGAAAGTAGCATTGTGCACAACCCTTGCATGCAACCACCCACTTGCGCGCTAATGGCAACATCCATTCGGGAATGTTGCGCGTCCCAACCCCAACGACAAAGGGCAGAGATGCGCACAACTTGAGTTGTGCGCACAAGGAGTTGCACGCCAACAACCAAGGATTTCAACTATAAATAGAAGCTCACCCCCTCCCTCGGACAAGCTCACCCCCTCCCTCAGAGAGGCTCTCCAGAAGACGAAGCAACGCCCTGCTGCGCGCAACTCTCATTCTTCCGCGACACCGCACAAAACCAGTGATTATGGACCTTCAAAGGTAGAGCATTTGTGCGACAGACCTCCTGTGAGCCCCCACGTGACTTGGCTTACAGTGTAGTGATCCTCGCGCACCTCTCGGATCCGCCTCCACGGGGCGTTCTGATCCATTGGTAAATTATCCAGGCGTGACATCTTCCTTCCTAGGGATGCACCTCTCGGATCCGCCTCCACGGGGCGTTCTGATCCATTGGTAAACTATCCAGGCGTGACACCATCCCTCCCAGGGACGCACCTCTCGGATCCGCCTCCACGGGGCGTTCTGATCCATTGGTAAACTATCCAGGCGTGACATCATCCCTCCCAGGGACGCACCTCCCGGGTCCGCCTCCACAGGGCGTTCTGATCCAGAACTCCGGATCCGCCTCCACGGGGCGTTCTGATCCATCGGTAAACTATCTAGGTGTTCCCTCCCAGGGACGCACCTCCCGGATCCGCCTCCACAGGGCGTTCTGATCCATTGGTAAACTATCCAGGCGTGACATCTTCCCTCCTAGGGACACACCACACATATCAGATCCGCCTCCACGAGGCGTTCTGATCCACAACCTCGGATCTGCCTCCACGGGGCGTTCTGATCCATTGGTAAACTATCCAGGTGTTCCCTCCTAGGGACACACCTCCTGAATCCACCTCCACTGGGTGTTCTGGTCCATTGATAAACTATCCAGGTGTGACATCATCCCTCCTAGGTTTTCGCCTCCTTGATCCGTCTCCATGGAGCGTTCTGATCAATCAAATCCCGTCTTGATGTTGAACTCGTGCCTCGATCTGTCTTACCAAGACGTCCAGATTCGTCTCCACAAGACGTAGAACTTGTGGCCTGACCCAAAATACCTACCCCATGTATAAACATGGGATGCTTGATCTAAAAAGCCTTGGAAGACTTGCGCCTTTGGCGTTGTTACCTCGTGATTGACACAAGATGCCTTGGGTTCCGTGCTTAAGATTCCTCATACGAGATGCCCTCTCAAAAGGATGATTTACAGGTGACCAATGCGCCCAAACGTCTAGACATGCCCAAAGATGCCCAACGTGACTACTCTCCTAACCAAAGGTTGGTGCCCTGTCAAGGCAAAAACAATGTAATTAACCAACGTCAACATAGAGATGACATCGAGAATGAGTTCCACGGATACGACTTAAATTTATGAGGGAGACCCATACTAGGCAACGAGCTCCAAGGAGGAATCCATGGAAGGAGGAACCAACATCTCATCATCCCGTTTCGATCAAGGAGCAAACATCGTCGATGAAACGCCTTTGGAAAACGGGAATGCGGGGCCACAGGAAGCTAGCGCGTGCATCTCGACGCATAAGCGGTGCTCTGATGAAAGCGTTAGAAACAAAAATGGTGAACCTGATGTGAAGACTCTTCTCCTCAACACGGGGACTAGTAGCGTTAGGGCACAACAAAATTTGCATGTCACCAAATTCCAAACATTCGATGTCTGGTTCCACTAAGCAAACAGTTGACCCATCATGGAACCCACCTGCGCATTGGGGCAGTTAGCATTGGACATCCTCGATCTGCGATTCCTCTTTGTCTTTAGAATTGAAAGTGGCCAGTCGGAGTATTGTATCACTAAGAGGAGGAGGGGGTGAATCAGTGATACTCTTTTCTTTTATGTTTCTTTTCAATTGAAACAACCTTCGCCATCTGTTAAAGATTTCTGTTGGAGTCTGCATCCCACATCGGACTTATGGTCCGATGTGGTCTTAATTATTCATTATAAAAGAACCTCAAGGTCTCTTTTAGAGAGGACCTTGGGTTATCATCTCTTACAATTTCAATTCTCTACTGAGAAACAAATCAACACACATCTAAAGGAACACAATGATTTACAAGGTTCACTATTCAATAAGAATAGCTACATCTTTGGTATGGTTTGGAAATGATCCAATACCATACAATCCACTAATAAAACAATCCGTGGATTACAACGAGTAGGATATACCCTTACACTTGTGTAACACTATGAAACAATCCCACTAGTGCGTGTGCACCCTCTGAGCACAATTGGGTAATACAATTGTTTTGTAACAAGTCATGTTACCTGCACTTCTTTTCAATTCAACAAATGTATTCAATTGAAATACAATTCATCAATTCCTTACCTAGAAGAAAAGTAAGAACCACCTGGACTTTGTTATGAAACACTGAGTCCGATCTTTTCTGAGTTCGATTCCTCCGAATCTGATTCTTACAAAACAATACTCCCAGTCCGATTTTCTGATAGAATACAATGGAAATGAATCATCACCACTTCAATCCCTGAGTACGATGAAACTCAGTACGATACTTCCTCGATCCGAAAATCTTCAATACGGTGATACCCAGTACCGAAAATCCTGTTCTGATTAATTCAGCCTGATACCAAACCGAGCTAAATACAATCCCCGTCGAAATGTATTCAATACAAAACAAAACGATATCACTTTCTCTCACTGAAAACTCGAAGCTTCTCTCTCTTCTGCGGTGAACAATACACCATCTTACAAAGTACAATGTACTTGTTGCCCTTTTATAGGTGACCCAAAACAAGTTTAGGCGGGAATCTCAAAATGTTTCCCGCTCACACAAATTCACCCACATTTGAATTTCACCTGAAATCTCGGAGCAATTATGACTTTGTCAACGCTTCTCGATTCTTCTTGAAACTTCCACAATCTTCACATCTTCTTCTTCAGACTCCCATTTCAATTGCTGAAACCGATTTCAATTGACAGGAATTACATGGGTTCGATCAACTGAGTCCGATTCTTCATGCCGATTGCTGAATACGATTCTCAGAACCGATTTGAATCAAAATCTTGTATATGAAAGTTCAACTCCCCCTTGACAATTCATTCAACAATCTTCTTCTCTTTTCTTTTCTCTTGAACCACTTGAGAAACAATACTTCATTCAAAAACCAGTGCTTGAATCATGACTACCTTCACGACTTTGAATTCATTAAGGATCAACTTTAGCATTGTCTGACTTTGATTGGAAAGTATTGTAACTTTCCATTCATTCCAGCATACTCTTTTCTTCACACAACACTTGATTTACTTCAAATACAAACTTCTTCTTCTTCTCTTCTATTTATGGCACTTGGCCCAATTGAAGTTTCATATGAAGAGAACACAAAACAATTTAACTCTTACTCCACTTGATGAAGTCATTTGAAAACAAACCAGAGTATGGTACTTTCTGGATACAATCATTTCTGGTTACGATCATTCTGGTTACGATCATTCTGGATACGATCATTCTGGTTACGATCATTCTGGATACGATCATTCTGGTTACGATCATTCTGGATACAATCATTCTGGATACGATCATTCTGGATACGATCATTCTGGTTACGATCATATGATCATTCTGGTTACGATCATATGATCATTCTGGTTACGATGATTCTGAGTACGATCATTTCTGATTACGATCATTTCTGATTACGACCAAATACAATCTGAAAACAATGATCTGCCCGAATACGATACAATACAATATGAAAACGATGATCCACCCGAGTACGATGCAATACAATATGAAAACAATGATCTTCCCGAATACGATACAATACAATCTGAAAACGATAATCCACCCGAGTACGATGCGATACAATCTGAAAACAATGATCTTTGATCGGTACCATGTCTATTCTTTCACTTTTACCCAGAAACGACCATTTTGAGAAACAATCAGCACCATCTGTTACTAAATAGTTTCCATGAGATAGTGCAATTTCAGCCTACCAGTTTTAATCTCCCTAAATAGTTTCCACAAGATAGTGTTTACCTGAGTGTCAGGTTCCTCCATCAAAAGATCTTCGAACCTTAACGCCAGCTTGTCCCAGGATTGGATGTACTCCTCAATGCTGATCTTCCCCCTGTTGAATCTTCTTATTAAAATAAGATCCTGCTTATCAATTCAGGTGCCTTGCTCCTCATTAGGAGTCACCCTTAGAGCCCTTGCCATCATTCTTTCAGCCTCTTCGTCGGGAGCATTAATTGTCAGAACTGTGGCATCCCGCCTTTTTCATTACATAGACTTTTCGCTACATTATACAAAACCGAGGATCTTTAAGGTTTAGTGTCTTGAAAATCAGGAACTTAATACATGACGACATAAAACATTCTTTTTAAACACTTGAAAGGCTTCTTCATTGTTCATCCTATGTTCATTACAACATCTCATAACCTGGAAGCATACATCAAAGGAAAGAGTGAGCAGAAGACCCAGTAAGAGAAACAAGAGAAACATTTTACATGTGAACTTGAGATACATCAATAAAGTCATGATAAATAACTTTAAGGCATGAGAAAGAGATCATGAGGCATATCATAATAAAAATAACATGTTTCATAACTTGAAGATGTGGCTACAACATTTAACTTAGACAATCATTTTTGTATCACCAAGGTCCATCCTCAAGGTGTCATAAAAAAAATTACCAAGGTTATTCACCAAGGTATCGTTAAAATGACCATCTCTAGAGATTAAGTCTTTACCCAATGCATTGGAGCGCTATGAGGGCGCACCCTTAATTTGTCTTTATTATCATGTGAGCTACATATATCATCATCAATCATTTCATAAATAACCCATATAGCATAAAAGAAATGAGTTTCATTTCATAGTCATAACATTTTAAAAACTGCTTTATAGACGTGATCTTTATGTCACTTTAGACCCACGGAAAAGGAAAGCGGGTCTCATATATGTAAATTTCAGAATTTAAAATAGAAAATTTTGATATATAAGTGAATACTTCTGTAGAATAAAGAGTTTTGAATATTCACTTAATAAAATAAAAGAATTTGAGAAAAAGAGAGACATTTTGAGACGAAAATTCGGCAGCATAACAACTATGTTGCAGGGTTTTAGAAAATATTGAAAAGAGAGGGGGCATGGATCACCCACTCATAAATGATCCATAAAATAGTAGAGGGACAGAATATAAAGGATATAAGAACATGATAATGAAATTTGAAGGACATACAATATGAAATGAAAAAACTTGAAAGGAAGACAAAAATAAGATTTCTCTTATGCAAAATTCGGTAGCCTAACGACGTCACTTAAACTTCAAAAAAATGAATTGATGAGATTAAATAGAGTCTCTCATCATGTGAATATAAAAGGACAATATGATGAATATAGAGATCATACCCCAACATGGAAAAAAGAACTTGAAAGACTTGACATGAAAGTAGAACTTTGAAATGAGAAGAGTGAAAGAATCCCTTACCTTAAAACGTAAGTCCTAAAACTCAAAGGTCGGGACCTTGGAGGCTTAAGGGCACCTTGGGAGGACTCCTTGGGAGGTAATGAGACCGAAGCTTCGTTGATGGAGAGTTGACAGTGAAAACTATAGGAGGAAAGGGTGGGTATTTATAGGAGAAGTGAGGGGACAAACATTAATTGCCAAGGGACACCTCATCGGTGGTATTGGCAAAACCATGGGCTTGCCCATGGTATTTGCCCATGGTATTGGCCCTTGAGACACCTCATACCTTATCTTACTATTCATAAGTCGACCAGAATTATTACATAATTATTACATAATTATTACATAATTATTACATAATTATTACATAATTATTACATAATTATTACATCCTTAATGATGTGATTAAACACCCGAAACTAAAAACTGTATTTTCACTATTCACCGAAAATTCATTTTTTTCAGAAAAATCCCCAAAAATCACCTTAACCTTATATCGATGCTCTGAGTTCAAAAATGAACTCCATTTTATAAAAATAATTTTCTAAATATTTTTAATTTAATTTTTAATTGAAAAATACTATTCATCCTAAAAACTAATACTTGACTAATAATTTCTGAAACAGTTATTTACCTATTTTATTGAATCACATTACTTAATCAAGGTGCCTAAATTATATTAATACTTTCTTTAAGTGAGATTATTAATCCATTCGATCACATTACTAATCCTAAGCGTAAAATCACTATTTATAATTTACTATTCACAAAAAAAATAAGTTGATCTTATTAGATTCTAAATTTCTTAGTGAACACATTTCCAAAAGACCGTTTTTTGAAAATCATTACACATCATTGATTATTTAAGGTTTACATAAATATTTTAAAATATCTCCTTTTTCCAAAATTCATCAATATACATCCTATATTTATTCAACATCCGAAAAAAAACACAAAATTCACCATAGGAAGAAATTATAATTTTATTTATCTCAAAGGATTACACAAGGCAGTTATGGTCTCGTCACATAGCCCTTTATAACACCAGCATAGGACTTAAGTGTAAGGTTTGCTGAGGTGAGAGAATCCGAGGGTGGCTCGGCCAACATTGCCCGAGTAGTAATTTCTATAAGCTTGAACTTCTCCCGAAGGCGATTCCGCTCCAGCTTCACATGATGAAGTTCGGCTTGGGTTTGGTCCAGAGCAAAGCCCAATGGTGCTACATCCTTCCCAAGTTTCGTTAGATGGACTTCGATCGGCCCGAGACTACTGGATGAGACCATTGAATCTACTTTCTGTATTAACCATTAAAATCTCTATTAAATCATTAAGAGTAAAATAATATACTATTCAAAATGTTTGGGTCGTTACATTCTTCCCCCTTTAAGAAATTTCGTCCCCGAAATTTTAAACCAAAGGCCTAATCGAAAAAGTGAGGGTACTTTTGCTTCATTGTTTCCTCAGGCTCCCACGTCGCTTCTTCATACTTATGATTCCTCCACAACACTTTCACAAGCTGGGTAGTCTTGTTGCGTAGAACCTTGTCTCTACGGTTTAAGATCTCCACTGGCTGCTACTCATAAGAGAGGTCATGTTCCAGTTGTACCATCTATGGGTTCAGTACATGCGAAGGGTCGGGTATGTACTTCCTCAAAAGAGATACATGGAAGACATCGTGAACTTGAGCTAGGTTCGGTGGAAGTACTAGACGATAGGCCACTGCTCCTATGCGATCAAGGATTTCATAGGGGCCAATGTACCTAGGGTTGAGCTTCCCTTTCTTCCAAACCGCATGACTCTCTTCCATGGAGAAATTCGAAAAAAGACTTTGTCTCCAACACCAAACTCCAAGTCCCTTCGACAATTGTCAGCATAACTCTTCTGCCGATTCTGAGCAACCTTTATGTGTTGTTAGATGGCATGAACCTTTTCTGTCATCTTTGCACAAGATCAGACCCAAGAAGCTTTCTCTCACCAGCTTCATCCCAACAAGTAGGAGTTCTACATCGCTTTCCATACAGAGCTTCATAGGGTGCCATTTGAATACTCGATAGAAGCTGTTGTTGTATGACAAATCAACTAATGGGAGGTGTTGATCCCATCCACCTTTAAATTCCATTGAGCATAATCTCATCATGTCCTCAAGTGTCTGAATAGTCCTTTCAGATTGACCATCAGTTTGAGGATGATAGGTCGTACTAAAATTCAATTCAGTATTCAGAGCATGTTGAAGACTTCTCCAGAATTTTGATGTGAATCTTGGATCACGATCAGATACGATGGATAGTGGTACCCCATGCAGCCTTACCACTTCTTTTACGTATATCTTGGCAAGTTGATCTAGAGATAAATCTTCCTGAAAAGAGATAAAATGGGCGGTCTTGGTGAGACGGTCCACTATAACCCATATCGCGTTGTTCCCTTTGGATGTTTTCGGGAGACCAGTGACAAAGTCTATAGTGATATTATCCCACTTTCATGCTGGTATGGCTAGCGGTTGTAATACCCCCTTAGGAAGTTGTCGTTCTGCCTTTACTTGTTGACACACCACGCACTTTGTAGTGTAATCAGCAATCTTCCTCTTCATGTTATCCCACCAATAATGATCACGAAGGTCTCTATACATTTTAGTGCTTCCCGGATGTATAGAGAAAGTAGAACTATGAGCTTCATCCATCAATTCTTTCTTTATCTCCGGAATAGATAGAACACATAGTCTTGTACGAAATTTCAATACACCTTCTTGATCAATATTGAAATCAGGAAACTTCTCATCCTTCACAGCCTCAAACTTATCCTGCAACAAAAGATATTCTTTTTGAGTCTTCTTGATCTTCTCTAGTAATGAAGGTTGAGAAATCATTTGGGATATGGTTGATGATGTCCCTTCCCTTAAATTCCCATGTCCAGTTTTACTAGATCCTTAATCAAGGGATCTCTCGGATCCTCATTATTGCCGAAACAATAGGGTCTTTCCTGCTTAACGCATCCATAACTTTGTTTGCTCTTTCAGGGTGATAATGAATTGAACAATCATAGTATTTAATAAGCTCCAACCATCTCATTTGTCTCATGTTCAATTCTTTCTGCGTGAAAATATACTTTAAACTTTGGTGGTCGGTGTATATATCACATTTCTCCCCATGAAGATAGTGCCTCTATATCTTTAGAGCAAAAACAACTGCTGCCAGCTCTAGATCATGCGTAGGATAATTCTGCTCATGTTGCTTCAGCTGACGAGATGCATAAGCAATTACCTTGTCATTTTGCATGAGAACGCACCCAAGCCCTTTCAGAGATGCATCGCTAAAAATAATGAATCCTTCTCTGATAGAGGGTAGTGTTAACACAGGTGCAGTAACCAATCTCTTCTTCAGCTCTTGGAAACTTTACTCGCATTCCTTTGTCCAGATGAACTTAACCCCTTTTCGAGTCAACTTGGTTATTGGATTAGAAAGTCGTGAAAAGTTTTTTCACAAACCTCCTCTAATATCCTGCTAAACCAAGGAAACTACAAATCTTTACTGTTGTGGGTTGAGGCCACTCCTCCACAACCATTGTCTTTGCAGGGTCAACCCAGATTCCTTCATTGGTTACGATGTGCCCTAAGAAAGCAACTTGTTGTAATCAAAACTCACATTTGCTGAACTTTCCAAAGCGCTTCTCCTTCCGCAGAGTTTGCAAAATAACCCTCAGATGATCTTCATGTTCCTCACGACTTTTTGAATATATCAAAATATCATCAATAAAAACTACCACAAAGTTATCAAGGTAGTCCTTAAAGACTATATTTATCAAATCCATGAAAATAGCAGGAGTATTAGTCAAGCCGAAGGACATAACAGTAAACTCATAATGCCCATATCTTGATCGGAAGACAGTCTTTGGAATATCTTCCTTCTTCACCCTCAGTTGATGATAACCAGATCGAAGATCAATCTTGGAGAAGAATTGAGCCCCACGAAGTTGGTCAAATAAATCATAAATTCTTGGAAGAATGTATTTGTTCTTCACTGTGATCCCGTTCAGTTCTCTATAATCAATGCATAGCCGCATTGATCCATCCTTCTTCACAAAGAAAACTGGTGCTTCCCAAGGAGACACACTCGGTCGGATAAACCCCTTCTCCAACAAGTCTTGGAGTTGTTTCTTTAACTCCTCTAGCTCCACATTTGTCATTCTATACAGGGTCTTTGATATCGGTTGAGATCCAGGTACGAGTTCAATGGAGAACTTTACCTCTCTTTCTGGGGGAGGTCCAGGTAACTCCTCAGGAAATACGTCCATGTATTCCTGAACAATCGGAACATCTTCTATTTGTATACTCCCTTTTCCTTCTTCATCCTCACTGATTAACTCCATAAAGAAGGCTATAGGAGGTGCCTTTAGACAAAGATCAGGTCGGGATATCTCTCATTGGAAGATAATTGTAGGTCGTTCATTCAAGACTACTGAGATTTCCTTACTTCTGCATTTGATCTTAGCATTATACTTTGAGAGCCAGTCCATCCCTAGTATAACGTCGAATTCCATCATGGGAATGATTACTAGATTTGCGATAAGATTGTGCTCACTAAAGTAAACACTAGAGTCTCTAAACACTGTTGATGCATGGATAATCCCACTTGGAGTCTTGACTGACAACTCTTCCTCTAGCAGTTCGGGGATTGATTCTATATTCTTTGCAAACTTGGAGGAAATAAAGGAATGCATAGAACCAGAATCAAACAAAGTACTTGCTAGTTTTGAGAGGACAACAAGAGTACCTGCTACCACGTCATTCGGAGCTTCAACTTCAGTTGTTGTGATAGCAAAAGCACGACCTTGCTCCCTTGGCCTCTGCTGAGGTTGATGGTGATTCCCCTCCACTGCCCTCAGATTTGGACAGTGATTAGCAAAGTGCCCAAGCTGTCCACACTTGAAGCATTGGACTTCGGGTAGGGCTAGAACCATCTTTCCTCTGTCATTAGTGTTGGGGCAGTTGAGGCTTCACCTCACTACGACAATTCCGAGCAATATGACATTCTCTTCCACACTTGTAGCACTTGCCACTTCCGATCAAGCAGTGCCCCAAATGCTTCTTCCCACATTTATTGCATGTGGCAAGTTGCATTTGCTTTCCAACTCTTTCCTGATCAAAGCTTCTTCCCAGGCTTGGTTCTAGAGCTCTCATCTTCTCATTAGATTTGTGAGACCACTGTGTCTCACCAAACTCTAGTTCGACTTTCATAGCACTTCTAACTATTTCCTCGTAGCTATCATAGTCCTTGTTGGCTAGATTCTTCCGCAGATGAGGTCGTAGTCCACCAAAGAATCTATCAACCTTCCCATTAGGATCCCTGACAAAGCTTGAGGTATAACGAGAAAGCCTTGTAAAGTTCATCTCGTAGATTCCAACAGATTCATTCTCCTTCTGCTTCAGTTCGAGAAATTCTTTCTCCATTCTCATTGAACGAGGGAAATACTTATTGAAGAATATTCCCCTGAACTCTTCTCACTCCATAGCTTCAACTTCCACTCTTTGCCTGGTGTTTTTGATCAGTTCCCACCACTAATCAGCTTCCCCCTCTAAGCGATAGACAGCCAGGATGACCTTCTCTTCCTCTGAACAACGTAACACAGAAAAAATCTTCTCTATAGAGCTGATCCATTGCTCAGCAATCAATGCGCCGGTCGATCCACTGAAGGTTGGTGGTCGTTGGCGCATAAAGGACTCAACAAAATGTTGTTCCCTTCGTGGTGAGTCGAAATGGAAACATTCATGCGAATGATGAACCAACTGACTCAAGTTATGAGTAATAACTTGAATCAAGCTGAGAGGCCGATCTCACCACGAAGGGAACAACATTCTGTTGAGTCCTTTATGCGCCGACGACCACCAACCTTCAGTGGATCGACTGGCGCATTGATTGCTGAGCAATGGATCAACTCTATAGAGAAGATTTTTTCTGTGTTACGTTGTTCAGAGGAAGAGAAGGTCATCCTGACTGTCTATCGCTTAGAGGGGGAAGCTGATTAGTGGTGGGAACCGATCAAAAACACCAGGCAAAGAGTGGAAGTTGAAGCTATGGAGTGAGAAGAGTTCAGGGGAATATTCTTCAATAAGTATTTCCCTCGTTCAATGAGAATGAAGAAAGAATTTCTCGAACTGAAGCAGAAGGAGAATGAATCTGTTGGAATCTACGAGATGAACTTTACAAGGCTTTCTCGTTATACCACAAGCTTTGTCAGGGATCCTAATGAGAAGGTTGATAGATTCTTTGGTGGACTACGACCTCATCTGCGGAAGAATCTAGCCAACAAGGACTATGATAGCTACGAGGAAATAGTTAGAAGTACTATGAAAGTCGAACTAGAGTTTGGTGAGACACAGTGGTCTCACGAATCTAATGAGAAGATGAGAGCTCTAGAACCAAGCCTGGGAAGAAGCTTTGATCAGGAAAGAGTTGGAAAGCAAATGCAACTTGCCACATGCAATAAATGTGGGAAAAAACATTCAGGGCACTGCTTGATCGGAAGTGGCAAATGCTACAAGTGTGGAAGAGAAGACCATATTGCTCGGAATTGTCGTAGTGAGGTGAACCCTCAACTCCCCCAACACTAACGACAGAGGAAAGATGGTTTTGGCCCTACCCGAAGTCCAATGCTTCAAGTGTGGACAGTTTGGGCACTTTGCTAATCACTGTCCAAATCTGAGGGCAGTGGAGGGGAATCACCATCAACCTCAGCAAAGGCCAAGGGAGCAAGGTCGTGCTTTTGCTATCACAACAACTGAAGTTGAAGCTCCGAATGACGTGGTAACATGTACTCTTGTTGTCCTCTCAAAACTAGCAAGTACTTTGTTTGATTCTGGTTCTACACATTCCTTTATTTCCTCCAAATTTGCAAAGAATATAGAATCAATCCCCGAACTGTTAGAGGTAGAGTTGTTAGTCAAGACTCCAAGTGGGATTATCCATGCATCAATAGTGTTTAGAGACTCCTATAGCCTTCTTTATGGAGTTAATCGGTGAGGATGAAGAAGAAAAAGAGAGTATACAAATAGAAGATGTTCCGGTTGTTCAGGAATACATGGACGTATTTTCTGAGGAGTTACCTGGACCTCCCCCAAAAAAGAGAGGTAGAGTTTTCCATTGAACTCATACCTGGATCTCAACCGATATCAAAGACCCCATATAGAATGACAAATGTGGAGTTAGAGGAGTTAAAGAAACAACTCCAAGACTTGTTGGAGAAGGGGTTTATCCGACCGAGTGTGTCTCCTTGGGGAGCACCAGTTCTCTTTGTGAAGAAGAATGGATCAATGCGGCTATGCATTGATTATAGAGAACTGAACGGGATCACAGTGAAGAACAAATACCCTCTTTCAAGAATTGATGATTTATTTGACCAATTTCGTGGGGCTCAATTCTTCTCCAAGATTGATTTTTGATCTGGTTATCATCAAATGAGGGTGAAGAAGGAAGATATTCCAAAGACTGCCTTCCGATCAAGATATGAACATTATGAGTTTACTGTTATGTCCTTCGGCTTGACTAATGCTCCTGCCATTTTCATGGATTTGATGAATAAAGTCTTTAAGGACTACCTTGATAATTTTGTGGTAGTTTTTATTAATGATATTTTGATATATTCATGAGGAGCATGAAGATCATCTGAGGGTTATTTTGCAAACTCTGCGGAAGGAGAGACTTTTTGGAAAGTTCAGCAAGTGTGAGTTTTGGTTACAACAAGTGGCTTTCTTGGAGCACATCGTAACCAATGAAAGAATCTCGATTGACCCTGCAAAGATAATGGTTGTGGAGGAGTGGCCTCAACCCACAACAGTAATTGAGATACGTAGTTTTTTTGGTTTAACAGGATATTATAGGAGGTTTGTGAATAACTTTTCACGGTTTTCTAATCCACTAACCAAGTTGACTCGAAAAGGGGTTAAGTTCATTTGGACAAAGGAATGCGAGGAAAGTTTCCAAGAGCTGATGAAGAGATTGGTTACTGCACCTGTGTTAACACTACCCTCTATTAGAGAATGATTCGTTATTTTTAGCGATGCATCTTTGAAAGGGCTTGGGTGTGTCATCATGCAAAATGACAAGGTAATTGCTTATGCATCTCGTCAGCTGAAGCAACATGAGCAGAATTATCCTACGCATGATCTAGAGCTGGCGGTAGTTGTTTTTGCTCTAAAGATATGGAGACACTATCTTTATGGGGAGAAATGTGATATATATACATCGACCACCAAAGTTTAAAGTATATTTTCACGCAGAAAGAATTGAACATGAGACAAAGGAGATGATTGAAGCTTATTAAAGACTATGATTGTTCAATTCATTATCACCCTGGAAGATCAAACAAAGTCGCAGATGCGTTAAGCAGGAAAGACCCTGTTGTTCTGGCAACAATGAGGATCCTAGGAGATCCCTTGATTAAGGATCTAGTAAAACTGGACATGAGAATTGTAAGGGAATGGACATCATCGACCTTATCCCAAATGATTTCTCAACCTTCATTAGTAGAGAAGATCAAGAAGGCTAAAAAAGAAGATCTTTTGTTGCATGAGAAGTTTGAGGCTGTGAAGGATGAGAAGTTTCCTGATTTCAATATTGATCAAGAAGGTGTATTGAAATTTCGTACAAGACTATGTGTTCCATCTATTCCGGAGATAAAGAAAGGATTGATGGATGAAGCTCATAGCTCTACTTTCTCTATACATCCGGGAAACACTAAAATGTATAGAGACCTTCGTGATTATTATTGGTGGGATAACATGAAGAGAGAGATTGCTGATTACACTACAGGGTGTCTGGTGTGTCAACAAGTAAAGGCAGAACGACAACTTCCTAAGGGGGTATTACAACCGCTACCCATACCAGCATGGAAGTGGGATAATATCACTATAGACTTTGTCACTGGTCTCCCGAAAACATCCAAAGGGAACAACGCGATATGGGTTATAGTGGACCGTCTCACCAAGGCCGCCCATTTTATCTCTTTTCGGGAAGAGTTCTCTCTGGATCAACTTGCCAAGATATACGTAAAGGAAGTGGTAAGGCTGCATGGGGTACCACTATCCATCGTATCTGATCGTGATCCAAGATTCACATCAAAATTCTGGAGAAGTCCTCAACATGCTCTGAATACTGAATTGAATTTTAGTACGACCTATCATCCTCACACTGATGGTCAATCTGAAAGGACTATTCAAACACTTGAGGACATGCTGAGATTATGCTCAATGAAATTTAAAGGTGGATGAGATCAACACCTCCCATTAGTTTATTTCTCATACAACAACTGCTTCCATTCGAGTATTCAGATGAAACCCTATGAAGCTCTGTATGAAAAGCGATGTAGAACTCCTACTTGTTGGGATGAAGCTGGTGAGAGAAAGCTTCTTGGGCCTGATCTTGTGCAAGAGATGACAGAAAAGGTTCATGCCATCCAACAACACATAAAGGCTGCTCAGAGTCGGCAGAAGAGCTATGCTGACAACTGTCGAAGGGATTTGGAGTTTGGTGTTGACGATAAAGTCTTCCTTTGAATTTCTCCATGGAAGAGAGTCATGCGGTTTGGAAGAAAAGGAAGCTCATCCCTAGGTACATTGACCCCTATGAAATCCTTGATCACATAGGAGCAGTGACCTATCGTCTAGCACTTCCATCGAACCTAGCTCAAGTTCATGATGTCTTCCATGTATCTCTCTTGAGGAAGTACATACCCGACCCTTCGCATGTACTGAACCCATAGGTGGTACAACTGGAACATGACCTCTCTTATGAGTAGCAGCCAGTGGAGATCTTAAACCGTAGAGACACGGTTCTACGCAACAAAACTACCCACCTTGTGAAAGTGTTGTGGAGAAATCATAAGTATGAAGAAGCGACGTGGGAGCTTGAGGAAACAATGAAAGCAAAAGTACCCTCACCTTTTCGATTAGGCCTTTGGTTTAAAATTTCGGGGATGAAATTTTTTAAGGGGGGAAGAATGTAACGACCCAAACATTTTGAATAGTATATTATTTTACTCTTAACGATTTAATAGAGATTTTAATGGTTAATACAGAAAGAAGATTCGACGGACTCATCCAGTAGTCTCGGGCCGATTGAAGCCCATCTAACGAAACTTGGGAAGGAGGTAGCACTTCTGGGCTTTGCTCTGTACCAAACCCAATCCGAACTTCATCATGTGAAGCTGGAGCGGAATCGCCTTCGGGAGAAGTTCAAGCTTATAGAAATCACTACTCAGACAATGTTGGCCGAGCCACCCTCGGATTCTCTCACCTTAGCAAACCTTACACTTAAGTCCTATGCTGGTGTTATAAGGGACTATGTGACGAGACCATAACTGCCTTGTGTAATCTTTTGAGATAAATAAAATTGTGATTTCTTCCTATGGTGAAGTTTGTGTTTTTTTTCAGATGTTGAATAAATATAGGATGTATATTGATGAATTTTGGAAAAAGGGGATATTTTAAAATATCTATGTAAACCTTAAATAATCAATGATGTGTAATGATTTTCAGAAAACGGTCTTCTTGAAATGTGTTCAGTAAGAAATTTAGAATCTAATAAGATCAACTTAATTTTTTTGTGAATAGTAAATTATGAATAGTGATTTTAAGCTTAGGATTAGTAATCTGACCGAATGGATTAGTAATCTCACTTAAAGAAAGTATTAATATAATTTAGGCACCTTGATTAAGTAATGTGATTCAATAAAATAGGTAAATAACTGTTTCAGAAATTATCAGTCAAGTATTAGTTTTTCAGATGAATAGTTTTTTTTAATTAAAAATATTTAGAAAATTATTTTTATAAAATGGAGTTCATTTTTGAATTCAGAGCATCGATATAAAGTTAAGGTGATTTTTGGGGATTTTTCTGAAAAAAATGAATTTTCGGTGAATAGTGAAAATATAGTTTTTAGTTTCGGGTGTTTAATGACATCATTAAGGATGTAATATTTATGTAATAATTCTGGTCGACTTATGAATAGTAAGATAAGGTATGAGGTGTCCCAAGTGGCCAATACCATGGGCAAGCCCATGGTTTTCCCAATACCACCGATGAGGTGTTCCTTTGCAATTAATGCTTTGTTTCCTCATTTCTCCTATAAATACTCATCTTTTCCTCCTATAGTTTTGACTCCCAACTCTCCCTCAACGAAGCTCTGGTCTCATTACCTCTCAAGGAGTCCTTCCAAGGTGCCCTCAAGCCTCCAAGGTCCCGACCTTTGAGTTTTAGAACTTACGTTTTAAGGTAAAGGATTCTTTGACTCTTCCTATTTTCAAAGTTCTACTTTCATGTCAAGTCTTTCAAGTTCTTTTTTTCCATGTTGGGGTATGATATCTATATTCATCATACTGTCCTTTTATGTTCACATGATGAGAGACTCTATTTAATCTCATCAATTCATTTTTTTGAAGTTTAAGTGACGCCGTTAGGGTGCCGAATTTTTCATAAGAGAAATCTTATTTTTGTCTTCCTTTCAAGTTTTTTCATTTTATATGGTATGTTTCAAATTTCATTACCATGTTCTTATATCTTTTATATTCTGTCCCTCTACTATTTTATTGATCATTTATGAGTAGGTGTCCCATGTCTCCTCTCTTTTCAATGTTTTCTAAAACCTTGCAACATAGTCGTTATGATGTCGAATTTTCGTCTCAAAATGTCTATCTTTTTCTCAAATTCTTTTATTTTATTAAGTGAATACTCAAAACTTTTTATTCTACAGGGGTATTCACATATATATCAAAATTTTCTATTTTAAATTCTGGGGTTTACATACATGAGACCTGCTTTTCTTTTTCGTGGGTTTAAAGTGACATAAAGATCACGTCTTTAAAGCAGTTTTTAAAATGTTATGATTATGAAATAAAACCCATTTCTTTTATGCTATATGAGTTATTTATGAAATGATTGATGATGATATATGTGACTTACATGATAATAAAGACAAATTAAGGGTGCGCCCTGATAGCTCTCCAATGTATTGGGTAAAGTCTTAATCTCTAGAGATGACCATTTTAACGATACCTTGGAGAATAACCTTGATAATTTTTTTTATGACACATTGAGGATGGACCTTGGTAATACGGAAATGATTGTCTAAGTTAAATGTTATAGTTATATCTTCAAGTTATGAAACATGTTATTTTTATTATGATATGCCTCATGTTCTCTTTCTCATGCCTTAAATTTGTTTATCATGACTTTATTGATGTATCTCAAGTTCACATGTAAAATGTTTCTCTTGTTTCCCTTACTGGGACTTCTGCTCATCCTTTCCTTTGATGTATGCTCCCAGGTTATGAGATGCTGCAATGAACATAGGATGAACAATGAAGAAGGCTTTCAAGTGTTTAAGAAGAATGTTTTATGTCGGCATATATTAAGTTCCTGGTTTCCAAAACACTAAACCTTAAAGATCCTCGGTTTTGTATAATGTAGCGAAAAGTCTATGTAATGAAAAAGGCGGATGCCACAGATACCTTCATGTGGAATAGGAGGGCACGAGTAGTCTTCAGAATATGCCGATATTTCTGCTCGACCACTCCATTCTGCTGAGGTGTATCGGAGGAGGATGTCAGATGAATGATGCCTTTATCCTTGAGAAACTACTGAAAGAAAGTGGATAAATATTCCCATCTATTGTCGGAGCGAAGACATTTAAGGGAGGTGGAAGTATGAATTTTATTATAAAAGGTCTGAAAAGTAGAAAATAGTTCAGACCGACCACGAAGAAGGTAAAGCCATGTCATGCGCAAGTAGTCATCAATAAAGGATATATAATAACTGTATCCGGACTGGCTAGGAGCCCTTCAAGGACCCGATACATTGGAATGAATTAAGGTCGAAAGGATTCGCTGCACGCGGTTCCAGTCAAGAAACATATGTCACCCGATGATGTTTAACAAACTTGCAGGATTCATAATGGAATGAAATGTGGGGACTGAATTGGGGGCAAAGCTTATATAGGATGAAAGTCGGTGGATGACTAAGGCGAAAATGTAGGTCAATGGCATGAGTCGAGGTGGATGGGCAAACAAGAGATGGTGGAGTATCGATCATGTACACCCCATTCTGAAGATGACCTCGACCAAGTTTCTGATTTATCGTCCACTCCTGAAAAACAACACCAGATGATGTAAAAGTAGCAACACAATTTAAGTCTTTGATGACTTTGGTGATGGAAATAAGATTAAACGGACTGTGAGGAACATGAGCAACCGAAACCAGACGAATAGACGAGGTCAATGAGCATGTGCCAAATATGACAATGGGGATTGTTGATCCATTAACAACAATAATTGTAGTGGCACTAGTGTACGGATGATAGGAAGTGAACATACTGGAGTCCCTTGTGAGATGTTCAGATGCACTCGAGTCAAGCATCCAAGCTGTCGGTCGATGAGATACACAGACGGTAGAGCCATTAGTCTGAGCAATGAGTGCTGGAGAAGAGGACGGTGGTGGAGAAGCCCGATAAGATTGTATAAAGGTAATCTCCTCCTTCGAGAGCGTTGGACTGTAACAGGTACTGCATGAAGGGGGACTGCCTTGCTGGAGAACCGGTGACGGGGCATGGGACAACTGCTCAGGCGGGCGCACAGACGAAGGGATGAAGCACGGGGTGGCTGCGCGGGAAGGTTGGCAATAGTGGTGAGGGGGCGACCTTGTAGGAAAGTCGACGATCAGAAATGGTGCCGGAGGGCCGCGGGCCGAAGAGCCAATTAGAGGAGTCGGCAGGCCGGGAAGCGCCAAGAGATGCGGGGCCGGGAGTTGCTGAGGGAGGCGCGGCTGGGAACGCTGAGGAGGCGGGGCCGGGATGGCGCTCGCTGGGAAGGTTGCTTGTAGGGAGCCGGTGCACCCGGGAGGGGGGGGGACGGTGGCCGACCGTGGTCGATGAAGAATGCGAGGGTGGTGGCTACCAAGGAGGGGGCGGCGCGTTCGCACAGGAGGGAGCTGTGAGGGAGCCGCGTGGAAGGAGTCGCACGTAGGAAGTGTGCCGTCGGGTAAGGAGGAGCATGCAGGGTGAGGTGGGTGCCGAGAGGCCGTGTCGGAGGCGGGGTCGGGAAGCCGCTGGAGGGCGGGGTCGGGAGATCGCCGCGGGAGGGGTTCCGCCTGGAGAGCGGGGGTGGTTGTTCGCGTTGGAGGTGGGCCGGGATGTGCCATGGGAGGGCGGTGCCGAGAAGCCGCGCTGAGGGCGGGACGGAGGGCCGTCGGTGGGATAATTTTTCCTGGCGGGAGAGTTATGTCGGAAGGACTAAGGACTGTGTCGGGATCGGGAGAGCGGGGTCGGTCGTCGCAGGGAGGGTGAGGCCTAGTGAAGCCGGGAGGCTTAAGGGAAGGGCGGGGCCGGGCGAAGCCGAGAGTTTGTAGGGAGGGCGGGCCCGGGCAGAGCCGAGAGTCTGCAGGGAGGGCGGGGCAGGAAGCGCCGCAGGAGGGATTCTTCGGGAGGAATGAGTCCAACGGAAAAAAAAATTATCGAGATTTTTCCTTTGATACAATGTAGAAGGTGAATTTCCCTTACCTCAAGGTGCGACAAAGACATTTTTTTATAGTTGGGTAAAATAGATTACACGGTGGAGTATTCCGATGTGGGACTCGGAAATACCCTTTATAATAAAACAAGGTTCAACAACAATAATTAGTGTTAATTAGTCATAATTAGCCATAATTAGCAATAATTAACATTAATTAGAAATAATTAGCAATAAATGAGAATAATTAGCAATAATTAGAAATAATTAGGAATAATTAGTGATGATTAATAATAATTAGGAATAATTAGCGATGATTAAGAATAATTAGGAATAATTAGCGATGATTATGAATGATTAGCAATGATTAGGAATGAATCATTAGCAATGATTATGAATGATTAGGAATGAATCATTAGCAATGATTAGTAATGATTAGGAATCATTAGTAATAATTAGGAATAATTAGCAATAATTAGTGTAGTGGGTGAATTCCCCTTACCTCAATGTGAGGTGGGGATCCTCTTTTATAGAGAAGTAAAAACTAATTACATGGTGTTAAGTCCAATGTGGGACTCAGAACAGAAATACCCCTTTAACCTTAAATGGGGTCCAACACTCCCCCTCAAGCTGGGCATGCTCAGATTGGATAGAGTCCCACAAAGAGAAAAAGACAACAAAGACACAGGACCATCTCAGACTCCCCCTCAAGCTGGGTCAGGGAGGCTGTGAATACCCAGCCGGGTAGTGAGAGACTCAAGGCGAGCTCCTGGAAGACCTTTGGTGAAGAGATCGGCAAGCTGATCGGCCGTCGGGATATGGCCGAAGCCGATATGGTGCTGCTCCAGACGGTGGCGGAGAAAGTGACAGTCCACCTCGATATGCTTCGTCCGTTCATGGAAGACGGGATTCGATGCAATCTTCGTGGCAGCCTGATTGTCACACCAGATATGAGCAGGAGTCGATGCGGGGAAATCGAGCTCATGGAGGTGATGACGAAGCCAGAGGATCTCAGTAGTGACAGTGGCCATGGCTCGATACTCGGCCTCGACACTCGACCGGGAGACGACAGTCTGCTTCTTGCTGCGCCAAGAGATGAGATTGCCGGCAAAGAATACGGCGAAACCCGAAGTAGACCTGCGGGTAGCGAGGCATCCGGCATAGTCCGCATCACAGAAGGCCTCAACATCCATGTGAGCATGATGGGAGTACTGAAGGCCATGGGCAGAGTCTTTCTTGATGTATTTGGCAATGCGAAGGACAGCATCCCACTGAGAGCGGGTGGGATGTTCCATGAACTGGCTGACTTTGCCAACGACACAGGCAATGTCAGGACGCGTCATGGTGAGGTAGTTGAGTTTACCGACCAGGCGGCGATAGCTCTCGGGATGAGGAAAGGGTTCCGAGTCGGAATGAAGGGAGCGTTCCCCAGGCTCAAGGGGAGTGTCCACGGCAGTGGCGGTGCTCAACCCGGCATCCTGCAATGAGCATGTCATCCACATACAGAAGCAATATAATGTATTCATCACCAAAGGACTTGATGTAGCAACACTGATCCATGCCACATTGTTTATATTCATTTTTAGACATAAATTAATCAAACTTCTTGTTCCACTGCCTCAGTGCCTGCTTCAATCCATATAAGCTCTTCTGGAGTTTGCACACCATGTCTTCCTTTCCAGACTCTACATATCCCTCTGGCTGCTGCATGTAGATATCTTCCTCCAAATCTCCATGAAGGAAAGCAGTCTTGACATCAAGCTGCTCAAGGTGCAAGTCCTCTGACGCCACAATGCTGAGAACCACACAGATGGTGGTAAGCTTCACTACTGGTGAAAATATTTCCGTGAAATCCACTCCCTCCTTCTGTTGGAAGCCTTTCACCACAAGCCTTGCCTCGAATCTCCTCTTGCCATCATGTTCTTCCTTCACCTGGTAGACCCACTTTTTCTTCAATGCTTTTTTTCCTGCTGGCAGGGATGTCAACTCCCAAGTGTTGTTGTCATGCGATGAGGAAATCTCCTCCTTCATTGCCAGCTCCCACTTGCTTGACTCCTTCAGCTGCATTGCCTCTTCAAAGCATTCTGGTTCTCCACCGTCAGTCAATAATAGATAATGCAGGGATGGTGAATACCTCTGCACAGGCCTTCTCACCCTTGTTGATCTCCTCAACTCCACTGGAGTAGTAGGTTCCACCGGTTCGGATCTCTCGTGCTCAGACACACCTTCAAGCTCCACTTGCTCTTTGCACTCTGATTCAATGTTCCTATTTTCATCTTCAGCTACGTGACGACCTTTGTACATGACACCTTCATTGAATACCACGTTCTGGCTCCTGATGACCATCTTCTTGTGATTATCCCAAAAGCGGTAACCAAACTCATCAGCACCATAGCCAATAAAGAAACATGGCTTGGTTAGCATCAAGCTTGTCCCTTGAGTTAGCATCAATGTGTACATAAGCCAAACTGCCAAAGACTCTTAAATGTGAGAGTTTTACCTCCTTACCAGACCAAAGCTCCTCGGGTAGACGTTCTCCCAATGGCACAGATGGACTCCTATTGATCAGATACGCTGCCATGTTCACTGCATCAACCCATAAGGTTTTGGGCAACCCTGAGTGTAACCTCATACTTCTGGAACGTTCATTCAATGTCCTATTCATCCTCTCCGCCACACCATTCTGCTGTGGTGTTCCTGGGATAGTCTTCTCCCATCGAATTCCATTATCAGAACCGAATTCTATGAATTCTTGACTGCCATACTCTCCACCGTTGTCAGACCTCAAACATTTTAGCTTAGCTCCTGACTCATTCTGCACCATGACCTTCCACTTCTGAAACATTTTAAACACATCAGATTTACTTTTCAGAAAGTAAACCCATACCTTCCTTGTTGAGTCATCGATGAATGTCACATAGTATTGTGACCCTCCAAGGGAATGTATCGGTGCAGGTCCCCAAACATCCGTGTGCACCAGGTCCAGCTTCCCAGCCTTTGGTGTTCTGCCTCCTTTTGCAAAAGACACCTTGTTCTGCTTTCCGAAGATACAATCTTCACATAGGCTAACTTCCACTGACTTCAGCTCCGGTTGCAACCTTTTTGTTGCCAGCACCTTCATCCCCTTCTCACTCATGTGGCCTAGCCTGTTGTGCCACAGTTGTGAATCTCCTACAGCTTTGAGTGATGCAGCCATGTCTATGCAAGTTTCTGTCATGTTGTATAGGGTTCCATTCTTTGCTCCCCGAGTTATGACCATAGCTCCTCGGGTGATCTTCCATGCACCACCAGTGAATGTGGTACTCAATCCTGCATCATCAAGTTGTCCAACAGAAATAAGGTTTCTTCTCAAGCCAGGGATATACCTCACGTTTTCCAGAACCAGCAGACTCCCACTGTTGGTCTTGATCCGTGCATCTCCTTTCCCCACAATCTGCAAGGGCTCATCATCAGCAAGATGTACCTTGCCGAAATTTCCAGAAACGTAATTTTCCAGAAATCCCTTCTCCGATGTAGAATGGAAAGACGCCCCAGAGTCTAAAATTCAGGACTCCATTGCCACGCTCAACAGCAGCACGTCATCAGTTCATTCAGCTGTCGTGTTTGCTCCACTGGTTTTAGGTCCCTTCCGGTTATCTCTGCACTCCTTCTTGACATGTCCTTTCTTCTCGCATGTCCAGCAGGTAGGACCAGACCCCTTTGCCTTGTCTCTGCTCTTTCCTCTTGACTTCGATCGTCCTCTGCGATTGTCCCGCTGTGGGTACCTTCCTCTTCCTTCAACGTTCAAAGCAGAACCAGAGAATCTGCCTGATTCTCTTCTTCGAACATCCTCACTAAGAATTAGGTCCCGTATATCTTTCAGAGCCATCTTCGTATTCCCTAAAGTGTTGCTCATAGCTGTTACAGTTGCTTTCCAACTCTCTGGTAACGAAGATAGTAAAACCAGCGCACATACCTCATCACCAAGATCAATGTCCACCGATGACGACTGACTTATGATGGTATTGAATTCGTTGATATGATCTGCAACAGTTCTTCCTTCAACCATTTTTCAGTTGTACAATCGTCGTATCAAATGCACCTTGTTTGCCGAAGACGGCTTCTCGTACATATTTGCGAGGACTTTCATCAGGTCCACCGTCGTCTTCTCCTCTCTGATGTTGAACACCACGTTTTTTGCCAACGTCAGGTGCACAACACCCAGAACCTGTCGATCCAGTAGTTCCCACTCCGACTTCTCCATGTCTGCTGGCTTCACACCCAGAAGTGGCAAGTGCATCTTTTTTTGATAAAGATAATCCTCGATCTGCATCATCCAGAAACTGAAATCAGTTCCATCGAAGCGATCGATCTTCACTTTGCCTTCATCCAGAGCCATCGTTGGAGAATTCCGAACTCACCCTCTGATACCAGTTGTTACGGAATCGTCGGGAGTCGCAATGACAGAAACGAGAAAAACTAAAGAAAGAAAGCAACAAGAACACAACGATTTACGTGGTTCGGGAATAATCCCTACGTCCATGGGTGATGCAAAATTTCACTATTCGGGAGCACAAAATTATAGAGGATTTTTCTGTAGTAACCCTGGCCCGAAAATGGGCTATAAAACAATGGAGAAGACGATCACTGTTCGGAAAGGTGAGTCCGCGTCGCTACAGTGAACGACGACCAGCTTTGTCAAAAGCCAGTGACTGCCGGCTGGAAGTCAAAAGTGCTACAGTGAAGTTGACTCCGAAGTCCGCACCGCAACAGTTGCGGGCCACAAGCATTCGGCCCAACCGGATCGGGCTACACCAATCCAACAAACAAAATCCCAACTAACATTGCCACATCATCCTAATATTGAAACTAACTTGCCGCATCACATCTTATCCTTACTCCTCTGATATGTATATAATGGGGGGTTTAACAATAAGTCCAGTTGGCGGCTGGCTGTATCTTTTATCATGAGTAATGAAAGGGACTCAACCTCACTTGGGAGGCAAGATTTCTGATTCTTCTGCACTGTCAATCTATATTTGAACCTAATTAATTTTAAACTTTGATTTGTGGGTGATTAGATCTTTGACTAGGAATTTGACCGTAAACTTCCTGTTACTGATACTGTTTTATTTGTATCGTCTTAATCTTGGCTGAGTATGGCCATTTTTTTTGGCGGGTGAACTATTGATGCGCCTGACAATGGTAGTTTGTTTAGTGCATTTTGTTGTCTATGCTTTCATCAACATCCATGCGTTTTTTTATCTGAAGGACCCATACAACCTTTGGGATATACACAACACTGTTGATATTGTTTACGAGCAAGTGCACCTTTTTTATTTAACTGCGCTTTTAGCTTGATTTCCTTTTCTATGTATGAAACATGACATTACATTGCTAGATCTTTGCTTCCCATTCGAGTTTGTGTTGCTTCCCATAATTAGGCTGTACACAGCAGAACACACCAATCAACGAATTATGTTTGATACCGAGCCCATTGGCTGGCATCTTGTTATTGGGGGTTAGGTATTGTTTTAGCTTTTATACCCGTTTCATTTATATGACTTAATTTTATGTTTTTTTGCGGATGATATAGTAGAGTTAAACCTAAAAGAACCCTTAAATAAATCATTCAAGATAATCCTGTTCTAAATGGTTTCAATGAAAATATGATCTTCAATTGATCTAATTGGCGACGTTTGATCCATGTAGCCAACTCCATTTTATTAGGTACAGGACTTGTTTGTTTATTTTATATGCATGTTTAGGTTGTGTTTGGTTTTAGAAAATGCATTAGAAATTGTATTGGATTATGTAAATGGAAAACATTTTTCTAATGCATTTTTTTAATACATTTGTGGAAAGTGAAAACAGAGAATGTTTTCTAAAACCAAATGCAGTCTTAATTTTTAATTCGTTTACACATGTTGATCTCCAGACAGGGCAATGGGTTTTGAGTTTTCAGGCCGCATCAGGTATCAATTACTATAATTTTTCTTTCCAAACAAGGTATATTTGTATTTTTAATTGTGCAGTTGGGTACATACAGATACTGTGAGTGACTTTTCCTTTCATCCTTATCTATCAATGGCAGCCACTTCGTCGGGGCACGAGGTTTGGAGTTCCGGAGGACTTCACTGAGGATTGGGATCTGACAGACATTTTGATTAATTGCCGTTGTGGGTCATTTTAAGCATTTAATTACAGTTTGGGACCAAAATAATGTCCCTTTTCTATCAATTTTAGGTTTAGTGGATGTTATCTGTAATTTTTAGAAATTTTGATTGTGAATTGTAATTGAATTTTGAAATGTTCCTTGATTGAGATTTTATTTTGAGCAGGAAATGATAGTTGTGTTTCTGTCGAGCTTTTCAATGGGTGAGACTGCCTGTGAAGCGGAAGTGGCTGTTGCACCGGATGGTTGTTGACTTTGAAATGTATGTCAAATCCAGAAACTTGTCTCTATTTTTTTTTTAATTTTTTCTAGTAAGAAATACACACCAAATATAACATCTTTTTTAGATAATGAATACACAAAACATGTGTCTTGTAATAAAAATAGAGAGACAAATAAAATACAATGAGAAATATGCAAATACATCATAAATTGCAAATAGAATAAGAACAAATCAAGAACACAATTTAAAGATTAATGAAGAAAGATTAAACAATGAAAATCAAAATGTAGGCATTTGATGCGTATTTTATGTTCATTCCACAATCTTTAAAGAACTTTAGACTTTATATTGTTCAAAAATTATCAGAGATTCATTGAAAAATTTATGATGTGTGTGACATGTTTACTTAGAATTTGTTGCAAATTTCCAACTTTCCCATGTTTGGATTTAATAGTTGTTGCATTAATGCAAAACTGGAAAAAAATATAATTTTTTAACTCTGGATATGTTAGCCCAATATGTATCATTTATTCACGTGTGTGCTTAGACTTGAGCAAAGTATCCTTCGTCTATGATATTTCAATCTTTGATTTGTGAAGATGACGTTTCCTGTGTGGGTGTTGTGATTTATGTGGGTGATGTGATTTGAAAACTTTGAAATTGGGTGACCCGGTCAATGTGTTGGTCTTTGATGTGATGTTTGTAGAGCTTCATGTATCGACTATTGATGTGCAATGTCACACTGTGTTGAACCTCTAAGGGTTTGTCTTGGATATGTTGACAATATAAGTGAAAGTGCCTTATTGACAATATGTGATGAGTGTTTGTTGACAATAGGAATGGAGATGGCTGAAGTGATGCTTGGGGGATTGTTATGAATTCATTAAATCCATAATGTTTGAAGAAAAAAGCTAGAAGATGCTGTAGAGAAATATATCTTTGAGAGAAATACATTTAGGAGATAAAATGCCGAAGAGGAATCTGTCTGGAAGACATTCGCTATGTCGCAGAGCAATGAACTATGTTGTAAAGGCCGAGTCAAGGTAAACTAGAAGTTACGTAAGAGTAATGTCAAAGTTCCTCCAGCTACGTGAAGGTAAGTCCTGAAAGGTTCGAGACTGCGTAAGGGCCATCGCTGCAAATATGATGCTACGTAAAAGTCATTATGTGAGTTGCGTAAAGGTAACAAAGAATCCATGTAAAGGTAAATGGATGCCTACACTGTGGGGAACAGGCCACGTCGCAATCATGTTGTAGAGGAGACATCCATGTTGCAGTAAGATCTTGCAACATAGAGTATGCATTTTTGACAAAGCAAATGATTTATGTTTTTCCAAGCCTGTAGGAGACTACGTTGCAGTGGAAAGGGCTACGTTGCAGTCAGTTCGGTGATGAAAGAGGTTTTGAGGAGATCGCGTCTTGATTGTGGGAGATTTAAGAGGAAGTTAATGTTGTGAGATTTGTGGATCTCATCAACTATAGGAGTACATGCCACACTAATGCGGTCCACTTTGTAATATTTGATTGAGCCCTCATTCTATGTCGTAGTGGAAGGTGTTACGCCGTAGTAAAGGCATGGAGGAGAATGACTACGTCGTAGGAGTAGACTATGTTGTAGTCTAGCAGTTGTCTAGACGACCTGAAAATTCGACAAGGAGTTAATGGCTTGGAATTTAAGGGTTCTTATGCGACTTAAAAGACTCTAAATCACCACATTAATGTGAGGATGACATCTGACATGATCCCTGAAGGAGAGAAGAAGAATACTTGATCTCAACCCTTGGGTCCAAGTGGTTGATTGTTGCTTTCTCTATAAAACTGCTCATTAGCAGTTATAAAGAAGAATATGAAATATAAGAGCATGATGCCATATCCAAATTTTAGAGAAAGAGGGGGAAACAAGATTGATGCTCATTGAAGAACTTGCCAAAGAAGAAGGGAATTGATGTGAGAACAACAAAGTGAAGAAGAGGAAATACATTTCAGGTTCTGAAACTGGAAAGGTGTTTCAGACTTATTATTAGTAAGAAGAAGTGAAGTGGTTTTCCATGACATCTCCTAAAAAGAAGATGTTGTTCATGGTGATGTTCACAACGGGATTGTGAAGAGCAACTTGGAGTTCAAAGGCACCCACATCTACATTCCGTGCATCTATAACAATAAGGTAATATTGTCCTTGGCTTGCGAGCCATCTTTGTTTTTCCCTTTGGAGCAATGAGTGAAAGAGGGAAGTGTGAAGGGTAGTGATTCCAGGGAGATAGTCCATCTACCTTACACTTGTAAGGGCAGTGAGCCCAGACACGAGTGACCAAACTTAACCTTTAGTGATTATGGTGCATAGGCACATTGCCATATATGCTCCTTGGATTAGCCCATAGTGGTGAACCATGTAAAAGTTAGTGGGTCCCTTGTGCTTGTTTGTATTTTGCACACCACATAATTGATTAAGGTCGGGGGAAAAAGTGAACTTTGTTAATATTTCGTAAAGACTTGTAACGACCCGAATCCGGAGCCACTCAACTGGTGCTCCGTACCCGGTTCGCCACATGACCTCAAGCGCGTTTCCCCAAACGCCAGAGGCTGCCGACTAGCAGCAAGGGACTTGGTGAGTCAGTGGGGAAACTATGCCCTCATTTGGTAAGATATGCAGCGAAAGGGAAATAATAAACAATAGCGGAAGCAGTAAACAACACACAACAACTGAAACCAAACAGGAGAACAATGTATAATATAACAATGATGCAGCATGGTACACGTATCTGTGGAAAGCAGCAAACACAGCAACATGCTGAAATACAACTGAAACCCAAGTACTAAAAGTAAACAGTAAACTCCAGCAGCATCGCAAATCTAAGCTCGGTCCCATGCTCTCCAGCTCTAACCAGCAATCAAGCACCTGAGGTAGAAGGGCCACAATCCCTATCCACACCTGCAACCATATAACATGTTTGAGCTGAAAAGCAAATAGAGTGTGAGACTAATCCCAGTAGGCAACCACCACAAGATCTGTGCCCTACTGTCAGTGAGCAATATAGCAAAAGTAATGGAAATAAATGCAGCAGAGAAATATGAGAACACCAAAGTAAACAATCCTACAAATCTCCATTCACGTTTATTTATTAATTTAATTCAATCATTAATTATCAACCAAGGAATCTAGCAAATAACTCTATAATCCAAGGCATAGCAAGTAACACGACAAGTATCTCATCAGACTACCTAGCAACAAGCAGTACAAACCCAAACTTGTTCTTTGGCTTGGTGGACTCGTCACAACCAACCAACAATATTATTTACACTGACCCTCTGGGTGGCTCATGTGGGGAGGCCCTCATGGTCAACTATTCAAATAAAGGCAAAGACACTCTGAGGAAGCACTCATCGTCAATTCCCCCTATGGTTTTACAGCAATACTACAGACTCTCTGAGGAAGCACTTACGTCTAATTCCCCCTTTAGTCTCGATTCGATAATTATCAGACCCTTTGAGAGAGCACAAAGTCAATCCCCCTTATGGTCTCGCAATAGTAATAATTAAACAGACCCTCTGAGGAAGCACTCAACGTCAATTTCCCACTATGGTCTAACTACACCAGGTTCCCGCAGCCCTGAGTAAAAACAATTGTACGTAAACGATTCATAGCAGTTCTAAGTAAGTTCAACAACTACTTGGATAAAAGCTACAATGCATCAAAAGCATATAAACAGTAGGCAAAACATGCAATCAACGATATCAAAGCAGTTAACCAAGGTAATAAGGTCCGCCTCACATGCAACCTAAGCCAAACGGCGATAAACATCCAAAACAAGGGAGACACCCACGGGGTGATCCTCAATCATGCAACCAAGCATATATTATTATCAATTAACCTCAAACAACCAAGCAATCTAAGACAATTAAACAATTGGATTAAAATCCCCAGCTCGGGATGCTCGATACATGGGTATCCAGCACTTTTGCAACCAGAACTCAAAGACATTCAACGCAGGGCAACAAACCACCTACCTTGATGCTAGGAGATCAATGTACTTGAACCACGAAGCTTGATTCTCCTTAGAACGTCGTAGATCTACAAAAGCGCACAAGAAACCCGGGTTGATTCTCCAAGAACCACCTTAGATCTCTTCTTATAACAAGACCAAGACCCAAACTCATCACATTTGACATCCACACACTTAGATCTACCCATAACAGGCGTAGATCTAAGAAATCGAGGGAATAGAAGAAGCAGATCCGAGTAGATTTAAGAAAACGATCAAGAACGGAGGAGAAAGATCACATACCTCAAGAATCCGGCTTCGATTCGTCAAGAAAAGGGTTCGGATTGCCTCCGGAATGCTTGAGAGAAGTCTTCTAACCTTCAAGGGAGAGTAATACCGAGTTATGACCGCTTAGGGGCTTAAACGAGGTGATTAAAGGCAAAAACGAGTTAGATCCAAAAATTTCGGATCTAGATTTAAGTGCTCGCACGGTTAGTCCGCACGGTTTGACAAACCGTGCGCTAACTGTGCGTTAGCTTCTGCCACGCCAAACACACCTCGCACGGTTAGGCCGCACGATTTAGGAAAACCATGCGCTAACCGTGCGTTAGCCACTGCCTCCAAGATTATTTACGCACGGTTTGGCCGCACGGTTAGACAAACCGTGCGCCGCCCGTGCAGCTCCCCCTTTTGCCTAAAAACTTCATTTCAAGTTCCTCTGACTCTCCCAAACATCACCCTTATCTTTAAAACCAAGAAAAACATCAACCAAGGGTCACATACCTGAGAAAGAAGATCCAGGTTCTTACAAACTCCTCCCCCCTTAAAGAAATTCGTCCCCGAATTTCCTAACGTGGCGTAGAAGAAGAATCCTCGAACAACTCTGGCCACTACGATCGTACATCGGCCTCCCTCTCCCAAGTCTCGTCTTGTACTCGCCCATGCTGCCATAACACCCGTACTAGAGGAACAGACCGACCACAGAGAACCTTGGCACTACGATCAACAATTCTGATAGGATGTTCCTCGAAAGATGCATCCTGCTCCAACTCAACCTCCTCGGGTTGAAAAACATGAGATGGGTCTGAGAAATACTGTCGAAGCTGAGAAACATGGAAGACGTCGTGCATAGCCTGATACCTCTGAGGTAACTGCAACCTGTAAGCAACCAGCCCGACTCTCTCCAGAACCTCAAACGGCCCGACGTATCTCGGTGAAAGCTTTCCCTGTCTCCTAATCATCTTATGTCCCAACCTCGGGGTAACACACAAGAAAACCTGATCTCCGACCTTGAACTCCAAAGGTCGTCTCCGCTGATCAGCATAAGACTTCTGCCGAGACGGTGTAGTAGTCATCCTCTTCCGAATCAACTCCACCTGCTCTGTGGTCTCCTGAACAAGATGAGGTCCCAACATAGCTGCCTCTCCTGCCTCCAGCCAACACAAGGGCGATCGACACGGCCTACCGTACAAAGTCTCGTAAGGTGCCATCTGAATAGTTGCTTGAAAACTATTATTATAGGCAAACTCCACTAGAGGTATATGTTTCTCCCAAGAACCTCCAAAATCAAGGACGCATGCTCGTAGCATGTCCTCCAGCACCTGAATCGTGCGTTCTGACTGACCATCTGTCTGGGGATGGTAAGCTGTACTCAGAAGTATCTGTGTACCCAAATCCCTTTGTAGCCCCTGCCAGAAATGCGAAGTAAAGCGGGCATCCCTATCTGAAACGGTAGTGTTTGGAACCCCATGAAGTCGTACCACCTCGCGAATGTATAACCTCCCAAGCTCATCCACACCGAAGGTCTCTTTGATCAGCAAGAAATGAGCAACCTTCGTGAGCCGGTCAACAACAACCCAAACCGCATCATTCCCTCGAGGTGATCTCGGTAATCCTGTCACGAAATCCATCGCGACATCATTCCACTTCCACTCAGGAATGGTTAACTGCTGTAAAAGCCCTGCTGGTCGCTGATGCTCTGCCTTCACCTACTGACAGGTGGAACACCGCATAACAAAACCAGCCACATCCTTCTTCATACCTGACCACCAATATTGACGACGTAAGTCTCGATACATCTTTGTGACACCAGGATGAACTGACCAAGCTGAAGCATGAAACTCCCGCATCAGCTCCTCACACATGTCTGCTGAAACCCATACGCGGCCATGAAAACGTAACACTTCATCATCGCCCACTGTCCACCTCGGAGTAGGGTTTCCATCTGACGCACCCTCCCGTAGGACTAAGCCTTCTGGGTCTGATAGCTGCCTCAGTCGAACTCGATCCAGAAGAGTAGAGGTAACAACTATAGAAGAAAGAACTGTCTGCCCCTGTTTATCGTGCACCTCCAAATGCATCTCAGAGAACAGAGCCATAAGCTGCCACTCGCTGCTGGCCTCTTGAACTGCCTGTAACTAAGACCTCCTGCTCAGCGCGTCTGCCACAGCATTGCCTTTCCCAGGCGTATAAGCAAGCTTGAAGTCGAAAGACTGTAGGTACTTGACCCACCTCCGCTGTCTCAGATTTAAGTCACGCTGCGTAAAGATATACTTGAGACTCTTGTGATCAGTATATACCACAAAATACTCTCCTAGAAGGTAATGTCTCCAACAACGCAAGACATGAACAACTGCATCCAACTCCAGGTCGTGCGTAGGATAGTTCTTCTCATGTGGCCTCAACTGCCGAGATCCATATGCAACAACACGATCCTCATGCATAAGCACTGCTCCAAGCCTGATGCCAGATGCATCACAGAAAACTGTATAACTCTTGCCCGGCTCTGCACTACCACAAAACTGGGCAAGGCCAGCGCCACCCCTTTATCAGCGCTAACGAAAAAGCGCTGATAAAGGGGGGGGGGGGGCTTTATCAGCGCTAAAAAAAGCGCTGATAAAAGTACCCCTTTATCAGCGCTTTTTTGTAGCGCTGATAAAGGCCCCCCTTTATCAGCGCTTTTTTTTAGCGCTGATAAAGACCCCCCTTTATCAGCGCTTTTTTTAAAAGCGCTGATAAAGGGTCGACTTCAATTTTTTTTTAAAAAAAATATATTAATATATAAATATAGTTATATAGTTATATTGATATAAATATAATATATAATTTTTAAATATATTTTATATAAGTATAAATGTACATTTACACTTAATATACTTAATATATAAGATATTTAGTGAAAATGGATTCTTAAAAAATTTAAAAAATATTTTTAATTAATAATTTGATAATTATTATGGAGTAATAGTCATTTAATAACAATTTGAAGAATAAAAAATAAAACAAATTAAAAAAAGATCCAAAATATGTTGAAAACGCAACTCAAACTTCAAACGACCATAACTTTTGATCCGGGTGTCCGTTTGAGCTCTACCACATATCAAATCGAAGCCTGCGACGAGCTCTACGTCGCTGTGACCCAAGGGGACCCCAATCAAGCGTTTTTCGAGGCCAAAAGTGGTCCAGAAGGCCTTCAAAATTGAGTTTTTTGTCGGGGTACCCAGATTTTTTAACATTTTGTGGATTTTCAGGCTCGTTTAAGGGGGTATTATTGGATTTTTTTGGTGGGGACTGAATTTATTCCAAGTTATTACATTCATATTGATATTATGTATTTGAAATTTCATCCTTTTTTATAATGCACTGCTATTTATAATCAAATATATAACTATGTGTACAATTTTTTTATATATTCATACCTAAAAATTAAATTTTTTAAATAAATAATTAAATATATTTACATATAAAATATATTAGCTTTATCTAAATAATAACTAATATCCATTTTATTTAAAATACCAATATATTAATATTTATATAACTACTATATATTAATATAACTATACATATATTAATATAACTATACATATATTAATATAAATATATGTATATATTAATATAACTATATATATATATATATTAATATAACTATATCTATATATTAATATAACTATATATATTAATATAAATATATATTACTATACGAATAAATATAACTATATATATATATATATAAATAAATAGATATATCATGAATAAGAGAACAAATCAATATAGGGTAGTGGCAAAGGCTTTAGGTGCGCATGAGGGAGGTCTCGAGATCAAATCCGGGTGGAGGCACGGGTGCGCGCGCAAGGTTGATTTAAAGGGCTAGCGCTAATAAAGGGTGTAGGCGGTGCGGGAGGGTGCTGGAGGTGCAGGAAAGTGCTGATAAAGAGGGGGCTCAAGCGCTGTAAAAAGCCCCCCCGAGATTGGCAGTATTTTTTTTTTATTTTTTTTAATTTTTTAATTTTTTTTAATTTTTTTAATTTTTAATAATTTTTAATTTTTTTAATTTTTATCAGCGCTAAAAAAAAGCGCTGATAAAAGGGGTATTTATCAGCGCTTTTTGGAGCGCTGATAAAGGGGACCCCCCCTTTATCTTCGCCGGCTTTATCAGTGCTTTTCTAGCACTGATAAAGGCCATTTTTAGCGCTGATAAAAGCCGTATTTGTAGCAGTGCTGACAGAACTAGGATCGGTGCTGAAGTCAATCTCCCCTTCAGCTCCTGAAAGGCTGAATCACAGGTTTCTGACCAAACGTACTTCACGCCCTTCTTAGTCAAGCCCGTCAACGGTGCTGCTAAGCGTGAGAAGTCTTGTATAAACCGCCTGTGGTAACCAGTCAGCCCCAAGAAACTCCGTACCTCGAAGACGTTCTTCGACTGCTCCCAGGTAACTATTGCTCTCACCTTCTCTGGGTCCACTGATACTCCTGTCTCTGAAATGACATGACCCAAGAAGTGAATCTCGTCCATCCAAAAGTGGCACTTTGAGAGCTTAGCATATACCTGATGCTCTCTCAGTGTACTCAATACGATCTCAAGATGGGTAGTATGGTCGTGTCAAGTGTGAGAGTACACCAAGATATCATCCACGAAGACCACCACGAAATAATCCAAGGATGGAAAACTCTGTTCATCTGCGCCATGAAAACTGTTGGCGCGTTCGTGAGACCGAACGACATAACCAAATACTCGTACAGACCATACATGCTCCAGAAGGCTGTAAGAGGTATGTTCGATGGTCTGACGCGCAACTGATGATAGCCGGATCTCAAGTCAATCTTTGAGAACACTCTAGCTCCTTGAAGCTGATAAAAAAGATCATCAATCCTCGGCAAGGGATACCGATTCTTGACCGTCAACTGGTTTAGCTTCCGATAATCCACACAGAGCCGTAAAGTCCCATCCGCCTTCTTCGCGAACAAAACAGGCCAACCCCAAGGAGAAGTGCTGGGTCGGATAAAACCCCTTGCCTGCAACTCCTCCAACTGTTTCTTGAGCTCTTGTAGCTCAGGCATAGCCATCCTATAAGGAGGTATGAATATCGATGCTGCTCCTGGCACAAGTTCAATAGAAAATTCTACCTCTCGCTCCGGAGGCAAACCTGAAAATTCTTCTGGAAAGACATCCGGAAAACGATCAACCACTGGAGGGAAGTCTATCTGAGAAGTCCCCCGATCATCCAGATATAAGCTAGAAATCTGGGCTATAACTCCACCCAAACCATGATGCTTTGGTCCAACTCTGCTCGCCTGGACATCCCATTCACCCTTGTGAAGAAAAGGTCTGCCTTCTGGTGACGTGAAACTCACCCTACGACGATAGCAATCGACAAGGGCCTTAAAAGTAATTAGCCAGTCCATTCCGAGAATGACATCATAACCTGTCATCTCCAGGACATAAAGATCCCACAATAACTGACACCCACTAATCTCAAGGGGGCACTCCTTGCACTGACACACGCTAGTAGTTCTAAGTCCCAAGGGAGTGTCTAGCGTCATCATACTCTTGGAAGTATGGATAGTAAGTCTAAGGCTCTCCACAGTGTGCACATAAATAAAGCTATGAGAAACTCCTGTATCGAAAAGTGCATAAGATAAAACTGAGGCTACTAAGATCGTACCTCGAACTGTAGAAGGTCCAGGATCCTGCTCCTGATGAATTTGCTCTACCGCAAATGTCTGGCCAATACCGCGGCCCTGTGTAGCAGCCTGAGATCCCTGAGCTGGTCCTCCCTAAGCCTGACCCCCGCGCCCACGGCCTCTACCCTGGCCTGAACGACCTGAAGAACTCCAGCCCCCAGTCTGCTGCGGAACTGGTAATCTCGTGCCTGTGCGCGGAGTCGAAACAGATCCACCTTCACTAGCTGCTGGAAGAAGAACCTTGCAAAACCGCTGCAGGTGACCCATCTTACCGCAAGTTCGGCACTCCACTAGGTCTCTCGGGCACTATGGCTTCTTATGCCCGTCCTTCCCACACTGGTAGCACACCACCTTGCTACCTGAAGGAGCATCTCACTTCCTCGAGTCACCTCGTGTAGACTCCCGGTGGCGCTTCCTGCTGTCAGTAGAAAGAGTACTGACTCTGGATGCTGAACCGCCCTGGCTCACTGCTCCAGTATCCCTCAGATTCCTCTTCGTGATTAACGCCTGATTGACTATCAAAGAAATAGAAGTCAATTGGAAGATGTTCACCTGTGATCTGATGTCCAGTCTGAGTCATTCCTCAAACTTCCTTGCTAAAAACAGGTCGTCGTTCCCCAGAACGGGAGTGAAACGCTGCAACTCAGTAAAACGAGAGGAATACTCCATAACTGATAGAGTACCCTACTGCAGGTTCATGAACTCTCTGGCTCTGTCGGCCCTCAGCATCGCCGGATAGAAGTAGTCGTAGAACGTACGCTGAAACTCCTCCCAACCATCTGCTGACGCCCGACCTGAGAAACTACATCCCACCATCTCTTGGCGGAATCTCGCAACATGTAAGTCGCGAGCTTCACCCTCCTGTTTGGGGGTGTCTCGAGATGGTTGAAGATAGAGACCATAGCCTCAAACCAGGATTCAGCAGCCTGAGGTCCTCCATCCCCCGAGAAGGTGGGAGGATGCTGTTGCTAGAAGACTCGCGTAAGCTCTGCCATAGACTGGGCAGGTTGCTGAGCTCCCTGAAAGGTCTGCATGAACCTCATGAACCCCTCACGGAAATGCGTGTCAGCACCAGTATCCGGGATAACTGCCGGTGCCATATCCGGCGTACGATCATTGTCAGATCCCTGACGTGCAACATGTGGCCGTCTTGGCGGCATGATTCTGCAAGGTCAAGCACATCTTTATTAACGACGAGCACAGTTGCAACTTAAAAGAGTGAAAACGGAACAGAAGAGGAAAAACTCTTAAAACTGGAAAAACACGGTTACACGGCGTGTAGTTCCTATACACGACGTGCTCTATAAGGATTTTTCCCGTCCGTGTCGTTAGTGACACGGACTGGTACACGACCACTACTACACAGCGTGTCAACAATGTACACAGTGTGTTGTCTCTAAGATCTTCCAACCCATGTACTCAACTACACGGCTGGGTCACACGGAAGAAAAGTACACGACATGTACTTCAAGTACACGACGTGTAACCATGAAAAGTAGTTCTTCCCGAACAGAAGAACACATGGCGTGTGTTCATAAGGCCACACACCGTGTTATCTGGGTTTCTGGGCAGTAGGCATACAAAACTCCCCAAAACCACTGAAAAACACTGAAAACCAGCACCTATGTGTCAAATTTCGATCCGTGGGGGCCCATACTCCCCGCGAATCAAAGCTTGACATCATAACAATGCGCGTAACAAGTAACATTATAACAGTTCCATGATCCGCCAAATTTCGATCCTCGAGGGCCCATAACACCTCTAAGACCAAAGCTTGGCATCCATGCTAAACAAGCTGTAAAATAAAATAATCAATACCCTATCAACATAGCAGGTATTTCTATCACAACAACTATCACGACAACATGCATAATCTATCACGACATCTTATCACAACATCATGCAATTTCTAATGCACCCTAGATGACATAGTAAAATGCATGACATGTGATTTCCTAACCAGTGCCTATATGATGCATGAGATGACATACCCTCATCTCATCAGGTTGCAATAAAATATAACCTCAATCATATAAACTGTAACCGCACAAAACAAGTGCATCACCCAATGGTGAAATATAACCAACTGTAACACTTGCAAAAACTAAAATTGCAATTACGAGGTAATATGGATTTTCCCTGTACACGGGTTAATTACTCCCGGGCACAGTTAAGTACCAACTACCCATTCCTTCCTATCCCTGTCTATTGTCGCTAAATAGTAAGGAAATAGAAAATAAAGAAAAATTCTTTTGATACCACTTTGTAACGACCCGAATCTGGAGCCACTCAACTGGTACTCCATACCCGGTTCGCCACATAACCTCAAGCGCGTTTCCCCAAACGCCAGAGGCTGCCGACTAGCAGCGAGGACATTGGTGAGTCAGTGGGGAAACTATGCCCTCATTTGGTAAGATATGCAGCAGAAGTGAAATAATAAACAATAGCGGAAGTAGTAAACAACACACAACAACTGAAACCAATCAGGAGAACAATGTATAATATAACAATGATGCAGCATGGTACATGTATCTGTGGAAAACAGCAAACACAACAACATGCTGAAATACAACTGAAACCCAAGTACTAAAAGTAAATAGTAAACTCCAGCAGCATCGCAAGCCTAAGCTCGGTCCCATGCTCTCCAGCTCTAACCAACAATCAAGCACCTGAGATAGAAGGGCCACAATCCCTATCCACACCTGCAACCATATAACCTGTTTGGGCCGAAAAGCAGGACCCAAATAGGGTGTGAGACTAATCCCAGTAGGAAACTACCGCAAGATCTGTGCCCTACTGTCAGTGAGCAATATAACAAAAGTAATGAAAATAAATGCAGCAGAGAAACATGAGAACACCAAAGTAAACAATCCTACAAATCTCCATTCACGTTTATTTATTAATTTAATTCAATCATTAATTATCAACCAAGGAATCTAGCAAATAGCTCTATAATCCAAGGCATAGAAAGTAACACGACATATATCTCATCAGACTACCTAGCAACAAGCAGTACAAACCCAAGCTTGTTCTTTGGCATGGTGAACTCGTCACAACCAACCAACAATATTATTTACACTGACCCTCTGGGTGGCTCACGTGGGCAGACCCTCATGGTCAACTATTCAAATAAAGGCAAAGACACTCTGAGGAAGCACTCATCGTCAATCCCCCCTATGGTCTTGCAGCGATACTACAGACTCTCTGAGGAAGCAGTTACGTCTAATTCCCCCTTTAGTCTCGATTCGATAATTATCAAACCCTCTGAGAGAGAACAAAGTCAACCCCCCTTATGGTCCCGCAATAGTAATAATTAAACAGGCCCTCTGAGGAAGCACTCAATGTCAATTCCCCCTATGGTTTAACTACACCAGGTTCCCGCAGCCCTGAGTAAAAGCAATCGTACGTAAACGATTCGTAGCAGCCCTAAGTAAGTTCAAAAACTACTTGGCTAAAAGCTACAATGCATCAAAAGCATATAAACAGTAGGCAAAGCATGCAATCAACGATATCAAAGCAGTCAACCAAGGTAATAAGGTCTGCCTCACATGCAACCTAAGCCAAACGGCGATAAACTGCCAAAACAAGGGAGACACCCACGGGGTGATCCTCAATCATGCAACCAAGCATATATTATTTATCAATTAACCTCAAGAAACCAAGCAATCTAAGGCAATTAAACAATTGGATCAAAATCCCTAGCCCAGGATGCCCGATACATGGGTATCTGACACTTTTACAACAAAAATTCAAAGACATTCAACGTAGGGCAACAAACCACTTACCTTGATGCTAGGAGATCAATGTACTTGAACCACGGAGCTTGATTCTCCTTAGAACATCGTAGATCTACAAAAACGCACAAGAAACCCGGGTTGATTCTCCAAGAACCGCCTTAGATCTCTTCTCCTAACAAGACCAAGACCCAAATTCATCACATTTGGCATCCACACACTTAGATCTACCCATAACAGGCGTAAATCTAAGAAATCGAGGGAAGAGAAGAAGCAGATCCGAGTAGATCTAAGAAAACGATCAAGAACGGAGGAGAAAGATCACATACCTCAAGAATCCGGCTTCGATTCGTCAAGAAAAGCCTTCGTATTTCCTCCGGAATGCTTGGGAGAAGTCTTCTAACCTTCAAGGGAGAGTAATCCCGAGTTATGGCCGCTTAGGGGCTTAAACGAGGTGATTAAAGGCAAAAACGAGTTATATCCAAAAATTTCGGATCTAGATTTAAGTGCCCGCACGGTTAGTCCGCACGGTTTGACAAACCGTGCGCTAACCGTGCGTTAGCTTCTGCCTCTCCAAACACACCTCGCACGGTTAGGCCGCACGGTTTAGGAAAACCGTGCGCTAATCGTGCGTTAGCCACTGCCTCCAAGATTATTTACGCACGGTTTGGCCGCACGGTTAGACAAACCGTGCGCCGCTCGTGCAACGCCCGTGCAACTCCCCTTTTTGCCTAAAAACTTCATTTCAAGTTCCTCCGACTCTCCCAAACATCACCCTTATCTTTAAAACCAAGAAAAACATCAACCAAGGGTCACATACCTGAGAAAGAAGATCCGAGTTCTTACAAGACTGGTCAAGTTATCAGATCAATATAGAAGATAGAAGGGAAAAAGAAGTGACCCTTAAGGTTAGGAGTTCAAGATTCATCAAGGGTTGTGAGGAAAAGAATTCACATACCCTAATTCACCTCTTAGGGTATTTCACATCTAAGCCCCTTGAGGGACCTAACAAGTTGTATAAGAGCATGAGTTTATTTTTTGTTGGATTTTCCTTTTCTCAAACTTGAACAAAAGTTTTTGAAAGGAATGAAATCCACAATGAAAGACCCTTTGTTTAAAAGAAATCATTTCAAAACTTGGAAAGAGTTCATTTCATACTTGGAAGAACAAGTTGGAATTCCTCATGAAGTTTTGTTTGATGGAATCATTTTGCTAAGTCGACATGAAATTATTTTTGAAACAAAACAAAGAAATTTGGAGATTGATGCCCGTGAAAAGAAGGCATTAAAGGATGCTTTAAAGGAAGACGTATTCAAAAGGATTGCTCACTGCAAGTTCTCTATAGGTATGTGGACATACTTGGAGGAATTGCATGACAAAGAATTTGTGAATAAGGGAGATTGAAAAACCGGTTTAGATGCAAAACCAGTGAAAAAAGTTGATAAAGAATGCCTTATGTCAAAAGGCAAGAAGAGGAACAAAAAGAAGACCCCTAAGAAGATGAACTGTTAAACTAAGGTAATCAATACTGAATCTTTTGTTATATTTGATTCTAACCTTGGTTTGGAAGTATCACGTGAACTAGAAAATTCAAACTCTATTATGGAGATGAAAAGAAGATGTGATACTGGTGATGAAGAGACAACAACTTCAGGTTGCCAATTTAGGAAGTGTTCATGCAATGACTAAGAGGAGATCTCAACCTTGCAAGAGAAGATAAAACAATGGGAAGTAATGCATAAAGTGTATTATGGAATCATTGAAGATTTGGCCTCAGAAAACAAAAGGCTAAAGAGTGAGGAAGCGGCCTTGAAATTTGACATTCAAAGACAAGTGTGAAAATGAAAGAACAAAGTGATTTTCTTGAAGAAATGTCTTAAAAAATTAGAAAGAAAATGGCCACAAAAAAGGAATTGAATGCTAAGCGTTATTCCACTCAAAACACACCTTAAGGAAAGAAGAAAATTAGGGATGAATGTTGCTTCTAGCTTGAACGAAATAGCTGCAAAACTAAAGAAGATAGATGATAAAATCAAAGAAATTGAGGAGAAGATAAACACGTCAAATGAGAAGATGAAGATCCCCTCTTAGGTATCCTCAACATGCACAACTAGGAGGAATCCATATATTAAATTTGGATACAAAAGGAAAAATCCAGATCTGGAGTCTGGAAGGGAACATAAGCTCCATGCAAAATCTAGAAGGATTCACAAAAGGAGGCAGCTCTAAAATGCCACTTTTGTGGAAAATTTGGGCACATTATGAGCATGTTGTCTCGACCCAATCATGGGGGTCCTGTCCCACACCATCAATAACATCAAAGTTGCAGTTCATCTGGTTTGTCCTTATTGAAGAGACGGGAGTCGCCCCGAAAAAGTGGAGGATGGTGCGTGTCAGTCTTGACACCACTGGTTGGGAGTTGTGACCACTCTTCTGATGAGCCCATGGCAGGATGAAACCAGTAAAGCTCACATCATATGAAGATCTGGACGGCTGAACCCCGCCCGTCTTGGAAGAGGTTGGGGTGCCGCACGGGCGAACCACTGTGCTGAGACGCTCAGCTCGTGACAAGTGGTATCAAAAGGAGGTTAATGTCACGACCCAATCATGGGGGTCCTGTCCCACACCAGCAAGAACATCAAATTTGCGGTTCATCTGGTTTTTCCCTATTGAAGAGATGAGAGTTGCTCCGACAAAGTGGAGGATGGTGCGTGTCAGTCTTGACACCACTGGTTGGGAGTTGGAGCCACTCTCTTGATGAGTCCATGACAGGACGAAACCAGTGAACCTCACATCATATGAAGAGCTGGACGACTGAACCCCCCGCCCGCCTTGAAGGGGGCTGGGGTGCCGCACGGGCGAACCGCTGTGCTGAGACGGTCAGCCCGTGACAATGTGCTTCGAAGTCCAAAGGCCCAAATGTGGAAGAAAACCTGCTATGCCAACATCTCAATCAAGAGAAGACCACATGAGGTATGATTATTATGTTATATGTTTTATTTGTTATAACCTTAGTTATATGGAAAAACATTGCAATTGGAAGGACACTTGAAAGAAAAAAGATTCCATAAGGAGATACTTCACTCCTGTGACATACAAGGAGAGAGTTTATCTGAGAAAGAAGGGCACACCAAGCACTAAAATCGGATGGATCACAACAACCCTTTTGGAAGGTGAGAGAAGGAATTTGGAAGAACATGGGAGGAAGAATCCACCAAGGAGAAGCCCAAGGTGGCCCTCGTGGCTATCAAATAAGAAGTGTGTCTAAGTGGTCTCACAAAAACCACTATAAGACGGAAGATGAAAATTTGCGGAAATGTTCTCCAATTAAGAAAGAAGCATGATGGTGGAAGTTGTGGCAAGGCATCAAAAAATGGGAAAATGCAAGTAGAGCGTCTCTCACTATGAAAGAGAAACCAAAGCCAAGAAAAGAGATCCCTAAAGAAAATCTTCAAGAAGAAATGTGTGTTAGTGGGATCACACGAAGAGGATCCTCTTTCAAGGCATTGAAGATGATCACCACTGAGGATGATCAAGAAGAAGAGGAAGTTGATGAAGTTGTTGCATTCCTTTCATCACATCTGAAAAGAGGAAAAAGAATGATGGAAAGAAAAAGGTTGGTCCAACTTGACTTTCCCCATTCCTCAACTTGAGGAGGATGAGGTACCCCTCTCCTTACGGAATAAAAGGTGTTTGAAGTATTTCAGGTCATGATTGGTATCAAGCTTGAAGGTGCATGCTTTGAAAAATTTTCATATCGAAAAGTGCATGGAAAAGGGAATGAATGATGGAAGAAAAGGCGAGTCCAATTCTGCTTGAAATAATCCATGATATCTTGATAAATTTGGTATACAACAGTTGGTATCTGGATGAATATCATGTTTAACAAGTGATATTAGGCCAAGGAATTTAGTGGTATCAGACCACTAAAGGAGAGGAAAAATTGGAGATGGAAGCAACTACATGAATTAATTTTATGTTTCTATATTTATGTTTTAACAATTGGTATCAGTTATTCATTGATATAGGATACTAAATGCTATTGTCCAAAAAATGTTATTCTCGACAAGTGGTGCGCCCAGACTGAGAAACAATTATTGGTTTCAAGAGTTGAAGACTCAGGGGGATCTTGTGATGGTTTTCAAAGGCTACTAAGCCTCATCTGTAAATAAATACCCCTATGGAGTTTTTGAAGTTCAAGTGGTATTGTTAGTTCATTTTAACAAGAGGTATTAATTGTTTCTTCAAGTGGTATGCCTCACACTCTTGTGCTCTACTGTTTATTTTCTAACAGTTTGGTATGAGTGTGGTTGAAATCACATGTTGTGTTGAGGAGTGGAAATTTCAAAGCTTATATGGTTTTAATTAGTATTCATGAGTGACAATGGAAAATTTTGGTAATGTTAACTTAGACTCTTGTTTCCTACACTGATCCTAGGCTCCGTAGGATTAGAGGATTTGTTAATAGTCCAAATGTTAAGTAGGAGTCTCACTCACCAAATATCTTTGAGTCTGTGCAACTGTCATGGAGTTTGGCTACAAGGAATTTTCTGGACTTGGTTAATACAACCAGGAATTGTTAACAGTTGGTAAATAAAGTATTTGGTTAATCAATAGTTAGTTGAAGGTTGAAGGTGTTTTGACAATGGGGGAGCACGTAGGAGTTTTTCCCTATCCTCAAAGGGGGAATAGAATCCCATGTGGAATCCTTCTTATTTTCTCAATGGAGGAGAATAAGGACATCATTGCTAAAGGAGGAGAACAAAGGGGAAGTGTGCACCTGATTTAAAATAGATATTTTTCCCATGAAACTCAAACATTGAGAGGGAGAAAAGTTGAAGCTGAATAATGTCCACCCTTCGAATTTCATTGTCGAAGGGGGGGGGGGGGGTGAGCCGTTTATATTGTCAACAAAATACAAATGAGAAGATTGTTGAACCCCTAAGGGTTTGTGTTGGATTTGTTGATCATATAAGTGGAAGCGCCTTGTTGAAAATATGTGATGAGTATTTGTTGACAATATATGATGAGTATTTGTTGACAATAGGAATGGAGATGGCCGAAGTGATGTTTGGAGGATTGTTATGGATCTATTAAATCCACAATGTTTGAAGAAAAAGACTAGAAGATGCTGGAGAGAAATCTGTCTAGAAAATAGGATGTCGCGTAAAGGTCATTATGTGAGCTTTGTAAACTAGAATCTACATAAGGGTAATGACAAAGTCCCTCAAGGTATGTATAGGTAAGTCCTATAAGGTGTGAGGTTGTGTAAGGGTCATCGCCGCAAATAGGATGCCGCGTAAAGGTCATTATGTGAGCTTTGTAAAGATAACAGACAACCTTTGTAAAGGGAAATAGATGCCTACATCATGGGGGTAGGCTACGCTACAATAATATTGTAGAGGAGACATCCACACTGTAGTAAGATCTTGCAATTTAGAGGGTGCGTTTTTGGCAGAGCAAATGATTTATGTTTTTCCAAGCCTACAGGAGATTACATCATAGTAGTGGAAAGCGCCATGTCGCAGTCAGTTTAGTGATATAAGAGGTTTTGAGGAGATTGTGCCTTGATTATAATAGAGTTGAGAGGAAGTTAATGTTGCAGGATTTGTGGATTTGGTCAACTACAGGAGGCTATGCCACATTAAAGCAATCCATGCTGCAATATTTGATTGAACTCCCATTCTTTGCCATAGTGGAAGGTGCTACGTTGCAAAAAAGGCATGGAGGAGATTGACCACACCGTAGGAGCAGAGACCATGCCTTAGTCATGCAGTTTTTTAGATAACTTGAAAATTTGACAATGTTAATGGCTCATAATTTAAGGGTTTTTATGCGGTTTAAAGACACTTATTCACCACATTAATGTGGGGATGACACCTAGAATAATCCCTGAAGGAGAGAAAAAGACTTGCTCGCAACCCTTGGATCAAGGTGGTTGATTGTTGGTTTCTCTATAAAACTACTAGTTAAAAGTTCTAGGGAAGAATATGAAATATAAGAGCATACTACCATATTTGAATTTTAGAGAAAGAGGGGGGAAAAAGAAAGATTGGCATTCATTGAAGAACTTTCCAAATAAGAAGAGAATTAATGCAAGAGCAGTAAAGTGAATGTAAAAACCCATATAATGATAGAGTAAATCATTTTCATCTTTATTAATATGAATTAGATAGTTATATTAATTATAAAAATACTAAGTAATTTTTACATAAAAAAGGAAATAGTTTTAACTAAACCCCTTTTAATAAGCTTTTTATATAAAAGATTAATTTCTAAATTTTAGAATTTAAATTAGAAAAAATGAATTTCATTTTTGAAATCAACATATCAAAATTAACTTGGGGTGAAATTTTGGAGTTTTTGAAAAAATACTGATATTTCGGTGAATAATGAAAAATATCGATTTTTATGTCATTTCTTTTCAAAAAATCTAGTAATTTAAAAGTCCCATTGCATTTTTAATATAATTTCAAGTAGCATAAGTATTATTTAGTTATATTTAATCCACTTAATTACTTTTGAATAAACTTTATATTGGATTTTAGTATTAGTTTATTTTTGGGTTTAAAAATGGGGTTTCCTAAAAATTGTTTTAAAGTGCATAATGTTTCTCTATTTTAGTTAATTAAGATAATTCCTAATGAGGAATGTTTTAAATGAAAATTTTAGATTATATATCAATAAATATTAGTTGAGATTCATACAATGATTATTATTAGTCATAAAGTCAATATAAAATCATCTTTTACTTGAAAAATACAGATCTTGAAAAACCGTTTTTGTCGCGTTTATAGGTTTAATTTTAAATTAAAATTTGCCACTTCTGTGAATTTAATTTGATAAAATGAATTCCATATTTAGAATCAACATAATTTATATCTAATATGGTCAATTTAATTTTTTACCATAATGAATAGTTAAAACTGTAAAAATTAATTACCACGGTTAAGGTAAAAATGAATTTATCAGTGTCAATTTAAAAATATAAGAGTTAAAATGACCTATACACATGTTTAAAATCTATTTTCTGGCTATATTTAGACCTTATAATTTCTAAGGTTTGATAAAGGTCCATTTTGGAGCCTTGTGGTATGTGAAAAACGTGGGCATACCTTTTTCTTTTCAAAAATTGCAAGTGTGCCAGTCACATCACTTATAAAATGCCAACCCCTCTCCTATCATATTCACACCTTCAAATCCATTTGGTTCAGCCAAACCCTACCCAAATGTCTTCCTAACTTTCCTCGCCACGACTTAGAGCCCTTAGTTTGATCAGAAAGCCATTCTATGAAGACTTTTGGTGCTTACCTAAGGAGGTTGTCTTCTTCAATTATTCTGATATAATATCACTAGTATCTTTCATACACTGAGATGTTATTATGTTAATGACATGACCTAAATCAATCTTACCTTCCATCAAATGAGATACAAAATAATCATTTGTGTGTACGACAAACTACCAGCTCGCAAATCGATGCCATTTGTTTTCCACCATCGCCTCTCACAATTTGTTATAATGATGTATTTAAAGTATATATATATGATATTTGTAACATATTTATACTTCTAGAGTTCTGATATCGCATATACATTCTTACTTTCAATTCTATGAGGGATATGATAACGTCATTCGTGTGTATGACGGACTACCGCCTCATGAAGCGATGTGATTCATTTTTCACTAATACTTATTATGGAAGCTAACATGGATACAATTAATGAATATATGTGATATACATAACATCGTTATGATATTTATGACATATTTATCATTCTGAAAAGATAATATAACATTTTTTTCTTACACTGAAAAATGATAATATCGTTTTTGCTTACGTGTGGACTATCGCCTCTACATAGCGATGTGACCCTTTTCTCATCACTAAATCACATGGATGATATATACAGGTATATTTAAAGAAAGAACATGGTATTTATGATATTATGATCATTCTGGAAAGATAAAATAATACATATCTTATTTCCATAATGATCATTGAAAAATGGAAACGTTACTCATGCGTATGTATGACATTACTGTCTCCATGATCGTAACTTAGTTCATTTTTTCATAACCATATTTCATGATTGGTTTTAAAAAGTATAATTGTTGCATGGAAATGATAATTATGTCATGATTATTATTCTGAAGATGTTGAAATAATGATCTCTTTGACCATAGTTAACCCATTGAAGTCATTTTTGGACATGCCAAATGTTGTCAAAACATTCGACGTAAGCTTAATTGATTAAGTTATTGTATATAACATGGTAATAAGTGAAATAAAAGGAATAATAAACTTGAAAAAAGTTCTTAATCAATTAAATAATTAACATAAATTTATTATTCAGAATGATAAATAACGATCACGACGAATCAAACTTGAGGTAAAAGACATCGTCTCAATTTCCTTTCATTGAGACATATTTTGATGTTATGAATTTATATTCGTTTATGAGGTGTATATACAACCCATTTGGCATGTTATCTCATGAATTTATCCATTCTCATGATATTCAAATATTTGTTTAATGTTATTTTTTCATGAGGCTTACGATTGAAATGTTTTCAAAGTGACAATGGATTTTTTTAAAAAAAATTATCTTTCAAAGTTTTCCTTCAAACTCTATTTATCTTCCATATCCATGTTTTTAAAATGATTTTATGAATTTTATTTGAGAGTTTTATAAAGTATATTTTTGTCTTTCTTTCAAGTTAAAAAAAAAATCCTTGTACGGAATGTTTGATTTTCTTTAGAAACGATAAAAAGGAATGTACTATTTAAACGAGTAAGGTGACAACAAATTTTATTACTGCTATAACACCATTATTTAAAGTTTGGTTTCCTTTACAATCTTTCATGTTTTCTTCAAAGAAAAACCTCTTTCCCTTAATCTGAGTATTTTGGTATTGAAAATGATTTTTTTTCTCATCCTACGTTTTAAAATGTTTTCCACAATGTTTAAGGACGGGTAAAGGAAAAGAAGAGGTCAAGTTGAAAATTGTGAAGATTTGTCATGAAAAGAAATCATGTTTTATTTCAAAAGTTTTATATTATGAGAAAAATGGATACCAATTGGAAGTATCCACTTTGTATATATATGGTTTTGTAATGTATGAGATATGACATAATTCTCCAAAACTATAAACCTAGATCCTCTAATGTAAGAGAATGGATTCTTGACTTAAAACTTAAGATTATGTAATGTTTAAGATTGAATCTGTATAGTTGGTATCAGAGGTTGGTTTAGATAAATTTAGAGTCTAGGATAATGATAATAGCATACCCTTGAAGGATTTTACTTTATGGTTAAGTTGAAATGATATAGCATTTAAAGATTACCATGTTTCTTTATCTAAACTATATCTCTTCAGAATGGTTTTTCATAGAGGAAATAAGGAAGCTTTAGTGGGAAGATACCAAGAGGAAAATATCTTTTCAAATTAGCATCTTGAGATGGTTGGAATTGGAATAAAATAGTTTGTTGTAGTGATGACTCATTTGACACAAGCTATAAATGGTTGTGATATCCATGTTAGGGAGGAACTCGATCTACCACAATGGAACATGTTTATAATGGAGCATTTAATGAGGCAACATCTCCTATCATTCAGTGGATCAATGCTTTGGAGAAAATATTTAAAGTCATGAGATGTTTGGAATGTCAAAAGGCAACTCTTGCCGTTTATCGTTTTGAAGGTGAAGTTGATCGACGATCTCTGGTTAAAAATACCAGAGAGAAAGATGATATTGATTCCATGGAATGAGAAACTTTTAAGGATATTTTCCTTGAGAAATATTTTCCTAAGGTTGGTCGACTCTGGATGAGAAAAAAATTCTTATAATTGAGACAAAAAGATGAAGATTCTATGGCCGTGTATGAAGAAAATTTTACAATACTGGCCAGGTACGTACCAGATTTTATTTGGTACATTGATAGTAAGATTAATAGATTTTACTCAGGGATAAAACCAAGTTTACGAAGAGTTTTGTCCACGCAGGAATTTAAAAGCTACGAGAAAGTTCATTGTGCTGAGAAAGTGGAGATGAAGTTTTCCAACACTTATGTGACTCAAGATGATAAGAGTAAGAAAAATTCGAAATGGAGGGAAATGAAGAAGCATCCATCAGGGAAAAATGGAGGTAAGAAAAATAAGTTCCCATCTTGTGAGAAGTGTGGTAAAAAGCATCCTGTAGAATGTATTACGAAGTCTGAGAAGTGTTTCCGATGTGGTAAGTTTGGACATATGACTTGAAACTGTAAGAAAAATGGGTAGATATATAATTAAAAGCTGACAGTAAGATGCTTTAGTTGTAATGAGGTGGGGAATTATGCTAACATGTGTCCAAAGTTAGTTACTCAGGGGGGAAATCATCAAGACGAAAGCAAAAAGGCGTGGCAAAATATTTTTCTAAAACTACGATTGATATTGGGCTATCAAGTGAAGTGGTGACATGTATGTTACTTTATTCAAATTATAGAAATACCCTGTTTGACTCTGGATCTTCGCATTCTTTCATTTTTGAGAAATTTGCATGTAAATTGAGAATATCACCTTATAAAAGTAAGATGAAACTTTTGGTGAAAACTCTATGTGGAAGTATTAAAGCAACCAAGATTTATAGGAATATTCTTATTGACATTAATGAGATGATCTTTCCTGAAAATCTTATTGAACTGGACATAGTAGAATTTGATACCATTATTGGTATGGATTGGATTTCAATTTATCATTCTAAGATAGATTGCAGAGCTAAGAAAGTTTTGTTCAATGATTTCATGACTTTGATAACTTATCAAGAAGTAGAGAAATTGATTAGAGATGAAAATGAAAGTTACCTAGCTCATATTGTTGAAAAGAAACTGTTCAAATTAGTGACGTGCCAGTAATGAATGAACACATGAATGTATTTCCTGATGATTTGCCTGGTGTTATTCTTAATCGGGAGTTTGAGTTTACTGTTGACTTAGTTCCTAATGCTAAGACTATTTCTAAATCTCCTTATCTAATGGCTCAAGTGAAACATTTAGAATTGAAAAATTAATTGTAGGAGTTACTAGATAAAAGTTTCATTATCCCTATCACTTTATGTGGGGTGATCTTATTTTTTGTTAAAAAGAAAGATGATTCAATGAGACTTTGCATTGACTATAAAGATTTGAATAACATCACTGTTAAGAATAAATATCCTTTGCCTCATATCAATGATTTGGTTGATCAGTTCTAGGGAGCACAATATATTTTGAAGGTTGATCTCAGGTTAGGTACCATTATTTGAAAGTGAAGGAGGAATATATTCCGACGACTGCATTTCAGATTAGATACAAGTATTACGAGTTTGTAGTTATGCCCTTTGGGTTGTCTAATGCACCTGCTGTATTTATGGACCTTATGAATATATTTTTCCATGAATTCTTGGATAAGTTTGTGGTTGTGTTTATTGATGATATTTTGGTACATTCTAAAAGTCAAGAGGAACATGAAATACATTTAAGGTTTGTTTTTCAAACTTTTAAAGAAAAGAAACTGTAGGGAAATTTTAATAATTGTGAATTTTGGTTGTAGTAAATTTCTTTCCTTGACTATATTATTTATAAATATAACATAAGTGTGACCCTCTTAAAATCAAAGTTGTTGAAGAATGACCAAGACCCACAAATATCACAGAGATTCATAGTTTTTTTTGGATTAGTGAGTTACTATTGACAGTTTGCTGAAAACTTTGCTCGAATGTCCAACCCATGAGCTAAGTTAACTCGAAAGGGAGTTAAATTCATCTGGAAAAAAGAATGAGATGATTGTTTTTAGGAACTAAAAAGAAGATTGTTGAATGCTCCAATTTTGGCCCTGCCATCCATAAATGATGAATTTTTCATCTATAATGATGTTTCATTGAAGGGGCTTGATTCTTTCATAATGCAGAATGATAAGTTAATTGCTTATGATTTACGTCAGTTGAAACCTCATAAGTTAAATTACCCTACACATGATCTGGAATTAGATGTTGTGGTTTTTATTTTAAAAACTTGGAGGCATCATTTGTATGGAGTAAAATGTAAAATATATACTGATCACAAAAGGTTGAAGTATATATTCACTCAAAAATAATTGAACATGAGACAAAGAAGATGACTGAAACTGATCAAGGATTATAATTTCCCGATACATTACAATCCTATAAAAGAAAAAAAAGTGACCGATGCTTTGAGTTGGAAAAATAATGCTATATTAACCATGTTACATTTTGAACATGACCCTTTGATTAATGATTTGATGAATTTTAGCCTAGAAGTTGTGGATGGAGGGACATCCTCTATTTTGTTTTACGATTCAGTATAGTCGACTTTGTCAGAAAGAATTAAACAAGCTTCGGAGGAGGATCATGCTTTGTAGGAAAAGGTAGAATACGTGAAGAAGGGTAAGTTTCCTGAATTTAATATTGATGAAGAATGTGTTTTACGATTTGGAAAAAGATTATGTGTTTCTTGTGATTCTCAGTTGAAGAAAGAGTTTTTGAGTGAATCCTATAGTTCTCCATTTTTCGTTCATTTGGGCAACATTAATATGTATAGAGACCTTTGGGAGCATTACTGGTTGGATGGTATGAAAATAGATATTGTTGACTTTACCATGAAGTGTTTGACTTGTCAATAGGTTAAAGCAGAATGAAAATTACTGAAGGGAATGCTTCAAACTTTTCTAGTGTCAGAGTGGAAATGAGAAAATATATCAATGAATTTTGTGGTGGGATTACCAAAGACTTCACGAGGTAATAGTGCGATTTGGGTTAATTTTTTTTACATATTTCCTTCCCATTCAAGATACTATGTCTTTAGCTCACTTTTTTCTATATCTGAAGGATATAAGTTACATGAAATTCCTCTATTTATTGTATCTGACCATGATCTTAGATTCACATCTAATTTTTGGAAATGATTTCAGAAATATTTGGATACTGAATTAAATTTTGGTACAACTTTTCCTCAATCTAATAGACAATATGAGCAGATGATTTAGACCATGGAAGATATGCTTCATTTTTGTTCAATGGATTACAAAGGAATTTGAGATCAACATCTTTATTTGGTTGAGTTTTCTTATAATAATAGTTTTCATTTCAGTATACATATGACACCTTTTGATGCATTATATAGAAAGCGGTGTCGAACTCCAACTTTTGGGGATGAAGTAGGAGAAAAGAAGTTGATGAGACCATAGTTAGTAGAGGAAATGAATGAGAAGGTGTATTTGATTCAACAACATATGAGGATGGCTCAGAGTAAACAAAAAATTTATGCAAATAATCAGAGGGAAGATATTTCTTTCATGGTAGCTGATCATGTTTTTCTTAAAATATCTTTAGAGAAAAGTGTTATGAATTTTGGTAAAAAGGGGAAAATAAGTTCGCGTTTCATGGGATTGTATGAAATTCTAGAAAAAGTTGGATCAATTTCCTACCAGAGTGACTTTGTATAACAACTTAGGATCCACACTCCCAGATCTGGTGCTGAAATCATAAACTTTACATTTCCAGATTTGATGTCGATAATTGTGACCCATTTTTTTCATCAAAACCTTATGAAATCAAAAGAAAAAATTGGATCACTTAAATTCTTGAGGACCTTTTAGGTTTAGAGTTTTAAATAATTAGACAAACTCCTATATAAACAATATCCATGTTGTCAAATGAGCATTTCTCCCACTTGACCCAGCTTTTCTTATTTCACATCAAGTCATCATCATCATCCACATGAAATCTCTTCTAATCATAATTCGTTCAACCTCATTCTTTATAACTCAGGGGAAAGAAAACATAACAAGGGTAAGCTCAAATGCTCAGTAAGGGTAAGCATAAGTATTAAAAATTGAATGTCATCAATGAACATAAGAAGTACATAAGGGTATGGCGGTAAAATTAGAGTGCATGAGTTAATCATAAAAGAACTCATACCCATCAATACCTGGATCATCAAATATGAAAACATAGAAAAATAAAGAGTCATCAGAATCAATAATTGTGAGCCATGTGATATAAATATTGATTATAAGAAACATTATAGACCCATATAAAGCATAACAAAAACATGTTGGTATCTTGGAACATTTTTCTTCATAACTCATATTAAACCTGTGTCAGAAATAAGTGGAGCACAATTAAATCCATAAGAGAAACCCTCAAGTAACTCCCTCCTTTTTGCCTCCCAAGAGAAGGTATATTACCCAATGCATTGGAGCGCTATCTGGTCACATCCATCTTTTAAGCTATACCGGGCTCACCCGATGCTATCTGGGCCCCCCCATCGTATAAGATGTAACGGGCTCACCCAATGTTATCTGGTCCGCCCCATCGTATAAGGTGTATTCAGCTCACCCGAGGCTATTTGGGCCGCCCCATCGTATAAGCTGTCCAAGAACCAAAAATAAAGTACATAGGGATTTTATTTCATCATAAATTCATAGATACAATCATTATTCCTTTTATAACTTCATTAAATCATGGAATAGAAATGAGTTTCATGTCATTCTATTTTAAAAATGATTGACCTGTGGAAAAGAAATGGGTTCTATAATAATCTCTTTAAAACAATCTTAATCCATCCAAAGAAATAATGATGTTATCACTACAAAATATCCCCATTAGAGAATAGGGGACTACAAGAGTTGTTGATGTTGATGAATGAAAATACCAATAAATGATCATTAAAAACACATTTGAGGAAAATATCATTTTCATTTTAAAAAGTAATTTTTAAAACATAAAAAATTTCAAAAATCTATTTATTTGATAATCAATTTAAAAAAAAATGAATTTTCAAAATATTAGGAAAAACATTTCTTTTAAAAGTAATCATTTAAACTTTCAAAGAAAACTTAAAAGAAATGATGGTCATGATGGAGGGTAAATCCGTACATGCTATACATGTTAAACGAATATTCTTTTTGCATCGTAAAAAGTTTAGAAAAGTGTCTTGATCAGAAAATGATAAGAAGATTCATTTGAAAAATATTGTAAAAAGAAAAAATGGGTAAAATTGTCTTTAATAAACTATTATGAAAAGGTTAATTTTTTTTGAAAATATCTTTAGAAAACATGATTTTGGAAGAAAACAAATTTCTGATCAAAAAGAGAAATGAAGTCCGATTTTCTTAAAAACAATTTCTTAAAAATTTTAAGTACCAAAGTGTAGGAAAATTGTCCAATTACTTGAAAATATCATAAACAATTAGAGGAGAAGAAAAGTTATTAGAATTATAATATTTCAACATTAGAGACTTAATCATACACAATCCCAATAAATGATGATATTGTAACAAAAGATCTTACCACTTTGGTAACTTTGAATCGTAACTCTCATGAAAGAATAACATTAAACGAAACTCAGAATATCATGAAAATAAAGAGATTCATGATAAGACATGTTAAAGAATTAGTATATACACATCATAAAAGAAGATAAGTGTATAACATAACATACGTCTCAAAGAAGAAAAATTGAGATAAAAATATCTTACCGCTTTAGTAACTTTGAAACCATAAACTCAATGATGATTACACTACAAAGGATATGTAAATCCCCATATATTTAAGGATAAGAATCATAAAATATATTCATGGGTAGTACATACACCACACATGGAACGATCGAGACTTTTTAAATGATATTTGTTTCTTGAATAAATGTTTGTTACGTATTATATAATATTATACACATACAAAATAAAGAGAAACCAACACAATTTTATATCTTTAACAACAATAATTACATTAGTCAGTTATGAAACCAATTAAAATGCCAAACAATGCAACTAAAAAAAATATATAAAATAGAATAGCTAAAATGGAAAAGTATAGATCACCCCAATCTATTAGAATCATCTCACCCACAACAAATTATTTAGAAATGAAACAAAATATTACTAAATCAATCAACATCTTATGGAAATGAAAATACAAGCTTAAGAGATTGTAGCGATTTTTTAGGGAAAGAATGAAGTGATATTTATATGGTATAAAGGGAAATGTGACCATTGAGATTTGACTGTTATATGAACATTGGTCAATATGACCATTAGAAACTATACCCTTGGTTGATAATTCTACCGTTATAATTAGTGTTTATAAGTAGTAATGACAAAGTATAATTGATATAGAAAAGAGAATCGATGGTCTCAACCAATAGAGTCGTTCCCTTTGAATCCCATTTATCCAAACTTGTGAGGGAGGTATCGTCACTGAGGTTTTCCATTGAACAAGCCCAAATCAAGCTTTAGTAAGTGAAGCTTGAATGAAATCGCCTACGGGAGAAGTTCAAGTTAGTAGAGATTACCACTCGATCGATGTTAGCCAAGACACCCCATGAAACTACCACCATTGCACACTTTACCCTTAGGGGGCAGTTGTAATAAGAGGTTATGTGTCCAAACCTTAGCTACTTAAAGTGTAAATTACTTTGTATAAATAAAATGTTTATTCCATCAATTCCTCTTAAGAATAGTTTTTTAATAAAATATATGTTTAATTGTGATGAATTTGATAATTTGATTTTTCGACGCTAATAAAATATGATTTTATTTTTCTAGAAAATACATATAATTTTTATAATAAACCAAGGTATTATGAATATTATCTATTTTAATGAAATATTATTTTTAAACACTTTTATTTAAATAAAAAATGATAAAATAATTTTATAATGGCATAATTTTTTTATAACTGTTAGAAATTTGACTGTACCTTAAAAATTGTTTTTTAATTAAATAAGGTTTTTTAATATTTAAAATTTAAAATTATCATATTTAGATATTTTTATGATAAAATAAACATCATTTTTGAAATTGACACATTGAAATTAGGTTAGAGTGAATTTATGATAATATTCTAAAATACTTTATTTTTCCATGAATAGTATAAAATACAGTTTTCGGGTTTTAGCATATTTTATGACATCATATTTATGTCATAATGATATAATAATTAATTAAACACAATCTAGGACCTAAAATATGTTATTTTATTAATATTTTGTATTTTAATAGTTTTTAATCAATTTTTAAAACTACAAGTGACTTTCCAAAGTCTAAAAAGGAAAATTTATTTTTTAAAAATATTACTTCATGAAATGTTTACTTTTCCATTCCAAAATAAGTAATAAAAAAGATGTTCAATTTTGGTGGATTAAAATAACATTAAATGTGTCCCAAATGTCCAAAACCATAAACAAAAACCATGGGCAAGCTAATGGTTTTGCATTTTCCACAACCTAGTTTTTCATGACCGATATTTAGAATTTATTAAAATATTCCTCCACTTTTACTATAAATAATGACCCATTTATCTATTTACTTTCACTCCTAATCCTTCCTCCATGAAGTTTTGGTGATTTTTCCTCTCAAGGAGTCCCCCCAAGGTGTCCTCAAGTTCCCAATGTACCATCCTCAAGTTTTAGGAACAACTCTTCAAGGTAAGAGATATCTTCACTTTGCTTTTCTATTCAAGTTCCCTCTTTGTGGTATGTCTTCTATTTTAACAAACCAATTAATTTTTGTAAACTTTATATTATAAAATTATTGTAAGAATAGTATTTTATGAATGATAGACCATTTACCACTCTCATTTTTCTATTTTTTAAAATCATGTTTTATATCCATCATGCTGCTGAATTAACTTCTCAAATTTCCTCCTTTTACATGAGAAATTATCTTTTCCTTTTTATTTGAATACCCAAACCTCTTTTCTTTTCAACAAGTATTCAAATAGATTTAAAAATGACTTTTTGATTTGGGGATTTACATATATGTAACCCATATTTCTTTTTGTGGGTTAAAAATGATGTAATGATCATGTCTTTAAGATCTTTTGTATGCCAAGATTTTTGATAAGAAACCCCTTCTTTATTCTCCATGAGTTATTAATAAAATGATTTATTATGATCTATGTGGCTCATATGAAATTAATACATATTAAGAGTGAACCCATATAGCACTCCAATGCATTGGGTAAAAAATGTAATCTCTAGAGATGACATGTTTTATGATACCTTGGTGAATAACCTTGATAATTTTTATTTATGAAACCTTGGTGATAAAACTTGGTGATATGATTATGAATGTATCATTTAAATGTTGTAGCCATATTTCCATATTATGTTTCATATTCTTATTGTTATGATATTCCTTTTTCTCATGCCTTTTCGTTATGCCTTATGTTCTTATTGATATGTCTCAAGATCACATGATATATGTCTCTCTTTCTTATCCCTTACCGGGCTTCATGCTCACCCATTTCTTTTGATGTATGTCCCCGGGATATGAGATGCAGTAAAAGTAACCTAGAGTGAACCCATGAAGATGTCATTCAAGTGGTTTTAGAATAATGCTTAATTTGTCATGTATTATGTACCCTTTTTCCAAGAAACTAAACTTTAAAAGATCCTCGATTTGTATCATGTAATGAGAAGTTATGTAATAAAAATGAGAGATACCATAATTGGTATCAAATGACGGTTTGGTTATTTGTGGAAATTAGGACCTGAATTTTTTTGGAAGAATCCTAGGGATAAGTATAAATATAGGAAAACATCCTGGTATTTTGGTGAAGTATTAAGTAAGTGATTTCTAAGTAAAGGAATCCCTATATAGATACGAACAAGTGGATGTGCCTCTGGCACAAATGTACTTAGGAGTAACACCCAAAAACACTGCTTTAAGCTAGACTCGAATGGAAACTGTTGCACGACAATGAGCCTTTCCGCACTCCTGGTTTGACACTCTCATGGGATATGTTTGGTTAATCACAAGATTTTTATAAACCATTATGAATGATATATAGAAAATATAATTGTTATTAGAGGAGATTAATAACATATTTAAGCATGATGTTTTAAGACATAAATCCCTTTAGAATTATAAGATTTGTAAAAGTAACATGTTTCTTACTAAGGTTTTCTTCTTTTAGTAAAATGGAGGGAAATTTGAGGAATCACATAAATAATGAGTACAAAGGATGATACACTGACAAAGTTTCAATGGAAGTTGGAATATAAAACTTCATGAGGATGATGAATCAAATAACTCAAGTTATGAAAAATAACTTGTATCAAGTTGAGAGACCAAATTCACCTTGAAGGGAACAACTCTCTGTTGAGTCCTTTATGCGTTAATGAAAACCTTCTTTCAATGGATCTACCGACCCATTGATTTTTGAACAATGGATAATCTCTTTAGAAAATATATTTTCTATAATCCATTGTTTGGAGAAAGAGAAAGTCACCCTGATAGTATACCACTTAGAAGGAGAAGCTGATCAGTGGTGAACACTGATTAAAAACAAAAATCCAAGAAGGGAGATCGCTTATATGGAGTGGGAAGAGTTCAAGGGAATATTTTTCAATAAATATTTCCCCCATTTGATGTGAATGGAAATGGAGAAGGAAAATGAATTGGTGGGAAGCTATGAAATGAATTTTACAAGACTTTCTCGATAAACCTCTAGCTTTTTTATGGATCCTAAGGGAAAGGTTGATAGGTTCTTAGGTTGACTGAGGCCCCATCTACGTAGGAATCTAGAAAATCAAGACTATGAAAGCTATGAGGAGATAGTATAGAGTGATATAAAGGTTGAATTGGAGTTTGGAGAGATGCAATGGTCACATAGATTGAATGAAAAGAAGAGATCAATGGAGCCAAATTCAGGGAGGAACTTTGAGCATGGAAGAGGAGGAAAGAAAGTTAAACTTCCCATATACAACAAACATGAGAAGAATCATCCAGGGAACTACTTAATTGGTAGTGTAAAGTGCTACAAGTTCGGAAAAGATGACCACATAGCTCAAAACTGTCATGGTGAGGTGAATCCTTGACTGCATAGCGATTCACTATTCAACTCCACCCTTACACCACTGTTTTAAACTGGTTTTGTAATGAATATTACAAATATAATAATAAATTGTAATTCATGTTTTATTCAATGAATTAATGCTTATCACTGTTTAATAGGACAATTTTACTTGTTTCTATGTTTACATTGTAGGAGGAGGTGAATTGGAGAGCCCGTGATGGAATTCAAGCAAAACATGCCAAACTGTGCGAGAGCCCAAGCATGCATGTGGACGTTAATATATACTATGGATAATATGTGCATTTAATTGGGATAAAAATGGGTGTATGAATGAAAAAAAATGTAGCCTACATTTATCTAGAAGATCATGGAGCCCAATTCTTCCATTTGGAGGCCCAAAATAGGCCCACAATGTGAAGAAATTCTGGGCGGGTCATATTGGACCACCCTTATGTATTTGGGTCATAACTCGGGTCTCGGAGATCCAATTGGCCTGATTCTACCTCCATTGGATTTCTATCTCAAAGACCCGACTCTCCACCAAATTTCAAGGCATTTTCACACGTTTTGGTCAGTCAACCATCCAGATAAAGATGGAGTAAAATTCTACCTTGAATAGTCACCTAACCCTTTAGATACTTGACCACTTTGTTTTGGAAATTTTGATGTAATTGTCCATAAAATCACTCCTCCCCCTCATTACCTCAAGTTTCACGACCAGGGGTAAGGTTTATTCGAATTAGAGATCTTTATTAATCCATTCTTTCCCTCTTCTTCATCATGTACTTCTAAGATTCTTAGTGATCAACTTGGGGGGTGTCTGTTGTTGTAATCTCGAGCTCAATGCTTGCAATATTCATAAGGTAATTGAATTTCTTGGTTTTTTGTATATTTTTATTCATTTCAACTTTTTTATTTTGTATTTATCATGATTTGATATAATACAAATCAAAGGAACAAGAATCCTCATGCTTCCATGCATAAATCAGATCTTGTGATGATTTGAGTGCGGTTGCCTCTTCTCTCACCTCTTCTCTTTCATGGGTGTGCTTATGGATGGTATTATTTGATTAAATCCAGAAGGTATAACCCATTATTATGCATGTTTTTGTTGAGAACAATTTTTGATATAGTCCAAAATTTGGACATCTCATCACGTTGTTGTTGTGATGCTTTGATTGAGTTCAGTTCTTACATCGATGATATTTTATTGATTCTGAGCGGTCGTCAGTAATTAGTATCATCGATCGATCAAATCCTAGGTGGTAACCTAGTAAGAACTCACATACCATTACTAGTTTCAGTATGTATAAAATAAAGTAATCAATGATTCTTCCCTTTCCCTTGAGAGCGATGAAGGATTGAGCATCAAGGGACACTTACCCGGGTTGATCACGATTTCTCCAACCGATTTCTATCACTTAGTAATATAGTTTCAATTTATATTTGTAATAATAAAAACCCAAGTTTTAGAAAACCCCATTCCCCCTTTTACTTTCATAATCAGAACTACATTTTGGAATTAATGATCTAAGGCTCCGTTGAGAGACGACCTAGGGTTGCTGCTATACTGCAGAAATTATAGTTAAAAATAAACATCTAATTTGACTTTCTTGACAACGCAATCAAGCCTCAACTTCTAAAAACTAATGAAAATGGGAAGATGTTACAGGAACAACTGAAATTTCAATGCTTCAAGTGAGGATAGTTGTGGCACTTTTCCAGTTAATGTCCAAATTAGAAGATAATGGAGGGGAACTACCATAAAACCCAGTCAAGATGGTGTAGGCTCTGAATAATGTGGTGGCAGGTACACTTGTTGCACTCTCAAATCTAGCAAGTACTTTGATTCTGGTTATACGCATTCCTTTATTTCATCCAAGTTTTCAAAGAATATAAAATCAATCCTTGAACTGATAGAAGTAGTGTTATCAGCCAAGACTCCTGGAGGAATTATCCTAGCATCAACATTGTATAAAGACTCTAGTATTGACTATGTAGAGTAAAATATCATTGTAAATATAGTAGTCATTCCCTTGGTGGAATTTAACACTCTAATATGGATGGAATGACTCTCAAAGTATAATTCTAAGATCAACTGTAGAAGCAAGAAAATTCTAGTAGTCTTGAATGAACAACCTACAATCATTTTCACAGGAGAGATATCATGACCTTAACTTTTCCTTGAAGCACCTTTCATAGATTTATTTATAGAGATGATCAGTGAAGAGGTAGAAGGAAATGAAAGTATAAAGATAGAGAATGTCCCCATCATTCAGGAATACATTGACATATTTTTTTAAGAGTTACCCGGGCCTCCCCCAGAAAGAGAGGTAAATTTATCCATTGACATCATACCTGGATTCAAGCCGATATCAAATACCCCGTATAGAATGGAAAATATAGAGTTAGATGAATTAAAGAAACAACTTCAAGATGTTCTGGAGAAGGGATTTATCTGACCAAGTGTTTCTCTTTGGGGAGTAACTATTCTCTTTGTGAAGAAGAAGGATTGATCAATGCAGCTATGCATTGATTATAGAGAACTTAATGGAATCATAGTGAAGAACAAATACCCTCTCCCAAGGATTGATAATTTATTTGAACTGCTTTATGGGGATCAATTCTTCTCCAAGATTGACCTCCGATATGAGTATCATCAGTTGATGGTAAAGAAATAAGATCTTCCAAAGACTACCTTTAGAACAAGATATGCGCATTATGAGTTTATTGTTATGCCATTCGGATTGACTAATTCTCTTGCTATATTTATGGATTTGATGAATAAAGTATTTAAGGACCACCTTGATAAATTCATGGTAGTTTTTATTGATGATATATTGATATATTACAAAATTCTTGAGGAGTATAAGGATCATCTAAGGGTTATATTGAAAAATATAAGGAGAAGATTTTTGAAAAATTCAGCAAATGTGAATTCTGGTTACAAAAAGTTTCATTATTGGGGCACATTATAACCAATGAGGGAATCCTAATTGACCCTATGAAGACAAAGGCTGTAGAGGAGTAAAATCATCTCATAATAGTAACTGAGATTAGTAGTTTCCTTAGTTTAGTAGGATATTATAGGTGGTTTGTGAAATTTTTTTTCACAAATTTCTAATACACTAATCAAGTCAACTCAAAAAGGGGATAAGTTCATATGGAAAAAAGAGTGTAAAGAAAATTTCCAAGAACTAAAGAATATATTGGTTACTAAACCAATGTTAACTCTACACTCTGTCGGAGAAGGATTCATTATTTATAGCGATATATCTCTAAAAGGGCTTGAGTGTGTCCTCATGTAAAATGAAAAGGTTATTTCTTATGAATCTCGATAGTTAAAGCCTCATGAGCATAATTATCCTACACATGATCTTAAGTTAGTTGTGGTTATTTTCTCTAAAAATATGAAGGCTATATGGATAAATGTGATATATACAAAGACCACCAAATTTGGAAGTATATATTCCCGTAAAAGGAATTGAACATGAGACAAAAGAGATGATTGAAATTTCTTAAAGATTATGACTGTTCAATACATTATCACCTTGGAAGAGAAAACAAAGTCACTGATGCATTAAGTAGGAAATACCCTATTGTGCTGGTAATGATGAGGAATCAAGGAGCCCCATTGATTAAGGACCTAATAAAATTGGTCATGATAATTGTAAGGGAAAGGAAATCATCAAACCCATCCTAAATTATTTCTCAACCATCATTACTAAAGAAAATCAAGAAATATCAAAGTGAAGATACCTTTTTACAAAATAAGATAGAGGATGCGAAGAATGAGAAGTTTCTTAAGTTTAATATTGATTTGGAGGGTGTACTGAAATTTCATACAAGACTACGTGTCCTGTCTATCCCAAAGATAAAGAAGGAGCTGATGGATGAAGCACATAGATCTACATTCTCTATATATCCTAGAAGCACTAAAATGTATAGGGACCTTTGTGATCATTATTGGTAGGATAATATGAAAATGGAGATTTCTGACTACACTACAAGGTGCTTGGTATGTCAGCAAGTAAAGATAGAGAAACAACCTCCTAAAGGGGTATTGAAACCATTACCCATACCAACATGGAATCCGGACAATATCCCTATGGAATTTGTCACTAGTCTCCCAAGAACATCCCATGGAAACAATGAGATATGGGTTATAGTGGATCGTCTCACCAATACTTCCAATTTCATTGTTATTCAGGAAAATTTCTCTCTTGATAAACTTTTCAAGATATACGTAAAGGAAGTGGTGAGGTTGCATGGGGTGCCATTTTCTATCGATTATAACCATGATACAAGGTTTACATATAAATTCTGGAGAAGTCTCCAATATGCTCTGAATACCGAATTGAATTTCAGTACAACCTATCACCCCCAAACTGATGACCAATCTAAAAGGACTATTTAGAAACTTGAGGATATGCACATGATCAATGGAATTTAAAGGTGGATGAGATCAACACATTTCATTAGTTGAGTTCTCATACAAAAAATATCTTCCGCTCAAGTATTCAAATGGAATCATATGAAGCTCTATATGGAAAGCGTTGTAGAATTCCTACTTGTTGGGATGGAGTTTCTAAGAGGAAATTGCTTGGTCCCGATCTTGTGCAAGAGATAACAGAAAAGGTTCATGTCATCCAATAGGATATAAAGGCTTCTCAGAGTTGAAAGAAGATCTATGTTGACAACCTTTGAAGAGACTTGGGGTTTGATATTGGGGACAAATTTTTTCTTCGAATATCACTATAGAAGAAAGTCATGTGATTTGGAAAGAAATAAAAGCTTAGCCCTAGGTACATTGACCCCTTTGAAATCCTTGATTGCATTGGAGCAGTGACCTATCGTCTAGAACTCCCACAAAATCTTTCTCAATTTCATGATGTATTCCATGTATCTCTATTGAGAAAGTACATACTTGATCCCTCACATGTACTGAATCTAGATGTGGTACAATTGGAACATGACCTCTCTTACGAGGAGCATCTGGTGGAGATTTTAGACCGTAGAGAAAATGTTCTACGCAACAAGACTACCCACCTTGTCAAAGTGTTGTGGAGGAGCGAAAAATATGAAGAAGTTACATGAGAACCAGAGGAGACAATGAGACAAAATTACCCCCACATTTTATCAATTGAAAAAATGAGTTGAAATTTTGAGGATAAAATTTCTTAAGGGGGGAAGAATGCAATGACCCAAAATTTTTAAATGATATTTTTTTTGAATAAATGTTTTTTACATATTATATAATATTATACACGTACAAAATAAAGATAAACCATTTTTTATATCTTTAACAACAATTATTACATTATTCATCTATGAAACCAATTAAAATTCCAAACATTACAACTGAAAAAAATATAAAATAGAATAGCTAAAATGGGAAAGTATGGATCACCCCAATCCAGTAGAATAATCACCCCCACTACAAATGCTATAAAAATGAAACAAAATATTAGTAAATTAGTCAACATATTATGGAGATGAAAATATAACCTTAAGAGATTGTAGTGAATTTTTAGTAAAAGAATGAAGTAATATTTATATGGTATAAAGGGAAATGTGACCATTGGGATTTGACCGTTATATGACCATTGGTCAATATAACCATTGGTCAATATGACCATTGTAAATTATACCCTTGGTTGATAATTTTACCATTATAATTAGTGTTTATAAGTAGTAATGACAAAGGATAATTGATATAGAAAGGATAATTGATAACCTCAACCAGTAGAGTCATGCCGTTTGAATCCCATTTGTTCAAACTTGGGAGGGAGGTATCATCACTGGGGTTTTCCCTTGACCAAACCCAAGTCGAGCTTTAGCAAGTGAAGCTTGAACAAAATCATCCACAAGATAATTTCAAGTTAGTGAAGATTACAACTCGGTCAATGTTAGCCAAGACACCCCATTAAACTACCACCATTTCACACCTTATCCTTAAGACATATGCAAGTGTATAAGGGGCTACGTGTCCAGACCATAGTTAATTAAAATGTAAATTTATTTGTATAAATAAATTTTTTATTCCATAAATTCCTCTTAAGAATAGTTTTTCTTAATAAAATATATGTTTAATTGAGATGAATTTGATAATTTTATATTTGGACGTAAATTAAACATAATTATATTTTTCTAGAAAATACATACTATTTTTATAATAAAACAAGGTATTCTGAATAGTATTTGTTTTAATGAAATATTATTTTGTAACACTTTTATTTAAATAATAAATAATAAAATAATTTTACAATGTCCTAGGAAACTTTTTATAAGTGTCAGAAATTTAACTATGCCTTAAAAACTACTATTTTTAAATAAATAAGGATTTTTATATTTAAAAGTTAAAATTCACTTATTTAGAGAATTTTTATGATAAAATAAACATCATTTTTGAAATCAGTATGTTTAAATTAGGTTAGGCTGAATTTATGAGAATTTTCTAAAATACTTTATTTTTCTTTGAATAGTAAAAAATATAGTTTTAGAGTTTTCGTATATTTTATGACATCACATTTATTTCATAATGATGTAATAATTAATGTAACAAAATCCATGGAATTAAATTTTTTATTTTATTAATATTTTTCATTTTAATATATTTTAATCAATTTCTAAAACTATAAGTGACTTTCCAAAGTATAAAAAGGAATATTTGATTTTAAAAAACATTACTTTATGGAATATTTAGTTTTCCATTCCAAAAGAAGTAATAAAAAAATATGTTCAGTTTTGATGGATTAAAATAACATAAAATGTTTCCCAAATGTTCGAAACCATGGGCAATAAATGTGGGTAAGTCAATGATTTTTCATTTTCCACAATCTAGTTTTCCATAACCTATATTTGGAAATTATTAAGCAATTCCTCTACTTTTGATATAAATACCCACCCATTTATCCATTTCCTTTCACTCCCAATCCATCCTCCATGAAGTTATAGTGATATTTCCACCCAAGGAGTCCCACCTAGGTGTCCTCAAGCCCCCAAGGTTCCATCCTCAAGTTTTGGGAACAACTCTTCAAGGTAAAGAAAATCTCCACTTCTCTTTTCCATTCAAGTTCTCCCTTTGTGGCATGTATTCTATTTTTCCAAAACAATTCTTTTTTGTTCACTTTATATTATCCCATTACTGTAAGAATATTCTTTTATGAATGAGAGACTCTTGTCCCCTCTCATTTTACCATTTTATAAAATCATGTTTTATACCCATCATGCTGCTGAATTTGCTTATCAAATTTCCCTATTTTACATGATAAATTATCTTTTCCTTTTTATTTGAATACCCAAAACTATTTTCTTTTAAATGGGTATTCAAATAGATTTAAAAATTAATTTTTTATTTGGGGATTTACATATATGAAATCGATATATCCTTTTGTGGGTTAAAAATGTTGTAATGATCATGTCTTTAAGCTCTTTTGTATGCCAAATTTTTTGATTACAAACCTGTTCTTTATTCTACATGGGTTATTAATGAAATGATATATTATGATCTATATAGATCACATGAAATTAATAAATATTAAGGGTGCATCCTGATAACATTATAATGCATTGGGTATAGAATTTAATCTCTAGAGATGACATGTTTTTCAATACCTTAATGAATAACCTTGATAATTTTTATTTATGATACTTTTTTGATAAACCTTGGTGACATGCTTATGAATGCCTCATTTAAATTTTGTAGCCACATTTCCGTGATATTATTCTTGTTCTTATTATTATGATATTCCACTTGCTTATGCCTTATCGTTATTCCATTTGTTCATATTGATATGTTTCAAGACCACATGCTATATGTCTCTCTTACTTATTCCCTTACTTATCTTCATGCTCACCCCTTTCCTTTGATGTATGACCCCAGGATATGAGATGCAGTAAAAGTTACCTAAAGTGAATACATGAAGATATTTTTCAAGTGCTTTTAGAATAATGTTTAAGTTTTCATGTATTATGCACCATTTTCCCAAGAAAATAAACTTTAAAAGATCATCTATTTGTACCATGTAATGAAAAGTTATGTAATAAAAATATTATATTCCATAACACAATATAAATAAGTGGTGAATATGACATATATCTCACAAATTAAATATGAGATAATAAAATCCTTATCTTGAGTCTAATTCATCACTTGTGTCTTTATCTTCCTAAATAATGAAATTATGTTAATTATTTACTTTATTGAGAGAATTTTAAAGTTTATTATTACTTTTAATTTCTTGGGATTCCATAACACAATATAAATAAGTGGGGAATATGGTAAATATCTCACAGAAAAAATATGAGATGAGAAAATCCTTATCTTGAGTCTAACTCATCACATGTGTCTTTATCTTCTAGAATAATAAAATTATGTTAATTATTTAATTTCTTGATAAATTTTTTAAAGTTTATTATTACTTTTATTTCACTTATTTTTTATATATAATTACTTAATCAATTAAGTGTACATCAGATGTTTTGACCATATTTGGTTTATGTGTCAAAAATGATTTCGGTAGGTTGACCATGTTCAAAGAGGTCATTATTTAAAATTATTTTGAATAATAATCATGATATAAATATAATATTTATAAATCAATTATACTTTTAAACCCATTCATGAAAATGTTTATGAAAAATGAACTAACGTTACGATCATAAAGATAGTAGGCCGTACGTATGCATGAGTAACATTTCCATTTTATAATGATCATTATAAAAAGAATAAAAGTAACATTTTATCTTTCAAGAATGATCATTATATTATAAATACTATAATATTTAATTATATATACTTAAATATATCATTCTTGTGATGTGGTGATGAAAAAAGGAATCACATCGCTTCGAGAAGGTGGCAATCCACACGTTCATGAATGACGTTATCACTTTTTCAATGAGTGAAAAGGTAAGAAAGAAAATGAAACATTATATTTAAATAATGATAAATATGTTATATTTATCATAATTATGTCATTTATATGACATATATTCACTATATTTATCCTTGTTACTTTCTATGTAACGTGTTAGTGAAAAACGAGTCACATCGCTTTGTGAGGTGGTAATCCACCGTACACACGAGCAGCACTATCGTATCCCCCATGGAATGGAAAGTAAAAAGGTATATAAATGATATAATTAATCCATAGGTATAATTATGTTATAAATATCATATATATACTTTATATTTATCATCATATCCAATCCTGAAAGGTAGTAATGGAAAAACGAATGAAATCGATTCCTGAGGTGGTTGTCCGCCGTACACACAAACGATGATTTTTTAACCCATTTGAAGAAAGTGGAGATGGTTCCAGGCCATAACCTTATTATAACAACATATTAGTATATATAAGATATTGGGGTTATTATATGATCATGGTTTAAGAATAATCGAAGGAGGAGAAGAAATAAATAAAATAAAAATGCTCGTTGGAGAATGTTACCTCTTCTTCGGGTAACTCCTTTTAGTTTACACGAAAGGCCTTCCTTGGTTGGATTTCTTCCCAAAATATTGATTCTAGGATGAGGGAAGGTAAGTGGAGAATTGGTTTGGGCAGATCTTATCCAAACCAATTGGTTTTTAAGGTGTTAATATAGGAGGAAGATGTATTGTCCTTTTATAAGTGGGGTGAGTGACACACTTGTAATTTTTTTTAAAAGAGTGAATTCAATACATGTTTTTTTCTTGTCACTAAGACCCAATTGTAAGAATGTAGTTTTTTCACTCAAGTATGGATCCTTTAAATTTTAGTTTAATTCTTTATTTTGGACCTAATATGGATGCCTAATGAGTTAGTGAAGGTTCTGAGGATGTTTGGGGCTTGTTCAGAGCCCAAGAGACAACTTTTTGGGAAAAGAAGGCCTGATGCACGGTTTTTAGTAAACCGTGCGAGAAGGCTGCATAGTTAGATCAAACTATACAGGTGGTGTCTTTTTGGATAGAGCCTTACCGCACGATTGGCTCATGATTTCCCTAACCGTGAAGCTTAACCATACGAGTTCCCCTTTTTCACAGGTACCCATACATGGTTTGTGCACGATTTGTCAAACCATGCAGACAAACCATGCACATGCCATTTTCTAGGTAAAATGACTATTTTTCTCTTAATGATCTAATTAAGCCTCCCCTTCCTCCTAATTCAAATTCCAATTAGATTAACCTATTTTCTCTCATTTTGGATCCCTTTGAAGGCCTAAGGTAGGGATTGAAAGATCTCCTTCATCCAGGATCTGATCAAACTTTTGTTCGTCATGTTGGATGCGCAATGGTAAGTACTCAAATCCTTTTTAACTATTCTTCTCCTCTATTTCTATCGACCTAGTTATCAAGGTGTGAGTGTTTTTCATTTTTTTCTTATATGTACTCCATTCTGAGCTAAATTAGATGTCGATATCAGAGGAGGATAGTTGTATGACCCTAAGGTGGGTGTTATATAACTCATCTCTCAAGTTCATTGATTTTGGAATTGTCATGTGGGCCCCATAGATTTCATTGGGTGTCATTTATTGAATTTATATTCCATTCTTATAATCCTTAGAACCATATGGTTATGATCTTTAGATATATGTGATTAATTTTTGGTGGTTACGTCCATAACTCCATCAATCCCATGTAGGGTGTTATGTCATAATTGAGTTTTTAATATTTGACATGTTTGAGCCACCGTTCGTGTGTAACTTGGCTTGACCCTTATAAGGGTAAGATTTTCTATATTAAAGGTCTTGATTTATATTGTGAATTTCATAATGTAAAGTACCATGTATTCTCACCACTTGATCCACCTAAGATAAATGCTTCAATTAATAATTAAATGTGAAATGGAAATTGGAAAGTATACTAAGTATATGACTTAACTAGATTAAATGTAAATAAATAATAGGTTGCATGTCCATAGTACCCCTTAACACATTTATAGAAGGTAGCGGAATGGACCTTAATTATTGAATACACCTTCCACACTAATGAAAGACAAGGCTTGAACCAATTGAAATTATAATGACTTCATTATTAAACAAGAGTGACCTGACTCGAGCTCACCTTGGATTCTTATCAGGGAATGACTTGAGAACTCAGGAACCCCATTCTAATTCAAGGATGCAGATTTCTTAAGTTGAGACCCACATAGATCCCAATCCTTTTCTATTCTTGGATGCTCGGTATGACACCATAGGATTCCTCACATAATATTACAGGATGCCTTGGATACACTCCTTAGATCTAGCATTGACTAGTTGGTGCTGTGGTTACAACCCATAGGGTCCAATCACTGCTTAGCCCTATTTTACCTTAGATGATCACCTTGTATTCAATAGGCATCTTATTGTGGAATGTATCTGACTATGCTCATTAGATTACACTCTTACCCTTATCCAGACCACAATTATTACTGAGTTGGAAACCCTTGAGGTCTATGTTTCCTTGGTTATTACCTTAAAACTTTATTATTAAATATCATTACAGGTTGCCTTGTTACATCTTGGAACCTTAACTATGGATATCATGTGACTTATTTATAAACTAGTAATAATTAATTAATGAATTGTTTAAATTTTCAGAAACTAGCTGAGGGATGAAGCATGTACTTGGGTATTTTAGTTACACTGTACTGATTTACTTTATATATGCATGCTTGCATACTGTTCTATTCCATTACACGGGCCAGATGTTATAGACATTTTTGGTGGTGGCCCACTGAGATTTATCTCACACCCTCCCCAGGCACCGTTTGGTACTCGAAGTAGATTACATGAATATAGGTGTTAATAAAGGAAAGCGTATGACTTCAAATACTTGATTTCTTACTGTTTAGGATAGAACATGACAACAGATGAATGAGTCAAATCTTGGGATGCTTGGGATAGTTCTTTGATTTCATTTATAATTTTGTGGAACATGTTATGCCTACTTCCTTGTATCCATATTTTCTAGTTTTCTAGATATATGTACTATCATCATCTGTTGTTGTACGTTATTCCAGTTATTTAAGTTATTGTTACTATTGTCCCTATTTATGCTGTGCCTTATGTTTACTTATATTGCTTATCTATTTAACCCTGTTTACATTTATCTGCTATGATACACTCTGGTAATGGGGGCATAGTCTCCCCACGTACACATACTAGGCCCTCGCTACTAGTCAGTAGCCTCTGGCGCTTGAGGAGATGTGCTTGAGGCCACGTGGCCCACCGGGCTGGGGCACCTATTAAGTGGCATCTGGGTCCAGGACGTCACAAAGTGGTATCATAGGTGGTTCTTTTATTGCTTTACTATTTAGATACAATAGTAAGGAGATTAGGAACATTTGGGACTTGGTCATAAGCCGTGCTTGGGCGTCACAAATCCAGGATTGGGGTAAAAGCCAAGTTACCCAAAATATAATTTTTGTTATATTTTTGCCTATTACAGTTGAGATTATTTTTGAGTGACACACATGTTGTGTGGTGTTTTTGATTATTGTTCTGACTAATATTATATTCATCCTTGACCTGAGGATATGAGGTCAAGTAGCATTATTACATGCATCATTATAGGCACCTAAAATTCACATGTCATGCATATTGCCATTCCATATAGGTGCATTTCATTGATTTTCATTGCTTTATATGCCTGTGATTGTTGAATGATGTTGTGCTAGTTATATTATACTTTTATTACTCTTGGATGTGATTATGTGATTTCTTGTCCCAATTCATGAGGTGTATGAGGCCTCATGGGTTGAGATGAGTAATTTACTGAGGCAAGCCATTATGATATAAAATAAATGGGTGTCTGTCACGAACTGAATCTGGTCACCGCCAAAAACGGCACCAAACCGAGCTCGTGACAAGGCCCTAAGGGCGTTCCTGATCCCCACGGGCTGGAAAAAGTTTCCGGGTATCATAAAATGATAATTGGGAATGATTTACCCGAGTTTATAAACTTAAAACAACAAAAGAATCCAATAAAACGAATCTGGATTTTTCAAACCAAACAATATTTTACAAAGATTCAGAACTAAATTACATATTTTTAAACAACTAAATAAGACTATAACAAAGGTACAAAACCAAAAGAAAACATCCCAATAACCCTCATGGCAAGGGGCACCGTCGTCAAGCCATCTCCACAAGACTTCACCACCAAGGACCTGCTAGAAACCCGAACCAGTGGAACTAAAAAAATTGTACCCAACCTCCAACAAAAAAAATAAAAAAATAACCAAGAATACATACACCCAAAGGTGTAAGAAGGGGGTGAGCCAATTCCTAGTAGGATACCAACCCTAAGAGATTCCATGCAATAAACATTCAAAGACGAAAAGCATGCAAGTTTTCAAAAACATGTAATTTCTAGTTACAATTTATAAAGGACGCAACTTAAAAAAAATCAGTTTTCAAGTGGGATAATTTAAAGAATAAACAATTTTAAAATAAATTCCAAAGCTACTAAATTTTCTAGCCAAATATACCATATGCCGACGGTAAGTATAAAGGATCTAATGAGCATAAGCAATAGGAAATAACCCCTAAGCACTAGCCCATTGTGGGTCCCAGGTACCTCGTATCTTGGTGAGAATAACTATCACAAATATCCATTCTCGTGAACGAGCCACAAGTAGGGAACATACCCATAAAATATTAGTCCCCAATCATCATCATTATATTTTATTAGAGTAGTTAGCCTCAATCTTGCTAAGTGAAAGTGAGGCCAAACCCCACATATTCACTAGTATATTAGTACACGTCCACCCACCTAGATACTTGGGTTTTCCCTTTATGCTCAAACAAGTTCAATAAGTAAAGAAATATACTTTTCACATGAAAATATCATTTCCATATCACAAATTTACCAAACATCCCACATTTATACCACACAAGTCACAAAATTCTACTTTTCATTCAAATTGATTTTGAAATCCGACTCACACCAAAATAGCCCATAACACTTTTCACATTTCTTTAAAACTTCCAAAAATACTTTAAACAATTTTTATAAACCATTCCAATACATTATAACTCACATAAAATCCCACTCAAATATCATATAATACCTATTTCATCAACAAAATTCATTTTTCACAACACACTCACACAAAACATCCCACAACCATGTTTGGCAACTCTCTTCCCATTTTCTAAAACATTTCAGCACTTTATAAAACATTCTAAAAAATATTTGACTTTTTAAATAACCACCTTACCTTTCAAAAACCCATATTAGGTGAACAACCCCCCCAAATAGTACATATACACCCTTTTAACCACTTTGTTTAACCAAAAAAACATTCACAATTTTCATAAAACAAACTCAATGGGTGTAACTATGTCTTGCACACAAAACCCATTTCAAAACCCCCATTTAAGACCAAAACCATAACAATTCCTATAAAAAATAAAATTGTCAGCCCTAGATACATTTATAAAACCACATTCAAGTGTTATAAAATAACCTTGAATAATACCACAAAAGATACAAATGAAAACACACATTTTCATAAAATGATCTCAAGAAGTATAACAATGTTTTACACAACAAACCTATTCAATAACCTTATTTTTTAGGACCACATGACACTAATACATTACCAAACCAGAATTTTCAGACCAAACAAGATTTAGTAAACTGATTCCATAAGTTATAAAATACACCCAAATAATACCCCATGAGTTACCCATGAAAACACCCAATTTCAAGTTAAAAAGCAACTATAAAATTTAACACTTAACCAAATCAATCATAAATAGTTTTTTCACCACACCCAACATATGAGGAATATGAAAAATGAGTAAATACAACAAGATAACTCATCAATAATTGTTTACACATGGAACCACCTACCTTTTGAGTCAAAACCCTTGAATCTTGGTGCGAAACCTCTACCGCACCTCCGCCGCACCACAAGGAAGTGAAAAAAAAACCATAAACCATAATATTTCACCAAAAAAACCTCAAATAAAACCCTAGGTATTAAAACTAAATTTTGTACACTCTATAAATTTATAAAAGAGGGAGGAAACCCTAAGGAGAAGGAAGGAATTGAAGAGAGAAAAACTTACCCAAAACATTCTTGAAGAAAACGACCCAAAATACACCAGAATCTTAATTTTAAAACAGATAAAAATTTAAGTGAGTTTATAACAAGGATGAGGAGGTAATGTAGGAACTAGAATGGGGGAAAAAGAGTAAAAATAGAAGGAGTTATGAAAGGATCAATTTACCTCTTCAAATCTAGGAGATTTGTAAAATCTAGAGACGTTTCTCCCAATTTCGTGATTCTATTGAGCTCCAAATTCAGGGAGGAGGAAATGGGGTGATCCTTATGTAAGTGGGCTCTGGTGGGAGTTGGAATCACCGAATAAACTTAAAAATAGAATAATTTATTAAAGTATTAAAAAATATTTTTAATGCAGGAAATGAGCTTTCGGGCAGGCCCAATCCCTTAAATAAAAACTAAAATCCACCATGATTATAGATTTATAAATAGTCCAAATTAATATTGTGGTTCTCATAGGTCACGGGATAAAAATTAGTAATTGTAATGGACAAAAATTGTTGAAAAATGAAGGAGTTATAAAGTAATCAAAATTTATTTTTAAATCTGGAATGGGGCTCACGATTTGGCCCAATTCATGAAAACTCACCCATTCCTCCATAAAATCTTGGGAAACCCCCAAAACAAAGCATGAATGGAAATTAAATGAAATTTAACTTTTAAATAAGTCTTGTATGTAAAAATTCTCCCCACTATGAAAACTTTCCATCCCCGGAAAGCCATAGCAAGGCCAGATACCAAAACCAAACCCAACCGATAAACCAAGATGTACTTCTTTGCCAAGCTTCGCCCCCAAGGGCCAAAACACCTCCAGTGATTAATTAAGGAAGGATTTATCTCACAACCCAAACTTACACCACTTTAATGAAATGTTCAATCATATCCATACTTTATCCCAAAATAAAACTCCTCATACACTATCCGAACAAGACTCAAACAATTCACCCAAACGAACAACAACTTCAAACAAGGTTACACTTACCTTACTTTAACTAAACCATTGGGCACTCTCCAATCACAACATTTACTCAATAAATATGTTGGTAGATAGATAGTTTCAAATGAGACTACCTACTTCCAATACAAGACCATGGATAAATCTGATCTATTGGTACGGGGGAACACAAATAGGCACCCCACCATAAGAGAAAACCTATATTTTTTCGAGACAGAATTAGGACACTAACAGGGGGAGGCCTGAATGGACTCCCTAGTACAAAGGGTAGAATTCCATTGAAAGTTTACGAAGGAACATACATGATAATCATAGTGGGTCTCCCCACCATAAGAACCGACCATCTTAACCGACTAGCATGGGTCGACACAGAAAGACCCAAAAAAATTAAAGATTTGGGAAGGGCGTAGGGTTAGTCCCCACAGTTTGGGAAACTATGCACTAACTGTGAAGATCATTATTTCTACATGGATTCCTAGGACACAGACACTACTAATCATGCACAAACTATGTGCTCAACCATGAATAAACCATAGGTTTGAACTATTCCCATCTTTCATACTAAGGATAGGACTTTGTACAAGGGTTTAAACGACCCTGGGATTTACCCTGACTAAGAGCCAGCTTCTCTCCAAGACCTATGGCTGGAGATCAATGATTGAAGCATCTTCAGCCTCACAGTTATTCTTTGGAAACCCCATGAACGATAATTCTTCCTTCGATGCAACCAACCACTACACCACAATCCCCGATAAGATTGCCAAGACATAACACATTCCAAACTCACTTTACCCTAACCTGATATTTCACTGAAACAAGGGCTTAGAAGATGCACACACATCACACCTTGTTTCTTTGAGTGAGAAACAATAGAAGTAATGAACATCTATAATCACCTTCCTAAAAAATGGAATATTTTGAAGTTTTTACAAGGGATACATTCTCCCAACATAACAGAGACTCTCAGAGGATTGCACGACTTTCACTTTTACGGTCAATCGAGCACATGAAATCACAAGGCATCACCGAACATGACCATTGTGACTTATATAAACAATGAATGGAGAGGGACCTTATAAAAATCCCAAAACAACACATAATTCTAGAAAGTGGCTACAATATCCTCTCATGACCAGATTTCCCACATTGGTAGTTTAACGTGAACTCCTTCTTCTAAGAGACTACGAAGGACCAAGATGACCTCTTAGACACCATCCAGATAATCATCCATGCTAACAACCCCAGACCACTTCCACCTTCGGCAAATCAGAAACTTAAGAAGCTAAGGTCTCTTTCAACCTTTAATGATCACTCTCCTACTACAATAGGATACACAAAACCATGAAAGTAAAGGATTTAGACTCAATCTAAAAAGATAAAGAAAAATATTCCTTATATTGATCAATTGGAGTGTCTTCAAATGACGAAAAAACCCGGGTTGCACTTCAGTTGAGCACTAACACTTAATGGGGAAAAACTTATCCAACGATTGAACCCAAGGACCCAACCAATATGGCCCATTAGTCAAGATATACTGAAAACTAGATCCAAACACAGAAGGGAACCACCATAAAGGTGTCCCAAAACATTTCTTAAAAGAGACCACTAACTGGACCTTTAACACAGATTACTGACCAAACACAAACCCAAAACAAAGTTCAAATAGAAGGGGTTCTTAGACTCAAAACATCCCACAACATCAAAATTTTCAAAAACACATAATACACACCATCCCAAACTAGTCATCAAGACATCAAGCTTTTCCTTTAAAATCATCTTTTTTAAAATAACTGGTTCAGCGGTTAGCGTATCCACCAATGGTACCCCATGGGCATCACACATGCATGTTTTTGTGCCACACCGGGTACCCTCCTCATATCCATCCCAAAACTCATCCAGTAATAACATTAACCATCCACCATCCCATATAACCCCATGCATGAGGTCGCTCACGAAAATACGAAAGGTTAATATAAAAACTCATTCCACTTTTTAAAACAAAAAAAAACTCAACCAATACTTCCTTTTTCTCAAGACCGCTAACCACGAAATCAAACCAAAATTACTACATTAAAAAAAACTTTTCAGAAAGGCACAATCATTCCAATTAAAACTCACTTTCAAGTTATTCATATCAATTTCAAAACATCTCATCCCGTTAAAACACCTTTCAATAGTTTAGAAAACTCTATTGAAAACAATTTCTCAAAACCAACCTTGACATAGTTCATGCTTTCAAAATAGGTATAAACACACCATTTTCCATTCCAATAAAATTCTGAAAATTCAGTTCTCAATTTTCAAAAATCTAACTATTCCCTCTTTATTAGATAATTATTTCACAAAAACTTTACGCTTCTTAAAACGAAGTTAGTTTAAAACCAAAGTTCCAAGATTTCAAAACTAAAACACAAGACAATGCGAGATGAAACTAATTTTAGTGGGTTACTTGGAGATATGGTTGGCAACCATATTCCAATCATTTCACCATCATAGTGAGTATTATAGGGAAATATCCCTGGCTCCACATGGCTTGCCATACCAAATAAAACTAGAAAACCAAAGGACTCAGAAAAGTATCGACATCCCCTGGTGACTTGAATCCCATCATGAGGTGTGGTGATCAAACACACTACTCCTAACTGGAATGCCAAGTCCTGAAAATCCTAACCTCAGACTATCCCGACTGTTCCCCAAATAATATGACCCAAAGAGAGCGAACCTCCTCTAATACCATTTTGTCACAAACCGAATCTGGTCACTGCCAAAACCAGCACCAAACCCAGACCGTGACAAGTCCCAAAGGGCGTTCCCGATCCCCACAAGCTGGAAAAAGTAGCCAGGTATCATAAAATGAGAATTGGGAATGATTTACCTGAGTTTATAAAGTTAAAACAATAAAAGAATCCAATAAAATGAATCTGGATTTTTCAAACCAAATAATATTTTACAAAAATTCAGAACTGAATTTCATATTTTAAAACAACTCAATAAGACTATAAAAAAGGTACAAAACCAAAAGGAAATAGCCCAATAACCCTCATGGCAAGGGGCACTGCCCTCAAGCCATCTCCACAAGACTTCACCACCAAGGACCTGCAAGAAACCTGAACCACTGGAACTAAAAAAATTGTACCCAACCCACGACAATAAAAAATAACCAAGTCTACTTACACCCAAAGGTGTAAGTATGATGTGAGCCAATTCCAATTAGGATACCACCCCTAAGAAATTCCATGTGATAAACATTCAAAGACGAAAAGCATGCAAGTTTTCAAAAACATGTAATTTCTAGTTACAATTTCTAAAGTACGCAACTTAAAAAAATAGTTTTCAAGTGGGATAATTTAAATAATAAACAATTTTAAAATAAATGACAAATCTACTAAATTTTCCAGAAAAATATACTAGATGATGACGGTAAGTATAAAGGATATAATGAGCACAAGCAATAGGAAATAACCCCTAGGCACTAGCTCATTGTGGGTCCCAGGTACCTCGTATCTCGGTGAGAATAACTATCACAAATATACATTATCATGCACAAGACACTAGTAGGGAACATACCCATAACATATGAGTAATATGAAAAATGAGTAAATACAGCAAGATAACTCATCAATAATTGTTTACACATGGAACCACCTACCTTTTGAGTCAAAACCCATGAATCTTGGTGCGAAACCTCAACCGCACCTCTGCCGCACCACAAGGAAGTGAAAATAAACTGTAAAACATAATATTGCACAAAAAATACCTCAAATAAAACCCTTGTTATGAACCCTAACTTCTAGACACTCTATAAATTTATGAAAGAGGGAGGAAACCCTAAGGAGAAGGAAGAAATTGAAGAGAGAAACACTTACCCAAAACATTCTTGAAGAAAACGACCCAAAATACACCAAAATATGAATTTTAAAACAGATAAAAATTTAATGGAGTTTAGAACAAGGATGAGGAGGTCATTTAAGAACTATAATGGGGGAAAAAGAGTAAAAATAGAAGGAGTTATGAAAGGATCAATTTACCTCTTCAAATATGGGTGATTTGTGAAATCCAGAGACGTTTCTCCCAATTTTTCAATTCTATTGAGCTCAAAATTTAGGGAGGAGATAATGGGGGTGTGCCTTAGCAGGGCCGACCCTAGGGAAAGCCCAGAGAGCCCTCGGGCTAGGAAAACACCCAAGAAATAAAAAAAATATACAAAGAAAGGGCATAAATTTTATAGTTTTACTGTATATCTCAATGTATTTAGGGAAAAAAAATTTATTCTAGACTGGGGAAATTGAATTTTCTGGGCCTCTCTTGTGCCTTAGGTAAGTGGGATCGGGTGGGAGTTGGAATCACCGAAAAAACTTAAAAATAGAATGAGTTATTAAATAATTAAAAATTATTTTTAATGCAGGAAATGGGCTTTCGGGCAGGCCCAATCCCTTAAATAAAAACTAAAATCCACCATGATTATAGATTTCTAAATGGTCCAAATTATTTTTTTGGTTCTCATAGGCCAGGGGATGACAATTAGGAATTGTAATGGACAAAAAATGTTAAAAAATGAAGGATTTATAAAGGAATCAAAATTTATTTTTAAATTTGGAATTGGGATCACGGTTTGGCCCAATTCATAAAAACACACCCATTCCTCCATAAAAGCTTGGGAGACCCCCAAAATAAAGCATGAATGGAAATTAAATGAAATTTAACTTTTAAATAAGTCATGTATGTGAGAGTGTCATTTTCATTGATGAGTTGTATGGGTACTGATTTAATGAGAATGACTATCCACTATAAAGTGATATATGAATTATAATATGATTTTTTTTGTATGTCCTCATCCCGCCTTGTAATGTTTATGAAAGGTAAAGAAGTGAACTTGATAATTAAATGTAAAATAAATTGAAAATTATACTTGATCACTTATCGATGCCTGTCCATCTAAGCGAGTAGTTGGGGTAATATGCGTTGGGTAGTGAGTTTTCTTACATCCAGCTTCTGCTAGTGATGATATCTTTTTGCTTAAGCTTGTTTTGAGGTGTGTTATTGGAAATTGTTGACAAATACCACCATGAAATTATCATATCATATGTTAGGAAGGTGGAAATTATCTTGTTCCAGACATGGTGGGTCCTGAGATACCAGTCTTACCTACAGAAGTGCCACTTGAGGCATCGCCTGCTGTGCCTGATCTGGACACTGATTACCAATTACAAGATAGTTTCATGTGTCTGATGCAATCCATGCATGGTGCTCCAAGACTTGTATATATGATGGATGATATGACTCGTGAGTTCCATCCTCCTCCTCCTACCTTTTTAAGGGATGACGGTCCACATGCTACTAAGTCTTGGCTAGAATCCACCCTATCTATCTTTGAGTATCTAGAGACACATCTATAGTGGAGGGTCAATCTTGCAACATATATGATTCGAGATTCAGCTAAGCGTTGGTGGGATGTGATTACCCAGGCTGGTCGTCATCAGGGCATGTTATGGGTTGATTTCCAGACTTCCTTCTATGATCAGTTCTTTTCTCAGATGTTGAGAACCGACAAAGCTAGAGATTTTATGTATCTTGAGCAGGGTTCTATCTCAGTTATGGAATATTCAGAGTGTTTCATGGAGTTTCAGCGCTTTTCATCACTTATAGCTAGTGATGAGCTTTCCCGTGCTAGACATTTCAATGATGGGATCCAATATGCCATCTGTATGCTAGTGAATGTCTTTTGCCTACCTACTTTATTTGCAATAGTCAACCATACTCTTATCAATGAGCATAGCCTGATGAACGAAAATAGCACCAGGATTAGAGGATTAGTACCACCGAATTCCAGTATTTCTCCCAGTGGCAGGAAACATTCCCTCGAGGTTTCTCATCAGGGAAGTGACACCTAGAGTGCCCATTTAGATAGCTATATGGTGTGTCATCAATGTGGATGACGGGAGAACCTAAAGCCCCATTATGATAGAGACCTAATGGAGTGCTGGGCTTGCATTCATATGGGGAATCTTCAGAGGTTCTGCAGGACCTTTCCACCAGCTTCAAGTGGAAAAGGATCCGCACTAGCTCCACCTTCAGGAGCGGGTTCTTTTGCACTGCGTCAGGCGGGGAGTTGGAGTAGCACCGATAGGACTATACGAGGAGGTGGTCGTGGCCATGGTGGTCAGACCCCTAATCACTAGTAGTGCCAGTATAGTAGTTATGATCATAGTAGTCCATATGTTGCACAGGTCCGCAGATCAGGTCAGTTGCATGCACTACAGTCGATACCCGAGGATTAGGCTACGAGACCATCTACAACATGAAGTACTATTCTTGTGGCATCTACTATAGTATCTTCTTTATTTTATATGAGTGATTCAAACTCTTTTATCTCTATATCTATCATGGAAAGACTCAGACTGGAAATACAATATTACTATGGTGTAATGAACCTAAATACGTCGTTAGGGGCACAAACAGAGGGCTTATGCCAGTGTAGGGACTGTCCCCTTGAGGTTGGAAATTACCCTTTATTATGGAACGTCTTTGTTCTCAAGATGACTAGATTGGATTTCATTATTGGGATGAATTGGTTGGTTCAATATCATGATTTTATAGACAACTATTGTCATAGGGTATCTTTTACATCACTAGAGGGTAGCGGTTATCTATATAAGGGTGAGAGGGATGTCCAGGATGGTAGAGCAGGACCAGAGCATCATGGTGTAGGTGGAGTGACCAACCATATTAAAAATATCTTTATGGATGATTAGAGTGTACGTCAAACTAATTTTCCTCTAGTAGTAGATCATTTCATGAACGTATTTCCCGAAAATTTTTCTGGATTACCTCTTGAGAGAGAGGTAGAGTTTACAATCAAGATTATTTTGGGAGCAGCTCTAGTGTCCATTCCTATGTACAATATGTCACCTATAGATATTCAAGGGATCAAACGACACTTAGAGGATTTGGAGGCCAAAGGTTTTATAGGGCCCATTACATCCTCTTGGGGTTCACCCATGATTTTCGATAATAAGTTGGATGAAACCTTACATCTATGAATGGATTACATAAAGTTGAACCAACTTATGGTTAAGAATCGGTATCCACTACCTCAAATAGATTATCTCTTCAATAAGATCCAAGGAGCTAGATTCTTCTCTAATATTGACCTAATATCAGGTTATCATCAGGTGCGAGTAAGGCCGTCAGACATACCTTGTAGAACTTTTAGTAGTAGGTATGGTCTGCATGAGTACCTTGTTATGTCTTTCAGTCTTATGAACACACTTTCTATTTTCAGGGATCTAATGAATAGGGGTTTCCATCCCTATCTAGATTCTTTTGTCATGGTCTTTGTGGGAGAAATCTTGGTGTATTATCACACTCATAATAACCATGCGAATCACATTGATATCATTTTGACTACATTGAGAGAGCATTAGCTTTATGCCAAGATTGCTAAGTGAAACTTCGGGATTGAGAAAGTTCACTTATTGGGTCATGTTATCTCATAATAAGGTGTATCTGTTAACCTAGAAAAGGTAAGTTCTATAATTTTCTAGGAGCATCCCAAGAACGTGTTTGATATATAAAGTTTCTTGGGGATGGATGGATATTATAGGTGTTTCATACAAGAATTATAACGTCTTTCTTCACCACATACTATCCTTATTAGAAGGGAGTTATGTTCTTGTGGTCAAAAGCATGCAAGAAATCATTTCTGGAGCTAAAAGGGAGGCTTGTCTCAATACCTGTTCTAATTCTTCCAGAGCCTGGAAAAGGTTACACCATCTTCTATGATGCATCAGGAATCATCCTAGGAGCAATGATAATGCAGGAAGATAGATTAGTTGCATATGGATCTCGAAAGTTGAGGCCTCATAAGAGAAATTACCTGAGGCATGACTTTGAGCTAGCAGCAGTTATCCATGCCTTATGTTTCTGGAGACATTATCGATTGGGTGAGAACTTTGTGGTGTACATGGACCATAAGAGCTTCAAATATATCTTTTCACAACATGACTTGAACCTCAGACAATAGATATGGGTTAAATATCTAAAATCCTTTGATTTTGAGCTTTCCTATATGCCTAGAAAGGACAATGTGGTTGCATATGCACTGATTCAGAGAACTCAGGCACATGAAGTATGAGAAACCAGTGATGAATGGAAGTTAATGACCTTATTCTCTAATCCGCATCTGGAGTTTCATGATAGTCACGAGTAGTCTTACCTATCATCCTTGACAGTTACCTCTTCCATCATTGATGAAGTGAAGGGTAGAAAATTTTCACATCCCGAAGGCTTGGTTCTCCGTGAGGGTATATCAGGAGATAACCCACCTTTGGATTGGTTTGTGGAAAAAGACAACATCCAGCGCATTCATGGACATTTATGGGTTCCAACAGATATGAGATATGATTTGATGTAATAGTCCCATGATTCTTAGTGGGAAGTTCATCCAAGAATATTGAATTTGTATCAAGACATGTGACTCTAGTATTGGTGGACTGGTATGAAACATCATATAGAAGGATTTATCACTAGGTGTTCCACCTGTCAGCAGGTGAAGAAAGAGCACCATAGACCCGTAGGCTTGTTATAGTCGCTTTTAGTCATAAAATGGAAATGGAAAGATGTTACTATGTAATTTGTAGTCGGCTAACCTAGGTGGTCTAGAGGTAGCGATGCTGTATGAGTTGTCATTGATATACTGATGAAAGTATCCCATTTAATTACTATTTGGGAGAATTTCTCGGTCGATGATATGGGAAAATTATATGTTTGTGAGATCATACAACTACACAGGGTCCTGCGTACTATCATTTTAGATAGGGATTCTCATTTCACATCATGATTCTGGTAGGGATTGAAGAATCCTATGGGAACACAGATGCTTCTAATCATAGATTTTCCCCCTCAGACTAATGGATAATTAGAACATACAATACATGTCCTAGAGGATATGCTATGAGATTGTGTCCTTGATTTTGGTGGTTCTTGGGAGAAGAATATCCATCTCACTGAGTTTGCCTATAATAATAGCTTCTAAGAAATGATTCAGATGAATCCTTTTGAGGCCTTGTATGGTAGTCCATTCTGTTAACCCCTATGTTGGATAGAGGTAGGTGAGACAACACTACTAGGTCCTTGTATCCTTTAGGAGACTTTGGAGCAGGTTCAACTAATTAGGAAGTGTATGATTACTACTCAGTATAAATAGAAATCTTATTCCTATTACCATCAACGAACTCTTGAGTTTGAGGTCTGTTTGAAATCCTAGAGAGAGTAGGGTCGGTAGCCTATCGGTTGCTACCACCTCAGAGGTACCATGCCATGAACTATTTCTTCTATGTATCACAACTTCACTAGTATCATGCCAATCCATCTTATACCTTTGATCCTGAGGAATTTGAGTAAGATGCCGATGCTACATTTTAAGAGTACCCAGTATGCATCGTTGACTGGAGCACAAAGGCTCTCTAAGGCCGGTCTGTCCCTTTGGGACGGGTGCTATGATAGCATATCCGTGTGTAGGACGAGACTTGGGAGAGGGAAGCTGATGTACATACCCAGTGGCTAGAGTTGTTTTCAGATAGTGTTTCATCACTCTTGGAATGTGAACTTGGGGATGAGTTCTTTTAAGGGAGGAAGACTGTAAGAACATGGTTTTTTTTCACTCAGGTATTGATCCTTTAAATTTCAGGTTGATTCTTTATTTTGCACCAAATATGGATTCCTAATGAGTTAGTGAATGTTCCGAGGGTGTCCAGGTCTTTTTTGAAGCCCGTGACACAGTGTTTTTTGGGAAAATAAGGCTTGGTGCATGATTTTGTAGTAAACCGTGCGGGTGGTGCCTTTTTGGACAGAGCCTTACCGCATGGTTGGAGCACGGTTTCCCTAACCACATGACCTAACCATGCAAGTGTCCCTTTTTCCTAGGTACCTATGCATGGTTTGTTTACATTTTTTCAAACCATGCTGACAAACCGTGCACAAGATATTTTCTGGGTAAAATGACTATTTTTCCCTTAATGATCTAATTAATCCTCCTCCTTCCTCCTAATCTGAATTCCTGTGGTATTAAACTATTTATCTCTCATTTTGGTACACTTTGAAAGACTAAGGTAGGGATTGAAAGAACTCATTCATTCAGGATCCGATCGAGATTCCTTCCATCACATTGGATGCACAACGATATGTACTCAAGTCTTTTTTAGCCATTATTCTCCTCTCTTTCTCTTGACCTAGTTATTGAGGTGTGGATGTTTTTTCCTTTTTCTTAGATCTACTATATTCTAAGCTAAATATAAGACTGATATCAGAGGAGGAGATTCATATGATCCTAAGATGGGTGGTCTATAACTCATCCCTCAATTTCATTGATTTCGGAATTGTCATGTGGGGCCCACCGATTTCATTGGGCGCTGTTTATTGAATTTATATGTCATGCTTATAATCATTATAATCACATGGTTATGCTCTTTCTATATATGTGATTAATTTTTGGTGGTTTTTCCCATAAATCCATCCATCATATGTAGTATGTTATTCCATAATTGAGTTTTTAGTATTTGACACATTTGAGCCACCATTCGGGTGTGACTTGACTTAACCCTTCTAAGGGTAAGCTTTTATATGTTAAATGGATTGATTTATATTGTGAATTTCATGATGTAAAGTATCATGTAGGCTCACCACTTGAACTGCCTAAGGTAAGTGCTTCAATTAATAATTAAATGTGAAATGGAAATTGGAAAGTCTAGTAAGTATATGACATGATCAGATTAAATGTAAATAAATAATAGGTTGAATTTTCGTAGGACCCCTTACCACATTAATGGAAGGTAGTAGAATGGACCTTAATTATTTAATATTCCTTAAATGTATTTAATAAAGGTTTCATGCTACTTATCCTTATCACACTAATGAAAGGCAAGAATTGAACCAATTAAAATTATACATGACTTCATTATTAACCATGAGTGGCCTGACTCGAGCTCACCTTGGACTCTTATTAGGGAATGCCTTAAGCACCCATAAAACCCATTCCGATTCAAGGATGTGACTTGATTAGGTTGAGAACCACCTAGATCTAGATACTTATCTATTCTTGGATGCCCGGTATGACACTACATGATCCCTCACATAGTATTATAGGATGCCTTGGATACACTCCTTGGATCCATCATTGACAAGTAGGTGCCATGATTACAGTCCATAGGGCCCAGTCACTGCTTAGCCCCATTTTACCATGGATGATCACCTTGGATTCGGTAGACATATTATTATAGAATGACTTGGACTATTATCCTTAAATTATACTCTTACCCCTAGCCAGGCTATAATTATTACTTAGTTGGAATCCCTTGGGGTCTATGTTTCTTTGGTTATTACCTTAAAACTTCATTATTAAATATCATTATAGGTTGCCTCATTACAGCTTGGAACATTCACTATGGCTATCATGTGACTTATTTGTAAACTAGTAATAATCAATTAATGAATTGGTTACATGTTCAGACTCCAGCCGAGGGTTGAAGCATGTATCTGGGTATTTTAGTTACATTGTACTGCTTTAATTTATATATGCATTCTTGTACACTGTTGTATTCCATTACACGATACGAATGTTATAGACACCATTGGAGGTGGACCAATGAGATTTATCTCACACCCTCTCCGAGCACCGTTTGGTACCTAAAGTATATTACATGAATGCAGGTGTTGATAAAGGGAAGCATATGACTTTGAATAATTGATTACTTTCTGTTTAGGATGAAGCTTGATAGCAGATGACCGAGCCGAAGCTCGAGATTCTTGGGACAGTTGGTTGATTTCATTTATAATTTTTTAAAACATGTTATTACTTCTTCCTTGTATCCATGTTTTTCAGTTTTCTAGATACATGGGATATCATCATCAGTTGTTGTATATTATTCATGTTATTTCAGTTATTGGTACTATTATCCCTATTTTCGCTATGCATTCTATCTACTTATATTTCTTCCTATTTTTACCTCTGTTTACATCTATCCACTATGATACACTTTGATAATGAGGGAATATTCTCCCCACATACACACCTTAGGCCCTCACTTCTAGTCAGTAGCCTCTGGTGTTTGGGGAGATGCGCTTGAGGCCATGTGGCCCACCGGGCTTGGGGCACCTATTAAGTGGAATCCAAGTACAGAAAGTCACACCAATAATGTCCATTATTGAACCTATAATGGATAAGGTTTAAATATGGTAATAAAATGGGTTTTGGACAAGTTTTAGGTCATTTTTACACCTTATATTCTAAGTTTAACTATTAAGTATACTCGTTTTCACCTTAATCGCTGTAAATCATTTTAACAATTTTCACTAATCATTATGGTAAAAAATTAAGTTAACATTATTAGATAATATAAATTATGATTATTTAAAATATTAAATCCATTTTTCCAAGTTCAACTAAAAAAAGAATCATAATTTAATTTAAAATTAATCTTATAAACATGACAAGACAACAAGTTTTTAAGAAGAGTTTTTTTTGGAAAAAGTGATTCTATATTAAATCTTTAATTAATAATAATAATTGCATAAAACTCAATTAATATTTAATTATATATAATATATAAATTTAATTTAAAACATTCCTTATTTGGTATTATTTTAATTAATTAAAAATTTGAAATGTTATGCATTTTAAAACAGTTTTTAGAAAAATCCGTTTTAAACCAAAAACCAAACTTATACTAAAAACCAATATAAATTTGATTCAAAGTAATTCATATAAATTAGGTGACTTTAAAACATATTCAAAACATATTTGTACTTTTAAATTACTTAATTCATTGCAAATAAAAGATTTTTTTTTACAAAAATCGGTATTTTTCACCATTCACTAAAAAATCAATATTTTTTGAAAAATTCAAAAATTTCACCCAAAGTAAATTTTGAAATTACAATTCAAAAAATGAAGATAATTTTATCAAATACATTTTCTTAAAGTTTCAAAAATTTATTATAATACCTTTTTCATGAAAATCAATAAAAATATCATTTTTGAATAAAACATATTTTTGAAGAATAAAATCTCTTTACTAAGAATTGATTGATTATTTACTAAAACTTTATCAATAATTTATATTGAGTATGGAATATATATATATATATATATATATATCATAGAGTAGTTAATACTATTTATACCCTTCAATTTAATGACTAAGTTATAACAATAATATATATCATGGGTCATTTAAATTCAATGTTGTGTGTTGAATACGCCGTTGAACATAAAAATATTGGGGTTGTTTGTATAGAAAGATATTGAATAGATTAAATTTATTTAAAAAGAAAAATATCCTAAAGTATAAAGGTATTACATTCTCATATAAGTTTAATGTTGTGTGTCATTTACTCTATCAAACACAATTTTCTTTTAAAATTTCAGGATGTTACATCCTTCCCCCTTTAATAAATTACATACTCAAAATTTGAATTTTATCTTATAAATCAAAGTTTGTACAAATAAAAATACTTTTATTGTAAACCCACATCATAAAAAGGGTTAATAAAACATCCTCTTAAGAAGAGATAAAGGGAAGTGTAAAGATCATATAGAATAACACAAAACTAGGTTTCCAAATAAGAGAACATAAGTGGGAATGGAGAAAAAGTGTAAATAATTATAGATAGCGATTGAGGTCATTGATCAAAAGAAAGTGAATGATCATTAAAAAGTTAATGTAATCAAACCACAAGTCCTTGATGATCAAAAAGACTATCGATTCATCATAAATGAAGGTACTATGATAATTTTTTTGTTTCAAAATCCTTTTCCCAGTATTGATGAATTTTCTTACCATCTAGACTAAGAGAATATGGAAATATACTTACTTGATTAGTAAAAATTCATAATTTAATAAATTTACACCACAATTTCATCCTTTTCTCCAAACAATGTGTATTCAGTATGATTTTTACATGGTTGAAGCACTCAAATAAACTTTTAAAAGACCACATAATCCCCAAAATCATAACAAGATAGTCCTCCTGTATTAAAACGTTAACAATAACCAAATTGGTTATCACATAGTAAGATAATTTACAAAATAAAATTTCATACATTAATCTACAAATTGAAATACCAATAGTTCAAACCAAATCATCCGATAAGTAACTATCCTTAAAATTCATCAAACATTTCCTAACTAAGTTCAAAATCCAAAGATTAGAAGGATTTGATCATATATCCTTCCAAGATAAACCATCCATTTTTAGTCAAATAAAATCCCATATGTTTTGTAAATAAACTTAGTATTTAGCTGTAAAAAATGTTGTAATAACCAGGAGATCATATATGCCAGTGGTAGGTGCAAAAACTTTATCGTCCTTCGATTATGGGTTAAAGCCCCACCGCTTTAATGAATGTGATGGGTTGTAGCCCAACATACGGGCTATCCTATTTTTTCTTTAAACATTAAAAATAACTCCTCCCTAAATAACACTTTATGTTGATCCTAGGGATAATAAATACCTCAACTGAATAAAAATTCTCTAAAAAATTTCATTAATAACCTCAAATTTTTTACTAACTTAAAACCCTCAAATGAGGTGTTTAAGAATTTGAACTTATGATCAACCTTAATCATATAGACCTATGATGGTATCCATAACTCTTAATATATACTCACATGAAAGAATCACAATATCCAATGTTAACTAAACTAACTTTTGATACCAACTATAATAGCTCAGAGCCCGTAATTCCATATCTGGTGCTGATATTTTCGGCTTTGATATCATTAATTGTGGCCCATTTTTTTCCATAAAAACCTTACAACATAAAAAGGAAAATTTGGATCACTTATATTCTTAAGGACCTTTTAGGTTTAGAGTTTTAGAGAATTAGGACAGACTCCTACATAAACAATACCCATGTCGTCAAATGAGCATTTCTCTAACTTAACCAAGTTTTTCTTATTTCACATTAATTCATCATCATAATCCATATAAAATCACTTATAGACATAATTTTTTCAACTTCATTCTTTATAACATGGGGAAAAGGAAACATAAAAAGGGTTAACTCAAATGATCAGTAAGGGTAAATGTTAGACCAACTAGGTTAAATACCATGAGGGGGGGGGGGGTGAATCAGGATATAAAATATTAAAACAATCGTCTCTTTGGATATTGTTCCATAATTAAAAAAAAACTCCTCTCTCTTCTTTCCATAGCAGAGAATAATATGAGGATTAAAACATGCATGGGACACAACTATTTTACTTGATTCACACTCAAAAGGATACATACAAGGAGCATACAAAAGAAATGTGACAATGCACTAAATTCACTAAAGTACACTATTTTTTCAAAATATAGAGTGGACTCACTATCCCTTGTGGTTTACAATCGATCAAAAATTGAAATTCCACTACTCTCTCCACTGAAATTTTCTCACTGCTTATTCATAGAAATATTTTGTTGATCTGAATCACATTAGAGTTGTTCAAACATATATGAGTGTTCCATTATGCCCTATTTTCACCTAGTAGATGAAATAAACTTTACCGTGCAATGTTTTCTTTGTGGAAAGTCCTTTTGCAAACTGTTTTTGATCATTTGTGAACTTCCTTAGTCCCTTCGCAGAAACCTTTGCACTACATAGCACGAGTTCTTCACGGAACACCTTTGATCCATAGAATGACTTTGCTTTAAAGACTACATTTGATTCATGGATGGTTGAAATTTCATGACCCCCTTTTACTTTATGATCTATAGTTCCCTATAAATACCTTTCATGAAATGTCTTTGTGAACTACCTCATTTGTGAACCACCTCCTTTGAGAAATTTATCCTTTATAAACCACTTCCAGACTTGGCCAAAATCTTCGAGTGATAATATTATCTAATGAAATTTATGCTCAATAATGATGTGATTAAAGGTTCTTTATACAAGAAAAATGATCTTAAAAACCCACTAATCACAATTACCCAAAACTCCTTTTTGGATGAGCCTTAACTATGCAATAAACTTGATATGCAGTTTGCATAACGCATTTATTCATTCATGGTTCCCCTTAAATCACCACATTACTTCTGAAAATAGTGATCCCTTTGTAGTGGATTTAATTAACCACCCTCAACCATAAATTAAGATATTCCCACAAATTGATCTTGCTATGCGGTTCACATAGCGCATAACCCTTTGTGGCATCCTTAATTCATCACCTTCCTCTACAGAACGTCAATCCTCCTTTGTGGTCCACATAGTGCAACTGCTATATGAAATATGTGCCTTTTTGGATTTTAGTTTATGATTTTTCATACTCATTATATATTTCTCTAATTATTCTATGCATAAATCATTCCTTTTTTATAAAACAAATCTTGATTTTGAGGCATAAGAATTTAAAGAACACTGGGAAACAATGCCACCATCAAAACATCTACTTCGGCCACACCAACCATACTGTAATGCGGTCAATTGGCTTTGTCAAAAAATAAAATCATCCAAAAAACACCAAGATAACACCTTGAGGGATTATTTCCCAAAAATATCCCCCTTTGGGTTTATTGAAAACACTTCAAAACTATACAGACACTCCTACCGATAAACACACAGAAACTATCTTTTACAATCCACCACTCACACTATGCAACACGAGACAGTGATAAAAGATTTACTCAATATATACTCTAATCCTACATGAGTCAAGATCGATCTGAGAAAAAATATTAACATGAAATGTTCATCAATGAACCACATCATCCTTGATACCACTAGATATAACTTTATCAAAACTAACTATTCTAAGAAACCAATTGAAATACCAATCATGGAACCTGAGAAGCCACAATTATCTTAATATTATTTCACCATGAACTCCTTTTGTGATTCTTTTTTCATTACCTCTACTACTTAAGCATTATCATATTTAAACCCCCTACTTCATTACTTCCCCAAAAAATTCTCTCTCTATCTTGATCAATATATTTTAACTCTTTATCAATGAACCCAAAGGTCACTCCTTTGTGACTGTAACATTGTAAAGAACACATATTATCACATAAGGGGAAAACACACCATACATCAGGGAGAGGGGTTCCCTCATTCATACTTTTTTAAATTGTAGGAATTTGACTAAACTCCAGGAGCCAATCGATGCTACTCAAATTCCTCTTTGGGTAAGACCTTCTTCAGAATATCTGCAACCTATAGTTATGTAGGAACATACCCTAACTTCACAAGACCATGCTCCAACTTATCCTTGATAAAATGATACTTGATTTCAATGTGATTTGTCATTGAGTTATGAACTAGATTTTTGATGATATTTATGGCACTTGAATTATCACAACAGATTCTGATAAGAGAATTCACTTCAAATCCCATATCATCAAGCTATTTTTTCATCCACAATAACTGTGTGCACACATGAGTAGCCACAATATATTCATCTTCTACGGTGTTCAATGAAAAAAAATATTGTTTCTTTCTTAGCTAAGAAATATACAATCCACTAAGATAGAATGCACCAACTGAGGTTGATTTTCTATCATCGACCGACCCAACTTAATCTGCATCTGTATAACCTAATAACTCTTGCTGATATTTTTCATTATACAACAAATCAAAATCAACTATTCCCTTGATATATTGAAGTATTATTTTTTACTAAAAGAAAGTGGATTTCCTTAGGATTACTTTGATATCTTTCTTCTTGACATGCAGTAAAAACAATATCAGGTCTTGTCACTATTAAAGATAATAGATTACTAATGATCTATCTATATTCTATGACATTAATGACTTTGCTTTCATCATATCATGATAGTTTCATCTAGGTAGCCACCAGAGTCATCATCTTCTTATAATTACCCATTCCAAATCATCTTAAAACCTCATTGGAATATTTGGATTGAGAAATAAATGTGTCATTCCTTGTGTCACCTGTAAACCAAGTAAAAAAAGGAAAATTCACCAATAATTGAAAATTTAAACTCACTTTTCATGAATTCTGTGAACTATTTTCACTACACTTCATCTGATTCACCAACGATTATTTCATCTACATACACTATAACCATTATCCTTTGATTAATTTCTTTATTGACATAGATATTGTAATCAACTATGACACACTGAAAACCAAGCTTCCTCAAAAACTGATCGAGCCTTGAATACCACACTTTTGGTGATTTTTTCAACCCATATAGTGACTTATTTAGCTGATAGACTCTGTTCTAATATTTATGAATGAGAAAAACATCTGGATACTTGATTTATGCTTCTTCTTCAAGAACCCCATTCAGAAATGATGAATTGACATCCATCTAGAAAACATTGAACTTTCTTTACACTGTTATGATAAAAAGTAATTTAATTGTCTCTATCCTTGAAATAGGTGCAAATTATTCATCATCATCAATAACCTTTATATAGGAGTACCCTTTTCACATCATTCATGATTTTTTGAACCACTATTCCATCTCCATTTAGTTTATTATAGAATACCCATTTGTTCCTAATTACATCATTATCTACTAGTCTCAAAACAATCTCCCATATATGATTCTTTTTTATTTGTTCAAGTTTTTCATTCATTTCTTGAACCCAAATATCATCTCTTGATGCTTATTTAATTTTTTTTGTCTCCACCTGTATTAAGAAATATGCGTGTTTTAGATTATTCATCCTTATTGTCTTTACTAGCACTATCTGATCACCAATTATGTCCAGTCTATCAATTTTGTCTCTCCTCTTGGTCTCTGTGCTGATACAGGTTTATGTTCTCCTTTTCATTATTTGAATCTTCTTTTGAATCTACCTTAGGTTTTGGAACTCTCTTTGATCTTCTCATCCCTTCATCACTATCATACTAAAACTATTCATGTATCTACTAAATATTCTTCTCATTTTTATCACAACCACCTCATTAATTTCTATAAATTTTCCTAGCCACTTATTGAAACATTTATATGCTTATATTTTTCTCGATTATCCAAGAAACACCCCTTCTTCTCTATGGGATTCAAACTTCCGGTGTTCCTCCTTATTGAGAATGAAACACTTAATTTCGAAGACTCGAAAGTACTTCAATGTTGGATTATTTCAATTCCATAGTTTATATGGAGTCTTCCATTAATTTAGACATAATAATGATTTATTCGATATGTAGAATAATGTCATCACTTCTTATTTACAAAAATTTTCTAGAAGGTATTTCTCAATGAGCATTGTTCTATCCATGTTATCGATAATCTGATTTCTTCTCTTAACTACTCCATTTTACTATGGAGTTATCACTACTGAAACTTGGTGCCTTATCCCATGTTTCTAAAGATAACCCTCCACTTGTATGTTTGTGAAATCTATTCTATTATCTATTTATAACATTCACATTTTTTACCTAATATATTTTCAACTTCCCTTTCATAATGTGTTATGAAACTGAACACCTCAAACTTGTGGGTGATGATTTTAACCCATGCCATTGTGCTAAAATCATCAATGAAGAGAAAATAATATCTCCTCCCATCAATAGCTCTTAGTGAAATAGTTCTTCACACATCAATATGCACCAACTCAAGCATCTTTTTTGACCTTTTATCTTTTACCTTATATGTCTTTCGAATGATCTTCCCTTGTTGACAAGCATTGCATGTATGGATACAATCATGTGATAACCTAGGGAGATATTGAGAAGCATCATATTTCTCTAGATCTTCCAAGGAAGTTTGAATCAAATGACCAAGAAATTTATTCCACAACTTATTTTCTTCTTCCTTGGATAGAAAACATATATCTTCTTCTCCACTTACAAGATAAAGATTCCCCTTTGTGCGATTTCCGTACAAAACAAATACACTATCTTTTTACTTGATGATACATAATTTCTTTAAAAGGATTATGGCATGACCTGAATCACACAATTGGATAACACTTATTAAGTTGTGGATAAGACCTTCAACAACCAAGACATCAACACATCTCATGTCTCTTCCCCCAAACTTGTTTTTCTCAAGATAATAATATTCACACTTTCATCATTACCAAATCTTTTGATACCTTCCTTGTTGTACCTAATTAATATCACCAAACCCTTATTTATTGTCATATGATTGGTGAATCCATTGTAAATGATACATATTATAATGTTATCTAATGATTTAAAATAAATCTATGCAACCACTTCCTGCTCATCTCTTTTCTTTATGATCAATTTCTTTGATTGTTATTCTTGATTTTCATTAGAGTATGATATACCACTTTCATCTTGAAAAGATGCAAATCAATTTTTCATTTTTATCTCATTTGATGATTTATTGAGGTTTTTCTTACAACCAATTTGAGTGTATTTTGGAACTTTCTACAGTTTAGTTGATGTACAATATCTGGCCATTTATCCAAATCCTTCACACCAGAAAAAATGACAATCAAATGATATCCTAGAATATTGAGCTCTATTTGGTTGCCCCTGTTTCTCTTGTTCCCTTCGGTACCTTTTGGATATGGAACAAACATTTTGTGAGTGTTCCATATTTCTATAATAATAATATCTAACGCGGGGTGCATTCCTATGGGTCACTACTACACCACTGGTTTTCCCAAGGGTTCTCTATATCTTATGGTTTTTATTTATACTCAAATCAATCTTAAACTCTAGAGTGGGTGTTTTTGGTCTAACTTAAACCATTACTTCTTTCTATTTGTGATCAAGCCCCATACTTTCTGTATCATTATGATCTATCATTTTCTTCTCCTAATATTCCTTTTTTCTGTTTTTCTGGAACTCTTAATTCTACTTTTCTTTTTTTGTTACATTTGTATCTTTCTTTACCATAGTTAAGAGTGTCTCATGATTTTTTACCTTTTTTATTAGTTTAAAAACCTCCTCCTCAATATCTTTGATATGTTTTACTCGATCTTTTACTGTGTTGGTCATGTTATCATCAATTTTGGTATGTTATTTAACTTTGAGCTTGTAATCAATGGATTTATATGAGTTTTTTGGATTTTCATATTTAAGCCTTTCAATTTCAACCTCATTCTTAGATTTATATTCTTCCTCCTATTGCATATAGAGTTTGGAATCATTAACTATCTTGATGGATTTATTTTTTTAGATCTCCAAACATCTATCTCTTCAAACACAACTTCTAATTTAATATTGAGGTCAACTCTTAATTTGAATTCTACTTTATCATTTTCACTTTCTTCCCTTTCTTGGGAATTTTTTAGAACTTCCACCATAGCGTTTTATTCATGATCATTGTAGTCCTCCAACTCTTTTGTCTCAGATTATTCTGAGATATCATCTTCTTTTGAAAGAATATTCTTCCTTTTTAAGAAATTTTTCTTGGTACTTCTCCTACCTTTAAAATTGGATGAATACTTATTCCTGATAATTTAATCATCATCCCCATCATCATATTGAAACTTCTTAGGACACTTTGCTGCAATATTTCCAATATTTCCACATTGAAATTATGAAAGTGGGAGTTTCCCTTTGAAATTTCCTCTTCCTATTTGCAGATTTGAGGAGAGGAATGACATGACCTCATCCAAAATTTCTTCCTCGTGACTATCTTCAATATTGAGATTCTTCATGGTCTTGAATGATAATTCTTTATACTTCCCATTTTCTACATCATCATTACCATTATTTCTTATCTCGTATGTGACAAGTGTACTATTTAAGCTATCCAATGTTAGTTCCTTAGGATCATTATCCTCTAGTAAAAATACTTCTGGATTGAAATGAGTTGGGATTCTTCTCAAGATATGATTAACAATATTCACATCTTTGACAATTTCTCCAAGACCATGCATGTCTTCCACAATAACATTCACTCAATCAAAGAATGCATCTACCAACTCATTAGGGTGTATTTTCAAGTACTTAAATTTTTTCCAAAAAACTTACAAATTTTATTGTCATACTTTTTAATATCCATTATAGATATTTAGAAACTTTTCCCACATAACATGTGATGACTTAAATGACATTACTTTTGTATAGATTGTGTTGGATAAGGCTCTCCTAAGGAATTGATTCCCTTGACATCAACATCCAATTATATATGTTCTGCTTCTAATAAAAAATTACTATCCATACTATGAGAAATAAAATGCATTTCACCTATAAATACATCCATACCCATCAATCAAAAGAAGTGCTGCATCTGATTCTTCCATAACAGAAATTTGTTTCCATTAAAGATTGAAAACCCTTTTTGATTAAAAGATTCCATTTCTCCTACTGAGAGAGAACCACCGACTTTCAACCTTTTTCTTTGATACCAATTGTTTGTCCAACTAGGTTAAATACCCTGAGGGGGGGGGGGGGGTGAATCAGGGTATGATATATTAAAACAACTATCTCTTTGGATCTTTTTCTATCATTAAAAAAACATACTTCTCCCTACTTCCCATAACAAAGAATAATATGAGAATTAAAATATATACAAGGTAAAACTATTTTAGTTGGTTCACCCTCATAGGGCTATGTCTAAGGAGCATACAAAGAAAATGTGCCTATGTACTAAATTCACTAAAGTGAACTACTATTAAAAAATTTGGAGTGGACTCATTGTCCCTTCTGGTTTACAACTAATCACAAATTGAAATCTCACCGCTCTCTCCACTGAAGTTTGATCATTTCTCCTTTAGAGAAATATTATGTTGATCTGAATCACCCAGATTTGTTCACTCATATATGAGTGTTCCATGATGCAGTTTTTTACTCAGTAGATGAAATACACTTAACCGCATAGGATTTTCTTTATGGAAATTCATTTCATGAATTTTTTCTAATCCTTCAAAAACTGCTTTAATCCCTTTGCGTAAACCTATGCATCATGTAGCGTGAGTGCTTCGCAAACAACCTTTTCTTTTCCAACCTTATTCACTTCATGGACTAATTTTTCTTCACAGATGACTGATTCTTCATGACCCTTTTTCCTTTTATAGCTATAGTTCCCTTCAAACGCCTTCTACAAACTGTCTTCATAAACTACCTCATTCGCGAACCACCTCCTTTGTGGAATTGCTCCTTCACAGAACACTTTTGAAGTCAGTTAAAATCTTCCAAGGATAATCTTATCTCATAGAATTCAAGCTAAATAATGACGTGATTAGGGGTCATTTATATAGATAAAAGAATCCTCAAAATCCACTAATCATAATTACCCAAAACTCCTTTGTGGAAGAGCCTTCACCATGTACTAAACTGTCACGACCCGACCCTACCCGGGCTCGAGCCGCAACTACCCCAAGACCGCCTCCATAGGCCAGGGGCTGGAGACCAGCGCTGAAGGCACAACAACTCAGGGAGGCCTTTGCCTAAGTACCTGTACACACACACATGCAACACACTCAATGAAACAGTGCAGAGTAAAAGAATTGACAAGCAACGAAAAGGGCAACTGCTATATATAAACCACAAAGTGCATCGACCTCTAAACAGTACAAGTAAAGTGCTAAAAAGGAAAACGGGAAAAAACACGTGCCCAACCAGAAAAGGTGCCACAACCCGGCAACATGTAAACAAAAAGAAACAGCTGACAAGTCTCCCACCTGAAACCCGGCCACGACCACCGCACGTGGTCCAAGCTCCCAAGCTCCTACGCTCCACTGAAGTCACGCTCCACCTGTCCGTCGTCTGCAAGGTCACACTAAGTTCAGGCAAAGCCCAAGCAGGGGTGAGTATAAAAATACTCCGTAGGATACCTCGAAGGCTCGAGGGAGCAACAAAGGAGGTACCGAAGGGTGAGCAGTAGAGTGAACTGAAAAAGTAAAGGAGTACAACTGAAAGTGCAGTAAAAAGTACAGTAAAGAGTCCAGCTCAACCCAACAAGAGGAAAGGAGGTAGACTCATCCAGGCACAAGGAGCTGGAAACGGTGAGAAGATGAACTTCCCGTCGAGTCTTCGCTACCTATAACAGGAGAGTAGACTCGTCCCACCACAAGAAGCTAGACACGGAAAGCACGTGGCATACCCCGCGCGTCTTCACCTCTCCTAGATGGAGAGTAACCAAGCCCAAGATGTGGGTACTAAAACAAGGTATATACATATTCATATGCTCTGTCAAGAAGCCCGAACAAGACCGTAAGTGGATCTCCATCCCGTAGCTCAGCCCAAGAAAGAGTAGCCACAATCCCAGAAGTAACACCATTGATGCCTAGCATCCCGCACGTCTTCCCCAAACCACAAACCAAGGGCTCAATCACCGCACCTCGACACTATCCGCTTTGGGAGACACTGAATCGCCCACACGGTTTTAGGTCACGTCATAAGGATGCGTCTCAGTGGGGGAAAACGCTCCTCGTACTTGAGAGTTCTGGGGGAACGTCAACCACAACTCGTCACTGCCCCACAGTCGAGAGGTCTCAAAGTCGACAGGCGACCCCCTACCCAGCCCCGCTGGAGGGTCCTTGGAAGTCAACGGGTTCCCACTACAGGGAGACCCGGAAAGTCGACGGGTGCCACACTGCCCATTCCCGTAACAGGGTAATCCACTGGAGGGCGATCCGGCTAAAGTTAGTGACGAGACCACTGCCCAGCCCAACTAGAGGTAACCCGGCATCGGGGATCACTGCCCAGCCCAACTGAAGGTAAGCTCGACATCGAGGACCACTACCTAGCCCCGCTGGAGGTAAGGCTGGCATCGGGGACCACTGCCCAGCCCCGCTGGAGGTAAGCCCAACATCGGGGACCACTGCCCAGCCCAGTTGGAGGTAAGCCCGAAACTGCTCTGGCCATCCCTGCTGGATGGTACTACTCGGTGAACACCGCTGTACTGGCCATCCCTGCTGGATGGTAACCCACTGACGGGCCCTGCTCGATACAACCTCAGCCCTGCTGGAAACAACCTCAGTCCTACTGGAACAACCTCAGCCCTGCTGGAAACAACCTCATCCCTACTGGAAACAACCTCAGCCCTGCTGGAAACAACCTCAGCCCTGCTGGAACAACCTTAGCCCTGCTGGAAACAACCTCAGCCCTCCTGGAAACAACCTCAGCCCTGCTGGAACAACCTCCTGGGTAGAGGATCGGTGCCCACGTAAAGTGTTGGTCACACCGAAACCACAAGCTCTACCTGGGAACACAGAGCAATGGGAGAAAATCCCCAGGCCTCACAAGGCGATCCCGGTCCAATCCACTGAGTCACTGTCAAAGCGGACCGAGAAAACTTATCCCAGAAAGTGGGGAAAACGCCCATACTGCACGAACACCCGTAGTCGCAGATGGTGTCGCAGTCCAGTGAAAGGGCACAGTACTAAAACCCCTCACAGCTGAAGAAGCAGAGGAACCAAACCATCTCTTCTGGCCAAACCATCGAGAACAAGACCAGGGGGAGACTGTTCAACCCTACTGGTCAGACAAAAGAGCACCAGGCCAGGGTAAACTCCACCCTGCTGGTCAAACAAATGAGCGCAGAGGGACCCTCTACGCTGCGAGAGGTCAAGTACGCAAAGCAGATCACGACACGCACGTGGGGCCCACACGATGTGTGGCCCCAAGTCAACCCCAACTGAGCACACAAACATCCTTAGGTACAAACAACCACACGTACCTCCAAGAGCTCCCGTATACTCCCAGAGTATACCTCATTCCAGCCCAAAGGCTATCGTGCACACGGCACCCAGCGTCAACGCGAAGGCGTGACATAACAACTCCACCTCAAAGGCCTAGGCACGGCTAGCCACATCTCGTGAACTATTTACATCACTCTCCCAAGAGTGCACGATCCCATGCCAAGGGTCCGCTAAAAACAAGGTAGGGCGAACCACCACTGGAGCACCTTCCATGCTTCCGCTGTTAATAAGATCATACAAGAGGCTCTGAACAACCAAACGGATCACACCGTTGTAATCCTTGCAAAAAAACACGTGAGATCGACTACTTACTCGCCTCAGACGGATATCCGAAGAAAAAGTCACCAACACCGCCTCACGCCCGAACGACATCCCGTGATCCCAAGCCTCGGCCCCGAAAACATTCGGGCGCATCGCACCATTGCGATCCCCTCCAGAAAACACGTCAAAAGCACTACTCACTTGAGTGCCATAGATATCTGGAGAAAAAGGTGAATCCCGGTGCATCGCACATGAGTGGTGCCACATGTGACCCACATCCCGGTCCCGAAACTCAATAAACGGATCGCACTGTTGAGATCCTCTCGAAAAAGTACACGAAATGGACTATTCACTTGTCCAAAACGGTCGCCCGTTGATTAAGATGGAAAATCACCGTCGACGCCCAAACGGCCCTCGCGGGGCCCACACCATCGTGCGGAATTACAGCGGGCAGACTGCGCCAACGCGATGAACTCGGAAAAACACCCAACATCGACTGCTCGCACGCCCCGAATGGACGTCCGAGGAAAAAGTCATGAAACGCTGCACGCAGCTCGAAAGAACGGGCCGTGGGTCCCACACCTCAAAACCAGTCTCAACGCCTGAAACCACCATAGAAACCTCCGCCTCAGTGCCAGGGTCGCAATGCCACTAACGGCGCTTAAAACGGACGTCGGATGCGTCTGCGCCGCCCAAGACAAGGATCTCGGAAAAAACTCTCATCCACTTAAAGACACATCGCGCCTCCGCGGCCCCTCGTTTCGGGAATTAAAAATTCCCGAAACTATCTCAAAACATTCCCCTTGACTCAAGGTCCGTTGTGCCGCTAACGGCGCACAAAACGGATGCCCGAAGCCCGAAATACGGGCGTCCAAAGATTTTTTTTAAAAAAAGGGGACACTCTTGGGCCGGACCGACCCGGTCCGCCCACAGCCGGCCCGCGGCCCGGCCGTGGGTCTGGTTCACTCCGCCGTGGCTAGCTGGCCGCGGCCTGTTTCCACTGACCATCCATCATGGATGATCGCTTTCCCCGCAGCGACCCGCGACATGCGAGTCGCGGTCGCGCCGCACGCGGGGTCGCGCACCCCGCGGCCCCTCCTCCTTCGCGCTACGCCGGCGCCGCTGCACGGAAGCCCGAACGCCCACCATCTCATCCAGGGAGCCCCGCCACCCCCGACCTGCCATCCGCAGCCACCCTCCATCGCCGCCAGAGCCACCGCCTGAAGCCGCCGAAGCCCCTGCCGCCGCGCCTCGGACCGCCGGAGCACCCAAACCGGCCGGAAACCGCCGGGACAACCCGAAATTCCCGCAAACTTCGGTGAACGATTGCGAACGCCTCCGAACTCCGATTTCAAATATGAAACAAGCGTCGGAAAGAGAAAATTGTATACTACGCATCTATGGGCTTCGTTCAAAAATCCAACAACAATTCGAGCATATTATTTAGGTTCAAAATAGGTGTGGGAAGAGAAAACACAACAAGACCCTACCTCGTGGGCGTTGCCCGGAGCTTCACCGCTGAACCGCCACCTTGACGGAGCTGCCTCGCCGGAGCCGCCTCACCAGAGGTGGTTGAGGAGAGGGAGAGGAGGGGCTGCCATGGGGGAAGGGGAAGGAGAAGAGGGAGGTGGGTGTGTTAAGCGTTTAAATAGAAAACGCTTAACCACCCGCCCGTCGGCCTGAACCCGAACTCCCGACGGGGTTGCGGTTAAGCCTCCCTTAGGGTAAACACCACTTTCCGAGCACAACGGCGGTCTCATAATTTTAATCTGATATCCCGTTCAAAAGTTATAAAATTTAACGTCCGAAGCTGCTAAATTACGAAACGCCCTTGGGGCCATTTTTCACAAACGGCCCGCGCCCACGAAACTTATACCCCTCCTAGGGTAAAAGGCACACTCCAAACTCAACAGTGCTCTCGGTTTTCCGATCCAAGCCATCTTTTAAGAGATATTAGCGTTTTTCCATTAAACGAATTAATTAATTTATTTAATCCGTTTAACGTTCCAGAAGCGGGTGAGGGGTCCAAACATCCCGTGCCGACAAGTTTTATGTCATTCCTAGGGTAAAAACCCTATTCCGGACCCATCCATACACTCGGATCTCTTATCCGGAACTTCGTTTAGGAGTTATACCTTTTATTTGGCGTTTCCAGCGTGAACGCACTGAAAATTTAATTCAGGCCACTTCGGGGCTCGGAGTCGCACGCCGTCTGAAGGGGCTGCTCTGGAATATCATCAAGAATATTCCAAAGTCTTTCACAGCAAAAACCGGGTTCTTTAATCATTCCCTCCTTCAATATTTTCATCCCCGAAAAGAAAAACTAGGGATAAACACAGGGTACTAAGCCCACACCTGGGTTCCTCATACCCAGAAGAACCCACGCACAGCTCTGCGTCACCGCACACAGACCAAAGGATTGATCTGTTCATGCTAGGTCATCCCTTGCCGACGTCGTGCACCCACTCCAGACTTTGGGGTTAGGGCAAGGCAGTAGGGTACCTCTCCATCCCTTTTGCACGGTCTCAAATGGCCCGAAGGCCCTCGGGGGTAGATCACCTACCCGGTCAAACCTCTACGTCACACGCCACGACTGGAATCACCGCCCGCACCTGAAACAAGGCCCGGTGATTCCCTCCTTTAGAATATCCATATGGTGGAACACCCAAGGATTTCTGGTCACGCAAGGTCCCACCGTTTATGCTCTCTTACACGCTCAAAAGGCGAAGGAGTCAACACCATCGACTAAAGGAAAAGGTCTCACACCATTTTTCTTACCAACACAGGGTTACACCCGACGCGCTGCGTCACCCTGGTAACACCTCAAACAAGGAGCATGGAGGAAAGGAGTTCACACACAGAGTGTAACAATTCTACTGCAAAAAGGTAGAAGAGTTGTAGAGCGTACCTCTTATCACCTCATGCTCTGCAGGATAATAGACATCCAAAGCTCGCGGCTGTCCTCGGTCCCAACTGTCAGCTGCCGGAGCCTGACGTGGACCACCTAGTGGTGATGGGAAGACCTCGTAACGTCGTCCCCCACTACCAGCTCCTCGCACTCCTCTACTAGCACCACCTCTCTTGGTACTACTCCGATCACGGCGCTGCCTCTGTCGTGGTGGTGCACCTGCTACCTGCCCGAAGCTCTCAGCAACTCGGGTCGGGCAGTCTCGTGCCAAGTGACCTCGCCCGTCACAAGCATAGCACCGAATCTCTCTGGGCGGCACTGGTGCCCTCCAGCGCCACTGTGGTGTACGACCACGCCCTTGAGTCCGGTTTTCAGAAAGCCACCTGCGTCGAGGTCCTGCTTGCTGACACCCACTAGCCGCGACAGACGTCTCGGCTCCAACGTTTCTGCTGCCACCACCAACACTAGGAAGCAATAGGAAGCCCTCTACCACCAGCGCCTGCTCTAGCACCCCGACATAGGTGGAAATGCCCAAGGGTACCATGACAACATGAATCTCTCGGTGGAGACCCAACTCAAACTTCCGCGCTCGGATGTTGTCGTCATGGACCAAGTCCAGGTAAAAGCGTGCACGGTCTGCAAAACTAGCCGCGTACTCGTCCACCGTCATCCCTCCCTGCTGAAACTGTAGGAGCTCCTGAATCCGAATAGAGCGTAATAAGGAGGGGAAAAACTCCTCACGAAACAATAACTGAAATTCATCCCATGAAAGCGACGACTCGTCAAGAAACTGAGTCACTAGACTCCACCAACGCCAAGCTGCTCCACGAAAAAGGGTGGCTGCCAAAGCAACTCTCTGATCTGTTGGCGTCTGCACAAGCCTGAAAAGGCGAACCACTACCTCAAGCCAAACCTCTGGTGCCTAAGGGTCTGGCTCACCACTGAACCTCAGCGGTCTCTACCGCTGGAACTCGCGAAGCGCGCTCAACCTGCACTCAAGCTCAGCCTGCTCTGCTGAAACTACCTACTGCTCAACAGGTGGGGGTGCTGCTACTGGCCCACCCGGAGAAAGGGGCTCGCATGATGGGTCCTGGACTGTGGCCTCATAGCTCACAAGGTCGTCGTCATGCACCAAAGCTGGTATCCTGGCTGGCTGTCTTCGCGGAGACATCCTGAATATTATCAAGGAGTGCCATAGTCAGATGAGCATATATGTATATACCAACAACAACAACGATGGGGAGCTGACTCAAGAAGGACAGTGAAGACTCAGTCCTATGTGATGCACAAACAACTTTTTCCTGCAACAAGTGTCTCAGCATGCTGAGTCGACAAGCAGGTTATCAAGGTCCTGATGAATGGATACGTCGACTGCCGCACCATCACTGGACTCCCTGGCCTGAGAGCCGCTCTCGAGACACGTTAACACTGTTTCCCTAAATCCCAACCAATTACTATTTTAGGGACATCCGCACAACGCCCCAAGGAACAAACCACCTATGATACCACTTTTTCACGACCCGACCCTACCCGGGCTCGAGCCGCAACTACCCCAAGCCAGCCTCTATAGGCCAGGGGCTGGCGACCAGCGCCGAAGGCACAACAACTCGGGGAGGCCTCTGCCTAAGTACCCGTACACACACACACGCAGTACACTCAATGCAATAGTGCAGATTAAAAGAAAAGACAAGCAACGAAAAGGGAAACTGATATATATAAACCACAAAGTGCATCGACCTCTAAATAGTACAAGTAAAGTGCTAAAAAGGAAAACGAGGCAAAACACGCGCCCAACCAGAAAAGGTTCCACAACCCGGCAACAGGTAAACAAAAAGAAACAGCTGACAGGTCTCCCACCTGAAACTCGGCCACGACCACCGCACGCGGTCCAAGCTCCCAAGCTCCTACGCTCCACTGAAGTCACGCTCCACCTGTCCGTCGTCTGCAAGGGCACACCAAGTGAGGGAAAATCCCAAGCAGGGGTGAGTATAAAAATACTCCGTATGATACCCCGAAGGCTCGAGGGAGAAACAAAGGAGGTACCGAAGGGTGAGCAGTAGAGAAAACCGGAAAAGTAAAGGAGTACAAATGAAAGTGCAGTAAGGAGTACAATAAAGAGTCCAAATCAACCCAACAAAAGGAAATGAGGTAGACTCGTCCAGGCACAAGAAGATGGAAATGGTGAGAATATGAAATTCCCATCGAGTCTTCGCTACCTATTGTATGAGAGTAGACTCGTCCCACTAGGAGAATCTAGACATGGAAAGCACGTGGTATACCCCTCGCGTCTTCGCCTCTCCTAGAGGGAGAGTAACCAAGCCCAAGATGTGGGTACTTAAATGAGGTATATACATATTCATATGCTCAGTCAAGAAGCCTGAACAAGACCGTAAGGGGATCTCCATCCCGTAGCTCAGCCCAAGAAAGAGTAGCCACAGTCCCAGAAGTAACACCATCGATGCCCAACATCCGGCACGTCTGCCCCAAACTGCAAGCCAAGGGCTCAATCACCGCACCTTGACACTATCCGCTTTGGGCGGCACTGACTCGCTCGCACTGACTCGCTCGCACGGTTTTAGGTCGCATCACAAGGACACGTCTCAGTGGGGGAAACGCTCCTCGTACTTGAGAGTTCTGGGGGAACGTCAACCACAACTCAACACTGCCCTGTAGTCGAGAGGTCTCAAATTTGACAGGCGACCCCCTGCCCAGCCCCGCTGGAGGGTCCCTGGAAGTAAACGGGTTCCCACTACAGGGAGACCTGGAAAGTCGACAGGTGCCACACTGCCCAGTACCGTAACAGGGTAATCCACTGGAGGGCGACCCGGCTAAAGTCGGCGACGGGACCACTGCCCAGCCCAGCTGGAGGTAACCCAGCATCGGGGACCACTTCCCAACCCAGCTGGAGGTAAGCCCGACATCGGGGACCACTACCCAGCCCCGCTGGAGGTAAGCCCGGCATCAGAGACCACTGCCCAGCCCCACTGGAGGTAAGCCCAGCATCGGGGACCACTGCCCAGCCCAGCTGGAGGTAAGCCTGGAACTGCTCTGGCCATCCCTGCTGGATGGTACTTCTCAGTGAACACTGCTGTACTGGCCATCCCTGCTGGATGGTAACCCACTGACGAGCACTACTCGATACAACCTCAGCCCTGCTGGAAACAACCTTAGTCCTGCTGGAACAACCTCAGCCCTGCTGGAACAACCTCAGTCCTGCTGGAAACAACCTCAGCCCTGCTAGAAACAACCTCAACCCTGCTGGAACAACCTCAGCCCTGCTGGAAACAACCTCAGCCCTGCTAGAACAACCTCCTGGGTAGAGGATCAGGGCCCGCGTAAAGTGTTGATCACACCGAAACCACAAGCTCTACTAGGGAACATGGATCAACGAGAGAAACTCCCCAGGCCTCACAAGGAGATCCTGCTCCAATCCGTTGAGTCACTGTCGAAGTGGACCGAGACACCTCATCCCAGAAAGTGGGGAAAACGCCCACGCTGCACGAAAACCTGTAATCGCAGACGGTGTCACAGTCTGGTGAAAGGGAACAATACTGAAACCCCTCACAGCTGAAGAAGCAGAGGAACCAAACCATCTCTGCCGGCCAAACCATCGAGAACAAGACCAGAGGGAGACTGCTCAACCCTACTGGTCAGACAAAAGAGCACCAAGCCAGGGGAAACTCCACCCTGCTGGTCAAACAAACGAGCGCAGAGGGACCCTCTACGCCATGATAGGTCAAGTACGCAAAGCAGATCATGACACGCACGTGGGTGCCACACGACGTGTGGCCCTTAAGCCAACCCCAACTGAGCGCACAAACATCCTTAGGTACAAACAACCACACGTACCTCCAAGCGCTCCCGTATACTCCCAAAGTATACCTCATTCCAGCCCAAAGGCTATCGTGCACACGGCACCCAGCGTCAACGCGAAGGCGTGACGTAACAACTCCACCTCAAAGGCCCAGGCACGGCCAACCACATCTCGTGAACCATTTAAATTACTCTCCCAAGAGTGCGCGATCACACGCCAATGGTCCGCTACAAACAAGGTAGGGCGAACCACCACTAGAGCACCTTCCATGCTTCCACTATTAATAAGATCGCTCAAGAGGATCCGCACATCCAAACGGATCACACCGTTGTAATCCTCACGAAAAAACACACGAGATCGACTACTTACTTGCCTCAGACGGATATCCGACGAAAAAGTCACCAACACCGCCTCACGCCCGAAGGACATCCCGTGATCCCGAGCCTCGGCCCCAAAAACAGTCGGGCGCATCGCACCATTGCGATCCCCTCGGGAAAACACGTCAAAATCACTACTCACTTGAGTGCCACGGATATCTGGAGAAAAAGGTGCATCCCGGTGCACCGCACACGAGCGGTGCCACGTGGGACCCACATCCCGGTCCAGAAACTCAACAAATGGATCACACTATTGCGATCCTCTCGAAAAAGTACACGAAATGGACTATTCGCTTGTCCAAAACGGTCGCCCGGTGATTAAGATGGAAAATCACCGTCGACGCCCAAACGGCCCTCACGGGGCCCGCACCAACGTGCCGAATTACAACGGGCTGACTGCGCCAACGCGATGCCCTCGGAAAAACACCCAACATCGACTGCTCGCACGCCCCGAACGGACGTCCGAGGAAAAAGTCGTGAAACGCTGCACGCAGCTCGAAAGAACGGGCCGTGGGGCCCACACCTCAAAACCAGTCTCAACGCCCAAAACCACCCTGGAAACCTCCGCCTCAGTGCCAGGGTCACAACGCCACTGACTGCGCTTAAAATGGATGTCAGATGCGTCCGCGCCGCCCAAAACAATGATCTCGGGAAAAACGCTCGTCCACTTAAAGACACATCGCGCCTCCGCGGCCCCTCGTTTCGGGAATTAAAAATTCCCAAAACTATCTCAAAACATTCCCCTCGACTCAAGGTCAGCGCTGCCACTGACAACGCGCAAAAAGGACGCCCGAAGCCCGAAATACGGGCGTCCGAAGATTTTTTTTTTAAAAAAGGGGACCCTCTTGGGTCGGACCGGCCCGGTCCGCCCATAGCCGGCCCGCAGGTCCGGTTCGCTCCGCCGCGGCCAGCTGGCCGCGGCCTGTCGCCACTGACCGGCCATCACGGCCGGTCGCTTTCCCCGCAGTGACCCACGACATGCGGGTCACGGTCGCGCCGCACGCGGGGTAGCGCACCCCGCGACCCCTCCTCCTTCGCGCTACGCCGACGCCGCCGCACGGAAGCCCGGCCGCCCGCCATCTTAGCCAGGGAGCCCCGCCACCCCCGGCCTGCCGTCCGTAGCCGCCCGCTTTCTCTGCCAGAGCCACCGCCTGAAGCCGCCGAAGCCCCTGCCGCCGCGCCTCGGACCGCCGGAGCACCCAAACCGGCTGGAAACCGCCAGGACAACCCGAAATTCCCGCAAACTTCAGCGAACGATTGCGAACGCCTCCGAACTCCGATTTCAAATCCGAAACAAGTGTCGGAAATAGAAAATTTTATACTATGCGTTCATGGGCTTCGTTCAAAAATCCAACAACAATTCAATCATATGATTTAGGTTCAAAATAGGTGCGGGAAGACAAAACGCAACAAGCCCCTACCTCGTGGGCGTTGCCCGGAGCTTCGCCGCTGAACCACCGCCTTGCCGGATCTGCCTCGTCGGAGCCGCCTCGCCGGAGGTGGAGGAGGAGAGGGAGAGGAGGGGCATCTAGGGGGGAAGGGGAAGGAGAAGAGGGAGGGGGGTGTGTTAAGCGTTTATATAGAAAACGCTTATCCACCCGCCCGTCGGCCCGAACCCGAACTCCCGACGGGGTCGCGGTTAAGCCTCCCTTAGGGTAAACACCACTTCCCGAGCACAATGGCGGTCTCGGAATTTTAGTCCGAGATCCCGTTCAAAAGTTATAAAATTTAACGTCTGAAGTTGCTAAATTACGAAAACGCCCCTGGGGCCATTTTTCACAAACGGCCCGTGCCCGCGAAACTTATACCCCTCCTAGGGTAAAAGGCACGCTCCAAACTCAAAGGTGCTCTCGGTTTTCTGATCCGAGCCACCGTTTAAGAGATACTAGCATTTCGCCATTAAATTAATTAATTAATTTATTTAATCCGTTTAACGTTCCAGAAGCGGGCGAGGGGTCCAAACATCCCGCGCCGATAAGTTTTATGTCATTCCTAGGGTAAACACCCTATTCCGGACCCATCCGTACACTCAGATCTTTGATCCGGAACTCAGTTTAGGAGTTATCCCATTTATTTGGCGTTTCCAGCGTGAACGCACTGAAAATTTAATTCCGGCCACTCCGGGGCTCAAAGTCGCACGTCGTCTGAAGGCGCTGCTCTGGAATATCATCAAGAATATTCCAAAGTCTTTCACAGCAAAAACCGGGTTCTTACATAAACTTTCTATGTGGTCCTCATAGCATATTTATTGATTCACAATGCCCCTTAAATCATCATCCTCCTTCCACAAATGACTAGACCTTCACGACAACATTTAATTCACTATATTTGACCGAAAATGACGGGATTACTACAAAAAGATCTTTCTATGTAGTTTACATATTGAATAACCCTTTATAACATCCTTAATTCACCGCCCTTGTCTGCAGAACGTTGAACCTCCCTTGCAGTCTACATAACACAACTGCTATGTGGAATCTATGCCTTTACATATTTTGACTTGCAATTATGCATACTCCCTATGTAGTTATCCAATTATGATATACGAAAATCATTCCTTTTTCATAAAAAATCCTAACTTTTAGGTCCAAAAATTTGGAAAACACTGGGAAACGACACCACCTTCAAAACATCTTCTTCTGCAACACCAACTATACTATAATGCAGTCAACTAGCTTTGTCAACAAACACAATCATCCCAAAACACTAATATGACACATTGAGGGATTTTTTCCCAATAATATTCTTAAGAATTAGTAATTTAATGTCATAAATGAGCATAATAAGTGCATAAAATTATACAGAAAAAATCAGAGTTTATAAGAGAATCATAGAAGAAATCATACCCATCAATACATAGATCATAAAATATGAAAACAAGACAAAGGAAAGAGTCATCAAAATAAATAATTGTGTGCCATGTGATTTCAATATTGATCTTAAGAAAAATTATAAACCCATAAAAAGAATAAAAAATGTGTTGGTATCTTGGAACATTTTTGTGCATAAATCATGTTAAACCCATGTCATAAATATCTGGATCCCAATTAAATCCAAAGGATAAACCCTCAGGTAACACCCACCTTCTTTCCTCTCAAGACAAGGTACATTACCCAATGCATTGATGCACTATCTGGGTGCACCCATATTTTAAGCTATAATGGGCTCACCCAAAACTATTTGGGACTCCCCATCATATAAGTTGTAATGGGATCACTCGATTCTATCTGGGCCACCCATCGTATAAGTTATAATGGGCTCACCCAATACTATTTGGGCTACCCCATTGTATAAGATTTCCAAGAACCAAAAATAAATTATATAGGGATTTCATTTCATTTTAAGATCATAGAAATAATCATTATTACTTTTATAACTTCATTAACCCATATAAAATAAATGGGTTTCATGTCAATCTCTTTTAAATATTACTGAACTATAGAAAAAAATGAGTTCCCTAACAATCTCTTTAAAACAATCTTAATCCATCCAAAGAAATAATTATGATGATATAAATACATAATATCCCCATTGGAACATAAGTAACAATAAAGGTTGTCAATGTTGATGAATGAAAATACCTTTAAAATATCATTATTTTTTTAGAAAAATATCATTTTCATTTTTAAAATTACTTTTTAAAACATAAAAAAATTTGAAAATATTTTTATTTGAAAACCACTTTTATTTTTTTTGAGTTTATAGAATATTAGGAAAAATGTTTTCTTTAAAAATACCCTTGTAAACATGAAAGGAAGCTTTAAATAAATGATAGTTATGATTATGTGTAAATCAATTCATGTCATATATATTAAATGAACATTCCTTTTGCACTGTAAAAAGTTTAGAAAAGTTCCTTGATCAGAAAATGATAAGAAGATTATTTTTTAAAAAATATTTTAAAAAGAAAAAATGGGTAAAAATTTATTTAATAAATCATTTTGAAAAGGTTAAAATTATTTTTAAAATTATCTTTAGAAAACATGGTTTGGAAAGAAAATAGATTTCCAACCGATGAGAGAAATGAAGGCAGATTTTCTTAAAAACACTTTATCAAACATTTTAAGTAACAAAAAGTGAAAAAATGATACAATTACTTGAAAATATAATGAATAACTATAGGATAATATAATTCATTAGAATTATAAGATTTCAACATTTGATACTTAATTATACATAATCCTGATAAATTATGAGATTATAACAAAAGACTCTGACCACTTTGATAACTAAATTGTAATCCCTATAAAAGAATAAAATTAAATAAAAATTATAATATTGTTAAAATAAGTATATTTTTGATATAACATGTGAAATAATCATTATATACACCTCATAAAATAATATAGATTTATAACATAACATATGTCTCAAAGAAGGAAAATTAAGACAAAAATATCTTACCGTTTTGGTAACTTTGAAACCATAAACCCTATGAAAGAGTGATCATAAAATGGATATGTAAATAAAAATATATTTAAGTATAAGAATCATAAAATATATTCATGGGTATTACATATAAAACAAAACAAAAATAAGTGGTGAATAGGACATATATCTTACAAAAAAATAAAAGTGAGATGAGAAAATCCTTACCTTGAGTCCGATTATCACATGTGTATTTATCTTCTTGAATAATAAAATAATGTTAATTATTTATTTTTTGAGAACCTTTTTAAAGTTTATTATTAATTTTATTTCACTTATTACAATTTTTTATACAATTACTTAATCAATTAAGTTTACTTTGGATGTTTTGACCATATTTGGCTTATGTGTCAAAAATGATTTTGGTAGGTTGACTATGGTAAAAGTGGTCATTATTTTAACATATCAAGAATAATAATCACAAAATAAATATCATATTTATATATAAATTATACTTTTAAAACCAATCATGATTTTTTTATGAAAAAAGAATGAACATTACAATCATGGAGACGGTAGGTCATACATACGCATGAGTAACGTTTCCATTTTCCAATGATCATTATTGAAAGAAGGTAAAAAACATTTTTTTTGTAAAATTATCATTATATAATAAATAAAATAATATTTAATTATATATACTTATATATATATATCATTATTGTGATGTGGTGATGAAAAAAAGGAATCACATCACTTCGAGGAGGTGGTAGTCCACACATCCACGAATGAAGTTATCAATTTTCCAATGAGTGAAAAGGTAAGAAAGAAAATGATAAATTATATTTAAAGAAAGATAAAAATTTCATGAATATCATGATCATGTCATGTATATCACATATATTCATTATCTTTACCCTTGTTACTTTATATGTAACATGTTAGTGAAAAACGAGTCACATCGCTTCACGAGGTGGTAGTCCGTCGTACACACGAGCGACGTTATCATATACCCTATCGAATGGAAAGTAAAAAGGTATATATGATAAAATGACTAAATATGTATAATTATGTTATAAATATCATATATATACTTTATATCTTTCATCATACCCAACCATGAGAGGCGGTAATGGAAAAATGAATGATATCGATTCACACGTCGGTAGTTCACCGTACACATGAACGATGAATTCATAACTCATTTGATATAAGTGGATATGGTTGTAGTTAATGTAATTATTATAAAAACATATTAGTGTATATAATATACTGGAGTTATTATATTATTATGGTTTAATAATAATTGAAGGAGGTGAAGAAATAAATAAAATAAAAATGTTCTTTGGAGAATGTTACCTTTTCTTTATGTAACTCCTTTTAGTTTGCACCAAAGGCCTTCCTTGATTGAATTTATATCCAAAATATGGATTATAGGATGATATGAATTAATTGGAGAAGTTATTTGGATAGGTTTTGGTATAACCAATTAGTTTTGAAGGTGTGAATAGAGGAGGAGATGGGGTGGCCTTTTATAAGTGGGGTGAGTGACATACTTGTAATTTTTTTGAAAGAATGAATTTCACCCACATTTTTCTCATGTCACTAGGACCCAATAACGGTCCATTATTTATACTAGAAGGTATAAGGTTTATATATGTCCATAAAATAAGTTTTTTATAAGTTTTGGGACATTTTTACACCTTATATTCTAATTTTAACTACTAAGTAAACTCGTTTTACCTTAATCACTGTAATTAATTTTAACGGTTTTGACTAATCATTAGGGTAAAAAATTAAGTTTACATTATTATATAATATAAATTATACTAATTATAAATATAAAATCCATTTGTAAAAATTAAACTCACATAAGTGGAATAATGTAATTTAAAATTAATCCCGTAAATGCAGTGAGACAACAAGTTTTTAAGAGGAGTATTTGTTTTAGAAAAGATGATTCTATATTAACTTTATGACTAATAATAATCACTATATAAAACTAAATTAATATTTAATTATATATAATTATATATTTAATTTAAAAAATTCCCCATTATGGATTATTTTAATTAATTGAAAAGGTGAAACATTATGTATTTTAAAATAGTCTTTAGAAAAACCCATTTTAAACCAAAAAAATAAACGTATACTAAAAACCAATTTAAAGATAATTCAAAGTAATTAATATAACTTAGTTTAAGTAAAAAAATATTAAAAACATATTGATAATTTTAAATTAATTAATTTATTGAAAAGAAAATACTTTATAAAAATCGGCATTTTCACTATTCACTAAAAAAACAATATTTTCTGAAAAATCCAAAAATTTAACCCAAATTAAATTTTGATAGTTCAATTCCAAAAATGAAGTTAGTTTTTTAAAATAAATTTTATAAAAGTTTCAAAAATTTAATTTAATATTTTTTCATGAAAAGAAATAAAAATATCATTTTTGAAGAAAAGATATTTTTGAAGAACAAAATTACTTTATTAAGATTTGATTGACTATTTACTAAAAATTTATTAATAATTTATATTGAGTATGATACACAAACACACACACATATTTCATATAGTAGTTAATATTATTCATACCCACCAATTTAATAGATAGGTTATAATGGTAATATATATCATGAGTTGTTTAAGTTCAGTGTTGTGTGTTGAATATACTATTAAACACAAAAATATCAGGGTTTCATATACCGTAAGATATTGAAGAAATTAAATTTATTTAAAAAAATAATAAAGTCTTAGGGAGTTTTATTATATTCTAAGTTCAGTGTTTCATGTCATTTAAACTATCAAACACAATTTTCTTCTTTTAAAATCTCAAGGTGTTACACTTTTCCCTAGAGTTTGTCCAAGATACACAACTTTTTTCATGTATCGATGTTAAGAAAATATGTTCCAGATTCATCTCATGTTTTGAGCCTTGAAGTTGTTCAGTTGGAAGAAAAATTTTATTATAACTAATATCCTATTGATATTATTAACCTTATATATAAAGTGTTTATAAATGAGGTGATTCATCAAGTTAAGGTTTTATAGGAAACCATATGGTTGAAGAAACAATATGAGAATATGAAAATGCTATGAGGGAAAGATATACACACTTGTTTAATAATTGAATAAAATTGTAAGAATTTAATTTCTAAAAGGGGGGAAGAATTTAACAACCTAGATAATGATATAACAAAACATTTTTATATTTATTAATATTAATTATATTATTATACTCATTTTAAAAATATTAAGTAATCTTTACATAAAAAAGGAAATAGTTTTAACTAAACTCTTTTCTTATAATGTTTTTATTTAAAATATAAAATTATTAATTTTATAAATTTAATTATAAAAAATAAATTTCATTTTTTAAACCATCATATAAAAATTAACTTGGGGTAAAATTTTGTGATTTTTTGGAAAATATTGATTCTTCGATGAATAGTGAAAATACTGTTTTTTGTAAAAAAGTAAATTCTTTTCAAAAAATTAAGTAATTTAAAAATACCATTATGTTTTTAATATAATTTAAAGTAAAATAAGTATTATTTATTTATATTTATTCCACTTAATTACTTTTTAATCAGATTTATATTGGATTTTAGTATTAGTTTATTTTTAGGTTTAAAAACAGGGTTTTTTAAAAATTATTTTAAAGTGCATAACGTTTCTCCATTTTAATTAATTAAGATAATACCCAATGAATAATAATTTAAATAAAATTTGTAGATTATATATAAATAAATATTAATTGGGATTCATAAAATGGTTATTTTTAGTCATAGAGTTAATATAAACTCATATTTTTTCTTGAAAAATACACTTCTTGGAAAACCGTTTTTTCATCGTGTCTCTAGGTTTAATTTTAAATTAAAATTTTCCAATTTTGTGAATTGATTTTGATAAAATGGATTCCATATTTTTAATCAGTATAATTTATATTATTATATAAGTTCAACTTAATTTTTTTGTGATAATGAATAGTTAAAAACTGTAAAAATTAATTACCACAGTTAAGATAAAAATGGATTTATCAGAGATTAAACTAAAAAGATAAGGGTTAAAATCACATAAAAACTTGTATAAAATAAATTTTATGACCATATTTTGACATTATAATGTGTAATTTTCAATAATGGTTCATTTTGGATCCTTGTTCCATCTAAAAAACATGGTTACACCTTTTTCTTTTTAAAAATATAAGCGTGTCACTCACCTCACTTATAAAAGGACACTCTCTCTCCTCTAATATTCACACCTTAAAATCCATTTTTTAGTAAATTAATACTCAAATACCTTATTAAATTACCTAACCATGAACTATATACATTAGTTTGATAAAAAATACATCCTAAGAATGATTTTGGTGCTTACATAAGGTGGCTGTCCTAAGAAGAAGTATCGTGTTTTACCATGCATTTTTATTTTATATGTTCTTCCACATCCTTCAAATATTATTAAATTATTATGATATAATAAAAATAGTATCACATATATTATTATATATTATTATTTTAATGTTATAACCTAAATCAATATCCTATTCAATCCAATGAGATACAAAATCATCATTCGTGTGTACGACGGACTACCACCTCACGAACCAATGCCATTTTTTTTACATAATCACCTCTAAATTTTTTTTATAATGATTTATTTATAGTATATATATATATATATATGATATTTATAACATTTTTATACTTATGGAGTTATGATATCACATATATCTTCTTAATTTCCGTTCTGTGGGGGATACGATAACGTCACTCGTGTGTACAATGGACTACCGCGTCACGAAACGATGTGATTCATTTTCACCAATGATTTAAATAGAAGGTAATAAGGATAAATTTAATGAATATATTTGATATAATTAACATAATTATGATATTTATGAAATATTTATCATTATTAATATATAATATATCATTTTATTTCTTACACTGAAAAATGATAACGTCATTCATGCGTACGTGTGGACTACCGCCTCCACAAAGTGATGCGACTATTTTTTTTATCACTAAATAATATATATGATATATATAAGTATATTTAAAGAAATAATATAATATTTATGATATTATTATTATTATTTAAAGATAAAATAACATATACCTTCTTCCATAATGATCCTTGAAAAATGGAAACATTACTCATGCGCACGTACGACCTACCATCTCTATGATCGTAACATAGTTCATTTTTCATAACCATATTTCATGATTGGTTTTAAAAATTATAATTTATGTATAAAAATTATAATTATTTCAATATTAATATTATGGATATGTTTAAATAATGATATTTTTGACCACATTTAACCCACCAAAGTCATTTTTGGACATATAATCCAATATCATCAAAACACATGATATAAGATTAATTGATTAAGTAATTGTATATAAAATGATAATAAGTGAAATAAAAGGGATAATAAACTTTAAAAAAGTTATTAAGTAAATAATTAATATAATTTTATTATTCAGGATGATATAGAACACGTGTGATGAATTAAACTCAAGGTGAAAGACTTCATCTCAATATTCTTTCATGGAGACATATTTTGATGTTATGTACCTATATTATTTTATGAGGTGAATATAAAGCCCCTTTGACATGTTATATCATGCTATTTTATATTCTCATGATATTTAAAGATTTTTTTAATGTTATTATTTCATAATCCTTACGATTGAAATGTTTTCAAAGTGATAAGAGAATTTAAAAAAAATCTCTTTTAATGTTTTCCTTTAAAATCACTTTCTCTTCCTTTTACATGTTTTTAAAATGATTTTTTGAATTTAATTTAAGAGTTTTATAAATTCAATTTTTGTGTTTATTTAAATTTTAAAAAAAATATTTGTATGGAATGTTTGACTTTCTTTACAAACGACAAAAGGAATGTTATATTTTAACGAGTACGAAGACAAAAAATTTTCCCACCACTGTAACCATTATTTAAAGTTTGGATTAATTTACAAGATTTTATGTTTTATTCAAATAAAACCCCATTTTCCCTTTTTATGAGTATTTTGGTATTGAAAATAGGTTTTTTAAAATAAAATGGTATTTTGGTATTGAAAATGTTTTTTTTAAAGAAATGAGTATTTTGATATCTGAAAGAGTTTTTCATATGGGATTAAAATATTTTTCAAAGGGTTTTATGATTTAAATGAATGATTTCATGATTTATGATTATATTATGGTTCTTGGGAATTGTTTATGATGACATGTGGTTTAGTTATAAACCAAGGATGGGTCATTATATAATTAACTAAGGAAATGTGGTTTCCTGATAAACCAAGGATTAGTGAGTCAGTGATAGCCATCCAATGTATTTGGTACTCTAGAGATGGAAGTTGACCATATCAGTTATTCTATTTTTAAGAGTGATATGAATGATAATATCCCAAGTTACCTACATGATTTATATGTGATAGTTATGGGTTTTAAATTATTTATTTAAGAAAAAACTATGTGTGATTTCATGATAAAATGATTTATTTCATTTATCTCAAAGAACTTTGAGATAAAGGTAAACATTTCATGGGTTTTCATGTTTCTCAAAAGACTAAAAAACTTTCTTATTTTTATGTCCCTTATTGAGTTTTTTGTTCTCATCCCATGTTTTAAAATGTTTTTCATAGGGTTTAAGGATGATTAAGGGAAAGGAAGAGGTCAAGTTTAAAGTTGTGAAATTTTTTCATGAAAATAAATCATGTTTTATTTCAAAAGTTTTATATCATGGGAAAAATAGATACTAACCAGAAGTGTCCACTTTGTATATATATTGTTTTTTAATGTATGAGATATGCCAAAATTATCTAAAACTATAAACCTGAAATGATCCTAAAATTTAATAGAATGAATTATTGTCTTAAAACTCAAGATTATATAATGTTTAGGCCTATTCCCTTATAGTGAAGAAGAGAAAAGAGATTCTAGGTTTTGAAACTCAAAAGGTATTCTAGAATTATTACTAGTAAGAAGAAGTGAAGGGGTTTTACATGAAATCTAATATAATGAATATACTACTCATGGTGATGTTCACAAGAGTATTGTGAAGTGCATTTTGGAGTTTATAGGAATCTACATCTATATTTAGTGCATCTATAACAATAAGATGATATTGTTCTTGGTATGTGATCCAAATCTAGTTTTCCCTTTGGAGAAGTGAGTCAAAGAGGGAAGTGTGAAGGGAAGTGATCCCAGATAGATAGTGTACTACCCTAAAATTATAAGATAAGTGAGCCTAGTTAGGAGTAACCAATCCCAAACCTCTAGTTATTATGGTTCATAGGAACATTTCCATGCATGCTCCTTAGATTATCCCTTAGTGGTGAACCGACTAAAAATTAGTGTATCCATTGTTTTTACTTGGTTTTATTTTTCACATCACATAATTAATTAAGGTGGGGCTAAAGTAAACTTTGTTAATACTTGGTAAAGGCTAGTCTATTTATCAGATCATCATAGAAGATATAAGAACAAAAGAAGTGACCCTTATGTTTAAGAGGTCAATATCTATCAAGAGCTGTGAGTTGTTTAAGGAAAATATTTTTATAGGAAAAGAATTAATATACCATAATTCACCCCCTCTTAGGTTATTTCACATATAAGAACCTTGAGGCACCTAACACACTAACACATAAACCCCTTTCACATTGATGTCAGGATCAACGAGTAGATGACCCACTCTAATGTAGTTCACCACCCCAATCTAAATATTTTATCTTTCATTTAATATCTTGATGGTTGGTGTGAATTCCTTATGTCACTAACATGAATAGAAACTCATGTAATCCCAGATTTAACTTATAGGATACCCACTCAGCCCATCTTGAAACTCATACTAATAAGTTTAATATGCGTTCGAGTTAACTGTTTGGTAAACCTATGAGGGAAAAATCCACAACAAGATAAGGCAACCCCCAACACCTCTTTCCATGCTTCCCAAATCCCTCCACCCTCAAGAATGTTGTAACACACAATTTTGTGAATTATATTTGGAAAATATGAAACTAGAGGAAACTTTGATATGTATTATCATAAAAATTTGATGTTTTATGGGTGGAATTAAGATTTTTCACACATGTATGAAATGTCATGTCCAGAATGTGACCCCATCTATGCATACTTTGTGTCTTATCCTTCTTAAGGCCTTCTAAAGGGGAGACAATAAACCCAAGATCCTTAAAAATAGCCACTCATGATATGGAATCTTTAACCGAGGGACTTAATCATACTTATACAAGTCAAAAAATTATTTATTGATGGGTTTTGTAGGTGGAGACTCTTGTTTAAATGTAGTGGAAAGAATAAACCAAAACCCATTTTTTCACACAATCCATCTATTTGTTTTGGATTGAATAAAAATAAATGAACACACACCTTTTCTTTTTTGATCTGATTTTTACAAGATTATTTCACTTGATCTTGATAGAGATCACTGAGAATTAATAATTGAACTCTTTCCTAGGGTATCTACATTCTGTGTGGATCTCTCAATGTTTTGGAAGGATTTCAAGCCATAGTTTTCTTGAACATTTGGTTAAAGTCTTGAAGAAAAATGAGAGCTTCAATGAGATTCAATTAAAGAAGTTATCACACACTGTCTAATAGAAATAACATGAAACACTATTACTAAGGATTGAATCTCCTATTATAGTCACTAAGGATGCTCCTTGGGCTTTAAACATTTAGCAATTGATGAAATGTTTCTCAAAAATTTTAAACTGTTACAACCCTGTATAAAGTGATCTTCAATTCCTCCATTGATTATTTAATGTTTGAACAATAATTTTGTAAATTCAAACTCCTCTAATAATCATCACATGATGATCCAATCAAACATGATATCTTATATTGAAATAAATAATCCAAGTCAAATGTTATTGCATAACATATACATTCCCATGCTCTAAACCATGAAGTAATGACCTTCAGTACATTATGGTTTATATTATCACAAACCGATGCATGGTTTATACAACTACACCAAGGTTTTGGATTTATTGTATATTTTTAACAATCTCACACTTGCATAAAACCTTTATATATTTAGTGAAATTTAACCTTATGTCACATTATATGTAACTAATTGTGAAAATATATCCAAAATTACTTTTAGATATCTTCTAAAAATACTTTTGAAAAAGATATTATTTATTTTACCCCATGCTACATCATACGAAACTACTTGTGAAAATCCATCCAAAACTCCTTTTTGATATCCTTAAATTTTTTTGGGGGTAAATCTCAAATCCTTATAAAAAACAATTGTAGAAAAATTTAATCCTCATTCACACAACCACAAATTTTGACCCCACATCCATTTGTAGTGTTGAAAATAATGATGAATTATCTAATTCATAACTCTAATAAAAAAGAAACCTTTACCAAAGCATCAATGATACATAAGATACAAATAGTTCTGACATGATATCTATTAAACACATGTATCACCATACTTTCATCCACCACCTATATCATATACAAGTATTCATAGTTATATAATTTATTTTTTTAAGACATCAAGTGACCACAAGATATGAAGTATGTAAATCCCTTAAAACCTACCTATACCTTCTATCATCAAGTATAGACTGATCATATGGACGAACACATCACATTCCATTCACCCAGATGGATGAGCATATCATAATCCCCTCACCAAAGTAAATAAGAACATTATATGTCACTTATCTATCTATGACCACACACTTCCTCACTCTATCTCAATTGAGGCCGAAAATGTTATACTTATCATATGAGAGGAAAAATCCCATATTGGTTGAACCTCAATCAATGAAATGATCAATAACATATCCAACCACCTTTTAATTATCTCACCTTCAAGGCTAGTGTAAGTAAGATATCAAAGTATGGAGCTTCTAATGCTAAGTATCCTTCCAATATCAAGTGATATTGATTTAATATAAAACATATACCCTTAGTATGTCAAAGAAATGATGTATGAAACTCCATGAGATATACATAGAGGATTATCCAACATATTGTTGGTGCCCAATAATTTTTGAATATACTCATACAAAATTATAGAAGAAAATTAAAAAAAAAGGACAAAAGGAAGGTTAGGCACCCTAATCCAATATAAGAGGGTTCTCTAAGGAAATCCGGGCGTACACCCAACTTAGTACTATCATGCACACCCTAGACCAAGGTAGTGTGCTGTTCACACCCCTATAATAAGAAACACACCCATGATAATCTCAATTAAAACACACCTATTCTCTTGTTAAAGTAGCACACCACACATGTTCCCTTCACATGGATGTGATCCTATTGAACTCCCCATAGGAATGGGAATCTAAGGGGACTTTTACTATAAAAGGACCCCAATTTACAAATATAAGCCACCAGGAGACAAAGGAGAAAGACCTACTTGAGTGCCCTAGTACTCTATGAACCCCCACATGTAATTTTTGAATAAAAAACTAAGGTAAAGGGATGGAAAAATATGGTATTGATTCATCTATGTAGGATCGAAATAGTGATGTAGATGCTCAATTTACAAGAGGGGGGGGGGTGAATTGTATACTTTAAAAATTACTTTGGAACCTTTAAAGTTATTTACGATTAACTGTGTTTTCCTTAAGCAAAGGAAAGGGCTAAGTTTAACAAATTTAAACTTAAGCAAATTCACAACACCTCTAATACCAAATGAAATCTTGGAAAGAGATTATGAAAGTAGCTTCCGGAAATATGGTTCCGGAAATTGAAACTTAACAAAAGATTACAATATGAGATTCTACCTTAAAGAGTATAGAATCTAAATGAAACAGAGTACAAGTAAGGAAGTATAAGAAAGTTATACTTTCCTTATAATACAAAATGCAGCGGAAATAAACAAGTAGTAAAACTACAAGTAACAAGATATAAGTCTTTTAACCCAAAGAGAAGGGTATCCAACAACCTTGGATAAAGGTCCCTTGATTTATACTTTCAAGCAAGTCTGTCTTACCCACACCAGGGTAAGCCCTTGATATGAAGATCGGAGTCTCTGTCTTGCTATCCCCGCAAGCCCTCAACTTCAAGGTAGTTGGAAACCTCTGTCTTCCTCAGTAAGGAAGCCCTCAACTTCAAGGTGTTGGAAACCTCTGTCTTCCTATCCCTGGAAGTCCTCAAATGTAATCACCAACATTCGGAGTCGCATAAAGCTTTTAGAGTTAATAAGAGCCTCTCTCTCTATAAATCACTTCAAGCATGTAATCACATGAGTCGAAGACCAGTCAGCCTTTCAGCACTTCAACAATTCAGCACTGAGCTATTTCAAATGAGCTCCTATTTATAGGTAAGGTCGGCCTCCTTTCCAACGGTCATATTTTCCTTAAAAATCGGAGGGACCTGTACACGTGTAACTTATCCAATGATTAGTTCATAACAGAATACATGACATCGTTTTATAACAAAACAAGTGTAACTGAATGTACGACATCGTTTTAAATCTTAACTAAAAAGTTCGGAGTGAAGATTCAGAGTGTAAAAATATATTAAAGAGTAGAAAAATTATAAAAGTGTAAGAAAAATGAAAGTTCAGAGTCTGACCAAAAATAATTTTCGGAGTTTAAATAAATTCGGAGTGAATAAAACAAAGATGATCAAATTCTGTTTAATAGGTGAATTTGGAGTGAGAATTCGGAATGAGAATTCGTCATCAGAATTAATAGTGAGAATTCCTCATCAGAATTCGTAATGGGAATTCATCATCAGAATTCGTAATGAGATTTTATCTTAAGACACTACCAGAAATCAGATCTTTCCCAACACTTATATACACCCTTTCCCAACGGTTCTCCCAAACCGTTGGGAAAGGGGGGTCTTTCCCAACGGTTTGGGAGAACCGTTGGGAAAGGGGCCTCAAAACACCCCTTTCCCAACGGTTCTCCCAAACCGTTGGGAAAGACCCCCCCTTTCCCAACGGTTTGGGAGAACCGTTGGGAAAGACCCCCTTTCCCACCCCTTTCCCAACGGTTCTCCCAAACCGTTGGGAAAGACCCCCCCCCCTTTCCCAACGGTTTGGGAGAACCGTTGGGAAAGACCCCCTTTCCCACCCCTTTCCCAACGGTTCTCCCAAACCGTTGGGAAAGACCCCCCCCTTTCCCCTTTCCCACCCCTTTCCCAACGGTTCTCCCAAACCGTTGGGAAAGACCCCCCCCTTTCCCAACGGTCCCCTTTCCCAACGGTTTGGGAGAACCGTTGGGAAAGGTCACTCTTTCCCAACGGTTCTCAAGAACCATTGGGAAAAAGCATAAAAAAAAAATCAACCTTCAGCCTGGAACATTACACCCAACCAGAACCTATCCCAACGGTTCTCCCAAACCGTTGGGATAGGGCTATCCCAACGGTTTTGAAAACCGTTGGGATAGGTTCTTTACTTTTTCCAGATCCACTAACCGAGAACATTATATAAATCAAAATTTAATATAATTATGATAATACATATATATATTTATGAAATTATGTTTACAAAAGTGATGTTAGCTTAGTAGTTAAGTCGTTCGATTATAAACGAGGGGTCCTGGTATCAAATCCGAGCGGATGTTTTATTTTTGGAATTTATATACCAACGGTTCCATTACCATTGGTATAGATTTCATATTACCTATACCAACGGTTCCCAAAACCGTTGGTATAGGTCTATACCAACGGTTTTCGGAAAACCGTTGGTATAGACCTATCCCAACGGCTTACTTGGCTACGGTTCTCCAAACCGTTGGTATAGGCTATACCAACGGTTTGGAGGCCTATACCAACGGTTCCAAACCGTTGGTAAAGGTTAGTTTTCCAGTAGTGAGAATTCGTAATGAGAATTCGTATCCAGAATTCGGAATGAGAATTCATCATCAGAATTCATAATGAGAATTCGTCATCATAAATCTTAATGAAAATTCATTATCAAAATTCGTAATGAGAATTCATCATTAAAATTCGTAATGAGAATTCAATGTCGAACTTCATAAGGATTCGTATCCTGAATCTAGAAAAGAACTTAGTCAGAGTTCGTATCCGGAATTTGGAATGATACTTTATTACAGTTCTCATCTGGAATTCGGAGTGAAATTTCCTTACAGTTCTTATCCAGAATTCAGATCCTAAAACAGAATACTTTATATCAAAGTTTCAAACAAATCCGAGAAAACAGAAATGAATCCGAATTTTATACTTAGGAAAAATATGAATGAAAATATGATAAGGATAATTTCAAAAGCAATTTTCCTTATAAAAGCGATTTTCCTTATAAAAGCAATTTTTCTTATAAAAGCAATTTTCCTTATAAAAGCAATTTTTCTTATAAAAGCGATTTTCTTAAAGATAAGGTGTTTGTGATTTTCAAAACAATAAGGAATGTAAATGTCATAAGAAAAACCTTATTGACTCAACAATCTAAGTGTCTAATAGATAGAAAAATCATGAGAGATGTAATGAACCAAGCTATTATAATTTTTGAAATTAATATAAAATTTGAATTTTGAGCTCTAGGGAGGGTTGTTTTGAGAATTGGGATTCAAGCTGAAAATTTGAGCGATAACTCCTAGGAAGGTTTTTTAAGTATGTTTTAGTATTCAAGTGGTGATTTAGGAGATCAGGTGAGGGTCAAAATAGGAGTGGGCCTGATTCCTTAAAGCAACAAATCCATTAGGTTCTTAGTTGGGGTGCACTGGGTACCTGATGAGATATCCAAAGATAGGATTCCTTTATGAGAGCCATCGGGTACCCGATTCCCTCGATTCAAGTACCTGATATGATGCATGGGTTTTTATGAGGGAAATTCCTATCATTTTAGGTATTACCTCCTTTTTTATACCTATGTTCCACTCGGGATAGGGTATTTTGGTATTCATCTCCCCCTTGTTTCCCTCTCATGGATTCCCATTAGACCCCCCTTGATTCATGGTGGATCATGGATTGTTTTATCACGTCAAATATCTGTAAATGATGTGGAAATTTTGAGAGATGCACAAATATAATTGTTTGAAGATGAATGGAAAAAAGAATAAAAGAACAATAAGAAGATCATAGGACATAGTTATTTATGTGGTTTGGAAAAAATCCCTATATTTATGAAGAGTCAAAACACTCCATTAATTTTAGGGGAAGAATTACAGAGATATTTTTAGAGTTTTATACACACACAAAAATCCTAGCTCAAATGGTCTAGAAAAGAAGACGACACAACTATGTCACCAATTACATCGTAAGTTTGCATTGAAATAGTACAATATCCACCCAAGTCAAATCTAGTACAGTGTCAATAAGAAGTCTGTAGATCTAAAATAACATCATCTCAAAAGTATGAGATGATACAATAACCATGTCAAAGTATGTACTACTATAGTGCATATCGGTGTTGCTATATCATCTCCACTATAGTCTGGTCATAGTTTCCATAGTGCCTAAAATTTGGGATAATGGCCTTCGACCCTCGAACCCCTAAATTAAGGGTGTGATTCCTCATGAAACCCCCAACAAACTCACCATAGAGATCAAACCATGATAGTTACAGTCTGGTCCACTAGAATTCGATCCAACTTCATCCAAATGGATTGGGCTACACCGTTTTGACAATAACCCTACTTTATTTTCTTCTTTATTATGGTCTATTATCTAATTTTAAGAATTAACATTTATGGATTTGAAAATTATTCCACAATATCATGGTAAAATCATCCTAAAAAATTATGGAGGTTTGTGGTGTGGGGGATTGTGGATGTCTACAATGGGGAGATTCCGCCCATTGCTTGTTGTTTCATTGGAGATATGCCACTTAATTAATTTTTCTAGGGTTTTTGATGAATTCTATTAGAATTAGTGATTTATTATCAAATCATGGGGATTTTTCTCATAGGAGTGTTAGGAGTATGCCACGGGATGTTGGCATGCCATTGGTTAAGGTTCCGACTATGGGAGGCCACTTGGTGAGATTTTGATGATTATAACCCATTGAATTAAACTGAATGATTAATTATAAATATATATAATTTATTTTTTATACCGTGTGGTGTGAGAAAAGGGATCAGGTGCATGTAAGGGCATTTTCCGATCTTGGATGGCTTGGTCGAGTTTGGTTTATGGATGACATCTTTAATTTGGAGGTAGGTGGTCCCTTAATAAACTATATGTTTGTTTGCATGTGCATTGCATGAGTGTGACTCATGTCGGGTTTGAGTAATCTATGAATTGGATGAGTGACACTGGGATGATGGGATAAGATTAGGTTAAGACTTTTAATAGTGACTTGAATAAGCTACACATGAGTTGGTATTTGAGAGAGGCTCGATGGCTATGCCGCAAGGGGTTGCGATGTCTAGAATGGATTATGGACCCCAGAGTGGCCTTGGATCACAAGATGAGTTGTATTTAGCATGAAGTGAGCCATGGTGATCTTGCTGAAGAGATTCCAAGTGGACAACCTTTTAGGGATGAACCGTTTGATGCCAACCTTGGGAATTGTATAGGAAAGGCTATGGGCATGGGATGATGAGAACGAGTCTAGCATCCATGGTAAGTGTAACGATTTCAAAATTTCTGTTTGAAACTTTAGAATATATCAAAGAATATTTTTAGTATAAGGTGTGGAGTGGGTGTGGGATTTTGAGGCATGTGGACCCTCAGTGTTGATATATTAAAAATATAAAATATAAAATATCATGTGCATGAATTTTTTTTGTAAATAATAGAATAAATTCGAAACAATGTCTTAGATGATAAATCTAAGGTTGGAATTAAATTTAGAGCATGGATTCTATTCTAGGTGTGACGTGGTGTAAGATGCTTTGATAGAGTGCAGTCATGGGTGGATTGAATGGATTGAATGGATTAAATTAATTTATTAATTTAATTTCCATTTAATTGAAAAACCCTAATGAAACTACTTTATAAACTCCACTTTGGTAAATTCTGTAGGGTTAAATGAATAATTCTATAGGATAAAGAGGATGGATAGGGATAAATATGGTAGCAAGTGTGTTGGATGATGATCACGGGATTGTGGATCAATGATCAGAGTACCATAGAGCTTTTCATCACCAATGTAGTTCTTGGATCTTGCCAATGATAACAAAACAAAATTGTTCTTCATCAAAAATTGATCCAACCCGAGGTAGGGTGTTTGATTTTGTAGTTTATTTTCCCCATTCATGATTATAGAGATGAACATGAATTAATTCATTCTAAATTAATTCTTGGATCGTTGTTTTGGTTTTTCCAACATTTGTTTTCTCTTTATAGATTTAGGATTTTGAGATTTATTCTTCATTAATTTTTTTGATTTGATCATACTCCTCATTCTTCATATTCCTTCAACGATGAACCAATGAACATGACCTTAATTCAAAGCTCACATTTTGTTTTGTTCCTTTATCCATTCATTATTAAACATTCACCATCAGTATTTCGATTTTCCAATTATTTGATGAAACCTAGGAGGACCTATAATTGTACATTTATTATTTGGTGTAATGGATCATGGCCACACGATCATTTTTGGGTTTTGGAGTTGTTTCATAGGTGAGGTGTCGATGATGAGAATCCAATGATGGTTCGAATGATGGAAGTTCTGAGAGTCTTATTGAGTAGATATATCCAGATGTGTGATGATAGGTGTTTTTGAGCAATCCATACATTGATGAAATTGGAACCTCATAAATTATGATCTAAGTAGTTATGGTCAAAAATCACAGAGTAACTAAAGGAAACAACGATGCGGGAGAAGGCACATGAACAATCTAGATTTTTTGTGAAATTTCTATGTACACATAATGTAGTTTGTAAGAACACATGACATGTGGTCCCCTATGTGTGGCAGATGGGGTTCACATGTGAGTTAAATATCACATGCTGTGTGACCCTTTTCCACCCTACTTGGAGTGCATAGGGATTACATTCCTAGAGATCCATGTGTGACCCCACACACCATGTGTGGAGGAGTACACCCTGTGTACTTCAGAAAGTGCATGAGCTTAGGTAGGTGGCACACATTGAGTGCCAGTCCGATCTCTACACTCAATATATCATAATAGAATGTGTCGTGTATCTATATAAATACATTTCATGTGAGATGACATGACACAGATAGTGAAAAACTCATTGAGACACACCATGTACCCCATAGGACAATACATGTACTTATTCTAGGGTAGGTTATAGTCCTTATTCTTCATAGACCAACTATGGTATGATCTTGGGTGAGTTCCCTCGAAACATGTCATTGGGGGTGTGTTACCTTATTCCACCCTAAGAGGGTACAATGAGGTATCCTATCCTGAGCATGGGATGAGCAATCCCCTATACAGGTTAGTTTTGGATAGAGTTAGGTATCCCTTAGCGTGGTTTAGGGAGTGATCCTCTATCATTCTTCCTTAGGTCGGGTTAGGTATCCCATTTCTAACATCCAGGGCATGCGATCCCCTTTCTAGTGGGTTAATCCAGTTAGGATTAGGCATCCCCCATAAGCCTTGGGTGTGATCCCCTATCTGTATATCAACCTATGTTGTCATTCAGTAAAGTGCAGTATAATCAAGTGAGTATCTAAAAAGAACTATCTCATTTCCTTAGTGATTCTTCTTGGAATGACCCGATAGTTACATCCTCTCAAACAAGTTCCATATGTATAACAAGAATTGATTAGTGATTTCTCTTGGATGAATTTCCTATGAGCCTCTAGTCGAATCCTAGGCTGGTAGTGAGGATATGACCTCACTTGGGGACTTGGAGTCTTCCTTTGATAATGTCTAGGTTATATTTTTTATTCCTTTGGTTTTATGGTTTAGAGATGACTCTATCTTTGATGATTTGTGTTTGGTGATTTCGGGGTGTTCTATTGGGTATGTTCATACTCACCCCTGCACGGACTCTGCCTACATGTGTCTTATCTTATGTATACGACAAACCTTTTGATGGAGTCTTAGGAGGACCTAGAGAATATAGAGATTATTCATTCTAGACTGACCACATATGGTTTTAGGAGTTGCATATCTATAGAAGTTACCCTTTTTATTGGCAGTTTGGACTATTTTGCAGTATTGGTGGGCTTTTATTGGACCATTTTTCTTTTCCATACACCTTATTATACTCTAATATGGGATTAATTATTATGCATGAATTTATAATATCAATTGGTTATCTTTTCCACAATATAATAGTGTATGTATATGTGTGCGTGTGTACAAATACTTTAGGATAACACATACCATATGTGTGTTATGAATACTTGATGCTAGTCGACATCCACTGGCCTATTGGAGGTGGGATTAGAGTTTTATTCTTGGATTATCACTAGATTGGTGGAACTTAGTGAATTGGGTCGTGATAGTAAGCTATTAGGTTTGTGATATATGTGTAGTCGGGTTATGGAAGAGGGTAATCACCCTTATCAGGAATACCTAATAGAACTTGATTGTAAAGAGGGTGGGGGGGTATGGACTCTCTCTGGTAGGTGGATTCTAAAGGAGTAGGATGAGAACATGAGATGGATATGAATAGATAGTGGGAAGTCATTTAAGGATTGGTTAGTATTGAAGAGGGTATTCCATAGGAGGTCCTAGTGTAAGGAAGTGTTGGGAAAGAGAACCAAGTGTCCAGTGAGACACATCAGGGCATATTTGGGGATGAGGGATATTTTTTGGCATTTCCTTGAGACCTTATGGGGGTAATGCATGATCTGAGTGAAAGGATTGATGTTTTATGTGGCTATGTGTGACCTATGGGTTGGGATTGTGAGTGGGGTATGAACTAGGGGCTATGAACATCATAAGTATTGTATGGCTTCAAATCAAGTTAATGGCTAGGGTAAAAAAGGTTGGCCAGGGTAGTGATGTTGGGTTGTATGGGCTAACCTCTAGTAGAGAGCTAGGTGGTGGTGTATCGAGATAGCCAAGGGTTGGGATATGGGTTGTCTCTATCACGTTTTTCTTATTATCTATGCTCTGACCATGTTATAAAATTGATATAACATATACTTTCATTATTTATACTTTTAAATTTAATGAATCAATCCTTATGAATTTCATAGGGAAATTATCACACATTTAGTTTATAGGTGTGCTTTGGGACTTTATTACAAACATGACCTAAAACGTGATTTTTGGTGATTTTATTATCATTATATTATTAACTATAATTACCTAACCCTAGTTACCTAGAGTCGGTGCATTACTGCATAATATTGGAATTATCACAAGAGATCAAGTCTCGAAATACCGATTAGTTTAGCAGCCTTGGAGGTACTAGATACATACATATGTTTTACATTACATTATGAAATGAAAAAAAACTACAACATTTTGTATCCTTTGATCACACTCATATCCCTTAGCCTATTACTATAGGTCAATCATAATATACTTCTTCACATCCTGGAAAAAATAAAACATAAGAAAGGGGTGAGCTCAAATGCTCAGTAAGGATAACAATATAGCGGAAACTATCATAAATAAGCATAAACATTTAAGGCAATGTATAAGACTAAAACACAAGGATTTTAAACTTAAACTTCAGTATAATATGGAAAATATAAATCAAATAATTCCATTTACTTATTCACATGGATATTTTACTAGTCTAATAATCACATGTAATATCAATAGCTAATTTCATAATGATGGAATGCATAATGCCAGACATCATAACCACATAGTCAAGGCCTTGTGCCAAGACTAAAAATAAGATTTTGTCATGGACTTGCTCCAAGAAACTAGTTTGTCTCATGATACCTATCGATGCATCGAGGAGCTATAGCGGGCTCCACCCGTCACTTACTAAGTCCAATACATTCCTCACATGAAAATATTGAAACATAACATAAACATTCGTATTTAAACTAGCATACGAAATGTTAATACTTCAACCATAAACCATGAATGGTATAAAAATAACACATCCACATTAAAACATATCAAAAAACCTTCAATACAATACATAAGATTGTATCATAATAAATCAACTTCAAACAAGTATAAAATTCATCAAATGATGTTGACAAAGATGAAATCAAAACTATTTGAGAGAAATATCTCTTTCTATTTTAAATTCATTTAAAAGTCACATAATTATAAAAGAAAACATTTATTTTAAAAATATTATAATAATATTGTAAGGGAATCTTCTAAGGTGTTATAACAACATAAAATAGACGCACCCTCTGTATAAGTTAAAAAAAAACATTCTTACCTTAATTTGTCGAAAAGGTCATAAAGTACCTTGTTTGGAAAATGACAGAAAGATTCCTTTCAAAACATTTTATAAAAAGTAAAAAAAGGATATAAATGAATTGAAACCATATTCTATGAAATATTAATTTTTTTTGAAATATATTTTTAATAAATACAGATGTGGATGATAAAGAAGTCCCAGTAGATACTTACGTATAAACAACCTTGGATAAATAAAGATATTATAAAATTAACCCTTGACTTGTACTTTTCTTTGGTAGAGGGTACATTAACCTCCTGTATAATAATTAAATAATTGTTATTAAATTATAAAATAACCACATACATAAATATGATATCATATATTATCTTCTAATATTGTTTTGTTAAAAATATTTTAGTAGTATCATTGTTTCAGGTGCTAACTGATTCATTTTACTTTATATGTTTTATTATGTAAGTCATGTTTGTTATGGATAGGATTTATTTGATTCATATCCATAATTATATTAAGTTATTAAACATTATTTTTAATCATAAAATGAAAATTATTTTTGAATGGTTATGATGGGGAATGAATCTCACCGCGTTCATGGAGACGGTAATCCGTACGTACGCACGAGCAACAATATCATTCTATTGATGGTGAAATAATATTTAATTGGATGGTATATTATATATAAAGAATAAATAATAATTAATATGTTATATTTATTATTTAAATCATTTATACTCATTATTATACCCATCCAAATAATTAAGTGTTGAATAACATACTACACCACGACATGGAGACGGTAAGCCATACGTACGCACGTATGGTGACTTTGTCATTTATAGGATGGATAGAATAATGAATATGGTTGTAAAATATTTATAACAAAATATTAGTATGTAGAAGGTATTGGAGTTATTATTTTAGTATAAAAAAAAACAAAGAAAGATAAAGTGGAAGAAGAAAAGAACTTTGGAAGAGGTGATGAAATTATTACCTCTTCTTTGGGTGATTCCTTTTGATTTGATCAAAAGGTATCCTTAGGTTGGATTTATGATCAAAGTAATGACTCTAGGTTGAATTGAGGGTATTTTGGAGGATATTTGAGCATGGTTTGGCCAATCCAAATGGCTTTGGATGTGTGAATTTGAGAGAAGGGGAAATAACCTTTCATAAGAGAGGTGAGGGGCACATTAGGAAGAGCTTGAAATATTAATTTATTATACAATAATATTCGGTTTATAATGGATCAAAAAGGATTTATTTCAAGGATAAGGTGATTATGGGTCGAAAAACTCTCAACCAATAGGTTTTAGACAAGTTTAGATCACCATATTATCCTTATCTTTTATATTTAACTCTTAGTTAAATAATTTAACTTTTACCATGTATTCTTGTATTATTATAATAAATGGTTAATAAAATTACTATAAAAATCCAAGAGAACACCAAGTTGTTAATTATTAAAATATATAACCTTATATAAGTCCTTTGGATGATCCTTATATTTTTATTAATATTATATCATTTAATAAAACAATATTTGTTTTAAAAACTCATTTATATCAATTTTGACACTATTTAGTATTTGGTTTTTGTGAAAGTCATAAAAACTTTATAACTTCAAAAAAAATTTATTTAGTCAAAAATAACATGTTATATTAACCTATAAAATTCATGTAATGCATCAAAAGTCTCCATTTACATTTATTTAAATATTTATAATATCAATTATTTTAATCTTTCATTAATAATGTAATTACTGCATCATTATTGTGTCATAAATAAATTTAATTATTTAATGTTTAAAAATTATAAATAAAATACCATGATGTAGGAAATATTTGTATATTTATAATTAATATTTATAGTCAAATTTATCTTATGTATAAACCTAAATTGAAAATGGTTAGTTAATAACTTTGAATTTTACACTTTTAACTCTTCTTTAAATAAAATAATAATAAATGTCCTAATCTAATCCAAGTGGATCATATTTTATTCCTAAGGTTGGTTTTGGTCTAAAAACACTTATCCAATAGAATTAGGACATGTTTTAGGGTAATTATAATATCATTTTTACCTTTAATTACCCTATTTACTTTTAACCGTGGTAAATAAAATTCAAAAGTTACTATTCACTAAAAATTATTTTCATTCTATTGAACCATATTTTAATTACTGATGTCAACTATGTCTCTTGTATTTTTTAAATTTAAATCATAAAAGTGGTAAAATTGCGTTCTATGCAAATTTGCAAATGTGCCTAGAAGGTGAGTAAAAGACGTTAAAAAGTTCAATTAAAATTTTATACATCGAATTTTATTATAAAATGAATCGAATGAATTAAATTGAAATTATAAATATATTATTTATCTCTTCTGAATTAAAATAAATTAAAATAAAGTAAATAATTATTTAAATAAAAAGACGATTTTAAACAATAATGCAGTATTTTTCACTATTCATCAAAAATTGAAAGTTTTCAGAAAAATACCAAAAATTAACCCTAAGATAATTTTGATATTCAGAATCCAAAAATGAAGTCTATTTTGAAAAATAAAATTTATAAAATTTCAAAAAGTGGGTATTACTATTCATAACGACTATTTTGATTGGTCATGGTGTGCTGGAACTCGAAGTTATATACAACACAAGCTATTGCATTATTCAAAGAGAAGCGTACTGTGGAAGATTGGGGTGTTAAATTATTCCCTCCAAATAATTTTGTCCTTGAAATTTATAGAATATTACTACATAAAAAGATTCAGGTGGTTCTTCATCATAAGTTCCTTTGGTTCCCACGTTGCCTCTTCTATCTTATGGTTTCTCTATAGAAATTTTACCAGACGAGTCGTCCAATTTCTCAACACTTGTTCTATAGTATTAAGAATCTCGGCGGGATCATCACAATAAGATAGATCAGGTTCCAGTTATATTTCTTTATAAGTGCATACATGCGTTGCGTTAGACATGTATTTTCTCAAAAGTGATACATGGAACACGTCATGAACTTTAGAGAGACTTGGCAGCATTTCCAAACAGTAAGCTATAACTACAATTAGTTCTAGAATTTTGAAAGGTCCTATGTACTTGGGACTTAATTTTCCCTTCTTACCGAATAGTATAACACCCTTCCATGGAGATACCTTCAAGAAAACATGATATCCAACTTGAAATTCCAAATCCTTCCATCAGTTATCAACATAGCTCTTTTTCCTATTTTGAGATGCTTTGATGTGGGATTGGATAGTATTCACCTTTTCCATTTTTTCTCAATAAGTTTTGGGGCTACAAGTTTTCTTTCACCAATATCATCCCAATAAGTTGGTGTGCGACATCTCTTTCTATATAACTCTTCATATGGTGCCATATGAATACTTGAATCAAAGCTATTATTATAAGAAAATTCTACCAGAGTTAAATACTAGTCCCACATACCATGAAAGTAAAGTGAGAAAGATCTCAACATGTCTTCTAAGGTTTGAATAGTCCGTTCTGATTGTACATCAGTTTGAGGGTGGTAGGCAGTTCTCAAATGAAGTTCAATATCTAGGGATTTCTGAAGACTTTTCCAGAATATTTTTGTGAAACAAGGATCATGATCAGAAACAATCGATAAGGGTACATCATGAATTCTTACAATTTCATTAATATATAGTCATACTAAATGTTCAAGTGGTAAATATTCTCTTATAGAAAGAAAATGTGTTGACTTTGTAAGGCGATCAACAATGACCCATATTGTATCATTCCTTCTAGGAAACATTGGTAGCCCCATGACAAAGTCCATCGTAATATCATCCCATTTTCACTTAGGTATGAGAAGAGGTTTCATGACTCCTACAGGACAATGTCTTCTAGCCTTCACCTATTGAAAAACCATACATCTTGAAACATAATCAGAAATATCCCTCTTCATGTTGTCCCACCAAAAATGTTCCTTCAAATCTCTATAAATCTTAGTGCTACCAGGGTGTATTGAGAAATTTGAGCTATGAGCATCATCTAAAAATTCCCTTTTTAGATCAGGTATTTTAGGAACACAAAGTATCTTCCCAAATTTAAAAAATCCACCTTCATATAGGAATTCAATCAATCTACCATCATTCAAAGCATCAATTTTATTTTTAAACTCCTCATCATCTGTCTGAGAACTTTTTATCCTTTCTAGTAAAGATAGATTGGAAACCATTTGAAAAAGTATCAATGTTTCACCTTCCATGATTATTCCCATATCCATCTTTACTAGATCCATGCACATAGGATCCCTTTCAACTCTCATCTTGTTCAGAACTCCATGATCCTTTCTTCTCAAAGAGTCTTCCACCTTATTTTCCTTCCCCGGGTGGTAGTGTATAGTGAAATCATAATCATTGAGTAGCTCGAGCCATCACCTTTGCCTCATGTTGAGTTCTTTATGTGATAAAATATACTTCAAACTCTTGTGATTAGTATATATCTCAAAATTTTCACTATAGAGATAGTGTCTCCATATCTTTAGAGAAAATATTATAGATTCTAACTCAAGATTATGAGTAGGATAGTTTTGTTCATGAGTTTTTAACTACCGTGATGCATAGGCAATAACTATATCATTATACATAAGGACACAACCAAGTCCTTTATTTGAAGCATCACTATAAATAACAAACCCATAATTACCCGATGTTAGATTTAAGATAGGAGCATTAAATAATCTTATATTCAGTTCTTCAAAACATTCTTCACACTCTTTTTTCCAAAAAAATTTAACCCCTTTATGTGTGAGCTTGGTTAATGGGTTAGCCAATCGGGAAAAATTCTGGACGAAATGCCGATAATAACCTGCTAAACCAATAAAACTGCGTACCTCAGTTATAATCATCAGTGCTGTCCATTCTTGTATTAATCTTGTATTAGAAGGATCAATAGAGATTCCATCCTTAGAGACAATATGGCCAAGAAAATAAATCTCCGGAAGCCAGAATTTACACTTGCTAAACTTCCCATATAATTCATTTCTTCAAAGAGTTTTCATAATAGTGCGTAAGTGGTTTTCATGATCTTTGTAGATTTTGTTGTATACTAAGATATCATAAATATATACCACTACAAATTCATCAATATATTCTTTGAAAACTCTATTAATTATATCCATGAAAATAGAAGGTGCATTAGTCAGTCTAAAAGGCATTACTGTAAACTCATAATGCCCATATCGGGTTCGAAATGATGTCTTTGGAATGTCTTATTTTTTCACGCATAACTGATGGTATCCAGATCAAAGGTCAATCTTTGAAAAATATTTATCTCCATTAAGTTGATCAAATAAATCATCAATTTGAGGTAGGGTATAATTTTTCTTTATTGTTATAGCATTGATCTCCCTATAGTCAATGCACAGCCTCATAGATCCATCTTTATTCTTAACAAAAAGAACAGGGGATCACCATGGAGAAACACTAGGGTGAATAAATCCTTATTACTCAATTCCTCTAGTTATTTATTTATTTACACTAATTCTACAGTGGCCATTCTATAAGGGATTTTTGATATGGGCCTTGAACCCGGAATTAAGTCAATGGAAAACTCAATTTCCCATTCGGGAGGATATCTAGGTAAATCCTCTGGAAACACATCAACATATTCTTGAAAAATAGGTACATCTTCTATTTGAACATTCTTTTACTCACCAATAGTTATTTTACTCCCTTCCTCCTCAATAATTTAATTTAGTAGCACTACTGGGGGTGTATCTAGATAAGAATTAGATGGTGACATTTATACTCTAAAGATAAGGTATTCCTTATCATTATAAAAAATTGTAACCTCCTTCTTCTTATAATAAATTTTCATATCATGGTCTGAAAGACAATCCATACCAAAGATTTTATCAAATTGAATCATGGGTATGAAAATAAGATCAACAGATAAAACACATTTATATTCCATAATGGTAACTGATTGACAAAAATTTATTGTAATGATACTTCCCTTAAAAGTTTTTACTAACAAATCCCTTTTTAAGTAAAATTGTAAAAATCTATTTTTTTTGGAAAACTGGGAAGATATGAAAGAATTCAATGATCCAGAATCAAATAAATCATTGGATAAATTTGAGGAAATGGTTAAAGTACCTTCCACCACGTTATTCGAAACTTCAACCTCAGTAGTTGTGATCGCATAAGCTTGGCCTTTCTCCCTTGGCCTTTTTTGAGGTAAGTTTACTTGGAACTTAGGAAATTCATCTTCATAATGCCCCATTTCTCTACAATTGTAGCATTTCACATTGACAGCCTCTTTCTTTCCCTTGAAATCACGTTCTTGGTGGCCTTTTTCACCACGCTTGTAACAAACTCCCATTCCCTTTAAGAAAGTACCGGGGTGTTTCTTCCCACATTTACCATAGGATGGAAATTCAACTTTTATCTTCTTCTCCTTATTTCCATTTCCATAGTGTCCAACATATATCTTCTTCTCATTCTTTGATTTAAAGTTATAAGACTTAAATAATTCCTTTTCTGTCTTGATAGTACATGAGACTATATCTTCGTACGATGAGAAGGATTGTGAGACTAATGCTTGATGGAGAAATGGTTTTAAACCATCAAATAATCGATCAATCTTACTCCTTGGGTTATGTATATAATCTGCAGAATGCATTTCTAACATTGTAAAGTTAGCCTCATACTTTGCGACATTCTCATCCTCCTTTTTCCTCAGACTCAGAAATTGCCTTTCCATATCCGCTCGATGTTCATGAGGAAAGTATTTTTCTAAGAAAAAATATTTAAACTACCTAAATTCTATATTTAATACTTCTTAATCCTAATTTTTGTTTTGAATTAATGACCACTATTGATCTACATCTCCTGTGAGGCAATAAAATACCATGAAAACATTTTCCATTTCACTACTCTCCAAAGCATGAAATATTTTCTCTAAAGAACTTATCCATTGTTCAACTAAAAATGGATTTGTAGTCCCATTGAATGCTGGTGGTTGTTGCCTCATGAAGCGGTCTAACAATGATCCTCCACGTTATGGATCAGGGTTCTTTAAATGGTTAAGGTTATTATTCATAACCTGAGTGAGTTGTCCCACTATGGTTATAATCTGTTCAGAACCAGTTGCATCATCATCTCCACTATAATTATCTTGAGTAGGAGGGAAATGACTACATGGATTACATGCATTGATATGGTTTCCATTCCTTCCACTAGGGACCATTTCTAAACAATGAAATACACTAGGTTGGTTTATGAATCGTAATGCGTAATTCCAAACTTGTAAAATACCTAACATAAATTGAATAGTTTATGCATATAATCCATAATCATAAAAAAATGTTTTCTTTGAGGAAGTATTTACTCCTAAATCCTTCATAATGGCTTGTAAAGAAAATGTGAATTATCCTAATCATATCCCCCAGGAGTGTCATAACCAAGAGTGCAGCAAGACCCGTTGTCGTGCACCGGTTCCCATTCAAGTCTAGCTTAAAGTGGTGTTTTAAGGTTTTACCCCTAGATATATCTATGACAGAGACGCCTCTACCTGCTCATATCCAGACAGTGATGTATTGCTTTGAAAATTCACAAAATCTATACATTATCAAAATTCTAGGAAGTTCTTCTATACTAATCCTCAAATTCTATCTTAGGGTAATGTTATCTAATTAGAGTTTTTCTAAATCTAGCTTCCAAGGTTTGTACTAAACTTCATCTGATATCAACTGTAACGCCCCAACCCTAGTTACCTAGAGTTGGTGTATTATTACATAACATTGAAATGATCAAAATAGATCAAGTCTCGAAAGACTGATTTGTTTAGTAGACTTAGAGGTACTAGATACATACATATGTTTTACATTACATTATGAAATGAAAAAAAACTCCAACATTGTGTCTCCTTTGATCAAACTCATATTCCTTAGTCTATTCTTGCAGGTCAATCATAATATACTTCTTCACATCCTGGAAAAAATAAAACATAATAAAGGGGTGAGATCAGATGCTCAGTAAGGATAAAAATATAGCAGAATAATATGGCAAAGATAAATCAAATAATTGCATTTACTTATTAACATGGATATTCTACTAGTCGAATAATCACATGTAATATCAATAGCTAATTTTATAATGATGGAATGCATAATGCCGAACATCATAACCACATAGTCAATGCCTCATGCCAAGACTAAAAATAAGATATTTCAAGGCCTTGTGACAAGACACTAGTTTGTCTCATGAGACCTACCGATGCATCGAGGAGCTATAGCAGGCTCTACTCATCACTTACTAAGTCCAATACATTCCTCATATGAAAATATTGAAACATAACATAAACATTTGTATTAAAAATAGCATACAAAATGTTAATACTTTAACCATAAACCATGAATGGTATAAAAATAACACACCCACAGTCAAACATATCACAAAACCATCAATAAAATATGGAAGATTGTATCATAATAAATCAACTTCAAAAAAGTGTAAAATCCATCAAAGGATGTTGACATAGATGAAATCAAAACTATTCGAGATAAATATCTCTTTATATTTTGAAATCATTTAAAAGTAATGTAATTATAAAAGAAAACATTTATTTTGAAAATATTCTTATAAGCTTGTAAGGGAATCTTTGAAGGTATTGTAACAACAGAAAATAGCCGCACCCACCGTATAAGATAAAAAAAATTCTTACCTTAATTAGTCGAAAATGTCATAAAGTACCTTGTTTGGAAAAGGACAGAAAGATTCCTTTCAATTTTTTTTTATAAAAAGTAAAACAAGGGTATAAATGAATTTAAACCATATTCTAAGAAATGGTAATTTTTTTGAAATACATTTTAAAGAAACGCGTATGTGGATGATAAAGAAGTCCCAGTAGATACTTATGTATAAACAACCTCAGATAAATAAAGAGATTTTAAAATTAAACGTTATCTTGTACTTTTCCTCAGTTAGGGGTAAATTAACCTCATGCATAATAGTTAAATAATTATTATTAAATTATAAAATAACCAAATACATAAATATGATATCATATATGATCTTATAATATTTCTTTGTTAATAATATTTCAGTAGTATCATTATTTCTGGTGTTAACTAATTTATTTTCCTTTATATATTTTGTTATGTAAGTCATGTTTGTTATGGATAGGATGTATTTTATTCATATATAGAATGATATTAGGTTCTTAAACATTATTTTTAATCAAAAAATGAAAATTATTCTTGAATGATTATGATGGAGAATGAATCTCATCGCGTTCGTAGAGATGGTAATCTGTACATACGCACGAGTGACAATATCATTCTATTAATGGTAGAATCGTATGTAATTGGATGGTATATTATATATAAAAAATCCTTAACATGTTATGTTTATTATTTACATCATTTATACTCATTATTATACCCATCAAAATAATTAAGTGTTGAATAACATACTACACCACGATGTGAAGACGGTAAGCCGTACGTATGCACGTATGGTGAATTTTTCATTTATAGGATGAATAGAATAATGAATATGGTTGTACCATATTTATAATAAAATCTCAGTATGTATAAGGTACTTGAGTTATTATTTTAGTATGGAAACAACAAAGAAATAATAAGTGTAAGAAGAAAATAACTTTGAAAGAGGTGATGAAATTATTACCTCTTCTTTGGGTGCTTCATTTTGATTTGATCAAAAGGGCTCCTTAGGTTGGATTTCTGATCAAAGTAAGGCCTATAGGATGAAGTGAGGGTATTTGAAAGGATATTTGATCAGGTTTTGTCTAATACAAATGGCTTTTGATGTGTGAATTTGAGAGAAGGGGAAGTACCCTTTTATAAGAGAGGTGAGGGGCACTTTAGGAAGAGCTTGAAATATTAATTTATTATACAATCATATTCTATTTATAATGGATAAAAAAGAATTTATTTTAAGGATATGGTGGGTATGGGTCGAAAACCACTCAACCAATGGGTTTTAGACAAGTTTAGGTCACCACATTAGCCTTATATTTTAGATTTAACTCTTAGTTAAATAGTTTAACTTTTACCATGTCTTCTTGTATTATTATAATAAATGGTTAATAAAATTACTATAAAAAGCCAGGTGAACCCCAAGTGGTTTATTATTTACATATATAAACTTATATAAGTCCTTTGAAAAAAACATAGATTTTTATGAATAATATATCATTTAAGAAAATAGTATTTGTTTTAAAAACTCATTTATGTCAATTTAGACACTATTTAGTATTTGTTTTTTTTGAAAGTCATAACAACTTTATCACTTAGAACAAAATTTATTTAATCAACCCTAACATGTCATATTAACCTCTAAAATTTTTGTAATTCATCAAAAGTATCAATTTACATTTATTTAAATTTTTATAATATCAATTATTTTAATCTTTCATTAATAAGGTAATTACTGCATCATTATTGCGTCATAAGTAAATTTAATTATTTAATGTCTAAAAATTATAAATAAAATACCATGACATAGGAAATATTTTTTATATTTATAATGAATATTTATTGTCAAATTTATCTTATGTATAACCCTATATTAAAAATGGTTTAGTTATTAAACTTTGAATTTTACACTCTTAACTATTTTTTAAATAAAATAATAATAAATGTCCTAATCCAATCCAAGTGGATCAAATAGGATCATATTTTATTCCTAATGTTGATTTTGGTTGAAAAAATCTTATCCAAAATAATTATCACATGTGTTAGGGTAATTATATTATCATTTTTACCTTTAATCACCCTATTTACTTTTAACCGTGGTAAATAAAATTTAAAAGTTACTATTCACAAAAAATTATTTTCATCCTATTGAACCACATTTTACTTACTGATGTAAACCATGTCTCTTGGATTTTGAAATTCAAATCACAGAAGTAGTAAAATTACATTTTATGAAAATTTGCAAATGTGCCTAAAAGGTGGGTAAAAGACGTTAAAAAGTTCAACAAAAATTTATACATCAAATTTTATTATAAAATGAGTCCAATGAATTAAATTAAACTCATATAGGTATTATGTATCTATTTTTAATTAAAAATAAATTTAAATAAAATAAATAGTTATTTAAATAAAAAGTCGGTTTTAAACAATAACAGTGTTTTTCACTATTCATCAAAAATTTAAAGTTTTTCAGAAAAATATCAAAAATTCACCCTAAAATAATTTTGATATTCCTAATCCAAAAATGATGTCAATTTTGAAAAATAAAATTTATAAAATTTCAAAAAGTGGGTATTACTATTCATAACGGCTAGTTTGATTGGTCGTGGTGCGCTAGAACTCGAAGTTGCGTACAACGCAAGCCATTACATTATTCAAAGAGAAGCGTACCGTGGAAGCTTGGGGTGTTACATTAACTGATTAAATATCCATACTTATTCATTTGTGTTTCTCATGATTTTTAGGTAAATGGGGAAACCCTTACACATGGGCCAACATGGATATGTAATATTTCCTAGGAAGGAAACATAAGGGTATATTCCTTTGATGTTGGAAGTGAAGAGCCAAGATCCCCTGAGATATGTAAGAGTTGTATGATCATACGTAAAGTTTACCAGGTTGATACATAAAGTTAACCCCATGGCATGAGTTATACATAAGGGTTAATTCCTTTATCATGGGGATGAAACAAGTGATATGTAAGAGTTAAATGAATATTAAAGAAGATACTTAAGGCTTTCCTTCAGATGCACTGATATGTAAGGTTTATGACTTTGCATCCAGGAGAAGAAATTTCTATGCTACGTAAGGGGTGTGAGTTTATTCAAGGAGTCATGTAAATGTTATTTCCTTTTCAAAATTATAAGAACTGAAGGTCACAAGAGAATTAAATATTTACAATCATTCAAAGAACTATAGTTGTTAAGATCTTCTCAAACCTTATTTGCATGAATCCTAAGATATTTAGCCATAAGGATGATTTCAAATATTCTATTGATAATATGGATTCATTTATAAAGAGAACAAGGAATGAACAAAGATCTTGGAAAGGTTTTGAAGAATAATAAAATATTTCTTCTATATGGAAAAATCATTTTAATATATATTTCATGCATGGAAGGACCATGCACACGTTGAATCATACTAAATCCACTACCTATTTAAATAATGCGTTCCCTCCTTTGTAAATGATGATTCAGTACCAAATGATTAGTTTTAGGGTTTTATTATTGTTTTACGTATTTTAATTTCATTATAAATTTTCAAGTGTTCAATCACCATCTCTCTATCTCTCTCTCACATAATTTCTCTCTCTCTCTCTCTCTCTCTCTCTCTTATTTTCTTAATATTTATTCCTCTCTCTTCTACATCTTCAAAATTATCTCAAATCTTCACAGTGGTAAATAACTAACTTGAGGGATCTCTCATGGGAATAATCTTGTGATGAACTAAAGTACTTGTTCTCCCATGTTTCAATTTCTATCATGATTTTGTAAAACTTATGAAGAAAAGAAGTTTAATCACCCTATTGTCACTCAACTATCAACTTGGTTTAATTAAACCACTCTACAAAATTATTTTTCAACCAAAATTTGAGGAATGATGATTCTAACACAAAGAAGAAAAAAATCCACCATTTTCAATTTAAGTTCTATAGTTTATGCTTTATAGGAAAATATTCAACTATTTATAATTTTTAAATACATAGAATAGTGTAAAAGTAATGTTTGTGAAGAATAAAAATAGGAAACCGAACAGAAATATTCACACTACCACTCTCTAATTAATTAACTCCTCAATTTTAAATATATTTTTTGTAAAAATAATTGATTTATGACTATAATAAATACCTATTCTATAATTTACACATGTTGTATTGTTATTATAAAATAAAATAAAGGATATAGTGAGAGAAAAACCAAGAAGAAAAGGTAGAAAATCATGAAGAAACATGAGCCAGAACAGTAAAATAATTCAATTCATTTCATTATAATCCCCTAAAACACTTTATCTAAACATGTTCAAAGTGATAAATATCATAAAAATAATCCATAACAGAATCAATATGGAAAAAAATAAGTGAAAAATAATTCTCCTCTGTCAAGGGATATCCCCTCTCTTCCTACTTTTTCTTCATCGATTCTCTTTATGGATTCACTACCAGCCACTATCCATGCTTGAATTACCCTAAATGAATATCTAAAAAATACCTTCAAATTAATTCCCCACAATAATTAGAAGGCCCCCAACTCTTTCCTCAATACCACAATTCACCACCTCACATCCCCACTCTCCATGTGGCACTTTTCATTGTTCATTATCTTCTCCAAGTGACTTTAGAAAAACCTTCTAATAGAATGTGACCCAGTGAATAAATCTTCAACTCCAAATAATAAGAACCTTGAAAAATTCCAAGATTTATTGAATCTTGAATAGCTTCCCAAGTCTATCTCTATAATTTACCCCATACTCAGCTTCATCACTAGAAGCCCCATTTACATCGAAATGAAACTATGAGAATATAGGGTTCCAGGTGTCTTTAATTATGATTTAAATCTTTCAGAACATTGAACAATTTTAAAAATTGAAAAGGGTGGGATATTATATATCCCTCCAAAATATTATGTATCTTCTAATTCCTTTAGAAAATATTATTTATAAAATTTATTGGATTTTTCTCTAAGGGGAAAATATTACATATCATTTGATTTGGGGAAAATTATCTTCCACAATAACACCTTTGAAATTTCATGAACTCTAAAATATAATGTATTAGATAGGTTGGGATAAAATATATTATATACGATCTTATCTATAGAAACATATTACGTATGTAACTTCCTATAATTTAGAAATCTCCAAAATATTACGTATCATTTTCCTTGGGAAAATATCTTACATATCAATATCCAGTACCAAATTTCCCCATGTAAATAATTTTGTGTATTTCCTTATGCACCCCTTAAAATTAAACAAGTATATAATATTAAACATCCTCTCTCAAATATAAAAAAACTTATTTATCAATCAACTAAAAAACATATATGAAATAATTATGAGAATCAATTAATATATAATATTTTAAAAACAAATTGAATAAATAATTTATAAACTTCAACAAAATGAACTATAATTTTTTTTCCAATACATGATATTTAAAATAAAAACACGAAACATTGAAAATGTAAATATCAAAAATGAAAACCATTATAACTTCTCTAAAATTATGTTTCTAATTAAAGTTAAATCAAAACAATGTAATGTTCTAAAAATTTATTAAAATTAAAACATAGCACATATAATAATTAAGCACCAAAAGTTCAAATTTTCACACAAATATGAAGGAATTACATTTACAAGACAAAATGATAAAGAATCAACCATCTTATATTAAAATAAAAATTTGATACCAAAATGTCCAAAATTTAATAAATAAATATTGAAAACATGTATCAAAATAAAGACACATATAATTCCCCCACACTTAATCCATTTATTTCCCTCAAGCAATAAATTCATCATATTCAATGAATGAAAATTAATCAAAAAAATTAAAGATTAAAATGCAAACAATGAAGCATTTTTAGAAGTGTTTTCCCATATAATTTATTAAGTAAAATTGTATTATTTATTTCTAAAAAAGAAATTATTTTGGAAAAATTTTGGCTTCTGGTTTTGAAAACTATTCTCAAATTTAAAAGTTTTGAAACAAATTTAAACAATTTCATTTTTCATTCAAATATTCTTATAAAATTCACCTTTTCTCTATAAAAGTACACACACAACACAAAATTTAACCCATAACTCATCATCTCAACATAATTAGGAATACAATATGATGGAAAAGTGAGAATGAACAATAATTAACCACTGAGCATAATTAAAAATCATCCATCAATTTTAACACACAAAATTCAACCATGATTAATAGTTCATTTCTTAAACCATTTAAATGAAAATTTTATTAGTTTAAATCCAATATTGAAATTTAAATTCATATAAAAATGTAAAACTTAATCCCAAAATTTTATCAAGAAAATGTATTTTTCAGGATATTAATGAAAAGATATTCTTGGCTTGATTCTATAAGGAAATAAAAATGATTAATAACCTCAAAGTAGAAAAATAATATTCAAATTTAAGAAATTTTTTTACCAATCGATTATAGAAACTAATGCTAGAAAATAGTAAAATTTGAAAATATTTCACTGTATTTTGATGTTTACTCAAGGAAATAGTGTCCAATACATATAAAATATAGTTTAACACAGAAATGTCCCTTCTATCACACTTGAAACACAACATTGTCCTCAATATTGAAATTAAAGGTGGAGAAACAATTAAAATAATTTATGCTCAAATAGATTTTAAATTCAATAACGAAAACATATGGAAGGGTTATAATAAAGATAAAAAGTCATGCCTACTATATCTTCCAAAAAAATTTAAAATGAAATTTAGAGTGCACCTATATTTTATTTATGGATAGGAAACATGAATTTTCAATAAAATTTAGAAAAATCATGTTAATCATTATTTTCAGTATGTAAACAACAAAATATATTAGCTTATGAAATTATTATTCAATACAAATTTGTTTTTAGGGGGGGGGGGTAAAATAATATTTTAAAACCAATTCATAATGATTTTCAACAACATATATTTAAGTAAGTATAATAGCTATATTTGAAAAAAAAATTCTACCACACTTTTATTTCAACATTAAACATATTTTAAACCATACTTAGATAACATGAAAAAATTTTAACAATTAAAATTTATTTAGATAATAAAAAATAGAATGAAAACCTCCCTAATAACTGGTGTTGTTCCTTTTGGGAACAACCAATTGATTACTATCCATTAAAACACTAAAATATCCACTTTGTTTCTTCCATTTAACCACAAACAAGAGTATTTAAAATCAATCCTTAAATACAAACATTCAAGATTAGTAAAATGATACCAAGTAAAAAAAATGAAAGGATACAGAAATGAAAGTCCAAGTCATCGATAGAAGGTAGTGTTGTAGTAATTTAGTGGATCATCTGGTTTCTATTCCTTCTTAGGAGAGAGGTGAGAATGGGAAATTATTTCTTTGTAAATAATGAGACGATACACAAAAAAAGGGAAAGAGATCTTTATTTCAAATTAAATAAATCAAATAGTGATTTATTAAACCACAAGTTGCCTCCCATTCCATATTGTATTTAAATTCCTTATCCAAAATTCCTCCCTATAAAAGTAACCATGATAAATAGGGTGTGTGTGATTTATTATTGAATGTTATTAAATTGTTTTACAAGGAAACATAATCATGATCAATTAATATTTCTCAAACACCAACATTAAGTAAAGTATTCTTAAAATCTTCTAAGAACATAGGACTAATTTTGTAATTCCCCAGTCTTTATATACCCAAGACTTCAAAAAAAATACCTGAAAGAGATTTCATATGCCCAGTAAAATCACCAAATTGTCAGTAATATCCTCAAAGTGTTCCCCCACACTTGGGACATCCAAACTCATAGAAGCAGGTGCACAAACTTCTATAGCCCACCCATTGGCTCTAGGAAATGACTTAGTGTTATCAGCTATAAAAGAGTCATTCTCACTAATTTTATCCATTTTATAAGGGAAATTCACATCCTTTAACTCTCCTAATAATTATATAAGTCCATGAACTAAAAACTCTACACTTGAAAAACTATTGATAGTAGAAACAAACCCACTTTCATCCTATAGAAATTTTCCTATATTTTCACTTGTGACAATATATAAAGGTTGGGAAAACCTATTTTAAACTTATAAAGGGATATGATTGGACTTATATTTTCCCTCAGCTTTCAAGTCTTTGAAATAATCATTTTTAGGTGATAACCCTAATAGTTCAGGTTTAAAGCTCTCAAAATGACAATACTTTAGCTCTGAATCCAACTTGGGTTTGAGGGATGGGTTTTTTTACAAACAGAAGATTGTGAGTGTTGACTAATAGCCAGATAAAAATTTTCAACATTACATATTTTTTCATATTGAAAAAATTCATGATTCTTAGTAATGATTTGTTTAATTTTTCTCTCAAGCCTCCCTAACAATTCAAGTTCTTTAGTGGATTCATATTTAGAAAATTTGACCTTGAAATTCTCATATTATAAACATTGAATTATTTCTCTAAATAAGTTAATAAGTATACTTACTAATGCTAGATCCAAATATTTCTTTATCCATATCAATCAGTTTAAAACTTTCCTAAAGTATGGATTTCCTAAAGACATTGAACATAATTGTTCATCACCAATATGAAAAATAAGTTTATCCTGTGAGACATAAATCATATCCCCACCTATTGAAAGTAATTTCTACCCAATATTTTTGATAATTTTTTTCACAGTTTATTTCTAAAACTAATAATTCAGTGGGTAAAGTGAGATCCCCCATATTAACAGGTCATACAACCTTCTAATGGGTCAAGTTATGAACCTTTTAGCTAACTAAAGAGAAACTGAAGTGGATTTTAGTTCCCCAAGAACAAATAAATGAAACAAGGAGTTAGGAATAAGTTTGAAAATAGATTATAAGTTATAAAGACAATTTTTCTCCTCACTTTCTCCTATTTTACATAGACTAACAAATACCCCAATGTCTTGAATTTTTGTAGGTAAGTTTCTTTATAAGACAACACTACATTCCCAAGTAAAATTTATGGTAACAATTTCTTCCATGTTCATCTTATTATCTAGAAATATTTTAAGAAATTTCACATATAAAAGAATTTTATTTAAGGCCTCAATAAAAGGAATATTCATGTTAAAAGTATTCAACATATAAAGAAACTTGAGGCAATTTGGTTCATTATTTTCCTTCTTAACCTTTTGAGGGAAAGAAATAGGTGGTGCATAATGGTTAAAAATAGGCTATTTCCTCCATTTTCCCTAAACCTCAACTTTATTCTTTCCATTTTTGATTATCTACAATTTCATCTTCCTTTGTTACTTGTTTTTTTTCAAGTGTAGAATTAAATTTTACTTCAGTTTGTACCTTGCTATCTACTTATCCAGAATCATTCCTTTCCATATTTTCATTATTAACTCACTTAAAACTTCCACCTCATCTTACCTAGGATACTCCATAACTTCTTATTGATTTTTAAACTACTTATTATACTAAAAATATCAGATTTTATATATGATTTATTTCTACTGTACTAGGAATATTTCCCTTGTCCCTATAAGTCAAGCCTCTTACAAATTGGACTATAGTAATTATAGGTAACAGATCCTAGAAACTATCTCATATTTTTTGTGAATTAAATTTTATCAATATTTTATACATAATCCCTTTTAGTTCCCATTGATAATTAAAATAATTAACCCTATTTTTTTGATATTTATGTCTTGACTGATTTGGGAACCTAGGGGTAGTATGTTGTTTGGAAATTCCTTAATCTCTCCATGATAAGTTTGGGTTGTTCCTATAACCATAGTTATAATTTTTTGAGAATGGATCATTTTCACTATGTTTTTAGACATAAAATCCATAAATTAGACACTTTCATCTTACTGAACTATTAAATTAAAGTTAGGATACCAAGCTATTATATACCCATATATCCCACAAGGCTGACATTACTACCTAATTTAACTCTCATGATTATCATTAAAATTTTTGGAATCCTGATCATTTGGATTACTCCTCAATATTATTCTTCCCATAGAATATTTATGTTGGGAGTTTTGAGTGAGTTTATCAAAGATTTGATTCAAATAATCAACTATCTTATGATGGAAATCAACACTAGAAGATTGAACAACTATAGTTTCGTGGTAAGGGGTGATACCATTATAGAATGTATCCATAAATAGGTGGAGATAAAGTTGATGATTGTGAAATTTTTGAAAATTCCTGTAAACCTATCCCATGTTTCATGAAATAAATAACTTTATTCTTTAAAAAACCTAGTGATCTTATAAATTACTTCAGTGATTATTCCTCTAGGATAGAACTTCATGAAAAATGAATTAAAAATTGGTCCTAAGTATTAAATATCTCTTTATCTAACAACTGGGACCAACTCCTAGATTTTTACTTAAGGAAGTAGGGAAAGTACCTAAACTTGAGCTCTTACCCACTCAACCCATGTAATAATGGCTTCTGAACAACACTATAAACGTCTCTAATAGACTCTAAAGAGTCCTCATTAGGCATACCATTATAGGTTGATATCATAGAGAGATAATATTCTTTTATTTTCAAATTTATTAACCAATGTGTCTACTAAATATAAGAAAGGTTTCTTGAAATAATATAAAGTTAAAACACCCTAAGTCTATACCTCTCAACAACTTTATTCCTAGGATGATGTGGAATGGTATTTTTATTTTGGTCCACAACTCTCTCATTCCATTTTTTTTCTATTTTATATTTCTTTGCATTTCTTAGGGAATTATGGTGTTTTATAATTTATAGAATTAAGGGAATAAATTCAATAGTGGAATATATATACCTAGTGTGCATGGAAATTTATTATAATCAGTTTTTATTATAGCACCCAAAATTTGTATTTTTTTATTTTTAAATAGATTTTTTATTTTTTTATGATTTTTTATTGTAAACACACCTATTTACATGAAAAATACTTCAATTTTCAATAAGTCATTAAACTATCAAAAATAAAATTTATAAACCTACTTAATTATAGGATAATCTTAAGTAGGGTTGAGCCCAAGGGAAGAAATATTGTATATAAAATAAAATTTAATCCAAAAAATAAAAAAATAGGATTAAAAAATAAATCAAAATAATTTATGCAATGATGGTGTGAAAGTGGACATGATGTAACAAACTAATATGGATGAATAATACATAAAAAATTATGAAATGGCCCAAAAGAATGAGACAAAGATGAGAAATTAAATTATTATGTATGATCAAACTAATCTGAATTGATAAAAAAGTGTCTATTATTTCTTTAATTTCAATCATGATTGTGAAAAATCCATAAAGTAAAGAAGTTGAATCACCACTCTATCACTCAGTTATTAACTTTGTTCAATTACCTCACACTAAAGAATGTTTTAACAACCAAAATTTAGAGAAATATGATTCTAACATAGAGAAGATAAATATTAAAGCTTTCCAATTTAAGTACCTTTTTTGGTGCTTTATGGGAAAATAGTCCACTATTAATAACCCTTTAATACATTAAACAATGTAAAAATTATTCTCATGAAGAATACAAAAAGTGGAAACAGAACAAAAAAATTTACATTGACACTCTATAATTACTCACCACCTCAATCTTTTGATATATTCATGTAACAATAATTGACTTCTCATTGGAATAAAACAATATTTTCTAATTTAAACTTGTTGTATTTTCATTATAAAATAAAAGAATTAATGCAGTAAGAGACAAACCAAGAAGAAAAGGCTGACAATTATGAAGAAACACGAGCCATAATAGTAAATGGTATTCAATTAATTTCAATATGATCCCCTAAAAAAGTTTATCTACACATATTAAAACAAGAAATATCATATAAATAATTCATAATAGAAACAAGAAGGAAAATAAGAAGTGAAAAGTAAATCTCCTGGGAGTAGTGAGTATTCAACAATGATTTTCATGATAGATGGCCATGGTTAGCCACTATATTACACTAGGAATAATATAAACATTATTTTGTACCAATAAATGTTAGTTGTGTCAAAATTTTGTTCCATTATCGAGGATCCAAGTTATCCACTTTCTATTTCTTTACATTTTGTAAATAATTTTTTCCTATATTCATAAAACAAAGTTAAAAAAACAATGCATTTTTCATTGATGAAATTTTAAGAAAATATATACTATGCATAGAATAATTACTCTTAGGTGTAAAAAGAAGAAATTCATGAAAAAATAAGTGCCTATTTGAAAAAAATTGAAATGAGATATTGGAACTAAATATGAAATTTACACAACCAACTACCATTTTCCAAGAACACAATGAACTATAATTGGATCCATTAGTATACTAGCAAGTGGTGGAATAAGTATCCCTACTCATTTGTTATTATGAGGAGCATGAGGGTGCTGAGAAGTAACTCTTATAGGATCTACCACTCAACCTCTCACCACCCGTGCTAGAGGAGATAACTAAAGTGGACCTGCATGTTGATTTCATTATGGGAGATTATCAAACACTAGATGAATTCTAGAATGATTATGTAAAAGGTGAAATTTAAAGTGACTTCCCCATATTAGAAAATTAATAATAAACACCACTATATATCTCCATGAACATAGAAGAAAAAACCACTTAAGTGATGCAATTTAAAGGGATATTGGAGTAGATTGACTACTTGTCTCCATCCATGACAACACAACTCTAAGAATAACTTACCATAAAATAGTTTCTTGAAGTCAATCCAATACATAGACATAGTATAATATCAAAATTATTTCTATTACATTTCATTGATAAATAATTAATCACTAACTTCTTCATTTTGAATTTTTAGATTTAGAAAACCCATGGATTTCCTTAGAGATTGATGAAGAAGAAGAAAATGAACCTGTAGAGGAACATATGCAGCTCTCTAAACCCATAGATTATTGGAAGAGATTTAATGAAGAAGTGTTCCTAGTGACCTTGCATGGCGATATAGAGTTACAAGATAACCAATTGAAGGGGGAATATTTTGATATTGATTTATATTATTTTAATTATATTCTAATTGAGCTATATATTTACTCATATGATATATTAAATGTAGTATCAAATTATTAGGTGATGGAAGTTAAATAGGAATCCAAAAAAGTAGTAGAAGTAGTGGTGAAGGACACATACAAACTCCTATCCCCATCATGCAAGACATATCTCATAGAAATGTGAGTGGAATTATAACACTAAGAAAATGGACCTTTATAACTAGTGTGAAAGGATGCACACTATAATAAAAGAAATGTGGTGCTTTATCTCAAAATACATAACCATCCATCTAATTTTAGATAATAGCTGGTACTTCATCATTGAGGGAAATCAAAACCCAGTACCCACTTGGGGGGGGGGGGGGTATAAACCAAGATTCTTTCAATTTTCTATTTATTTTTCCTTACTTTCAATAAAATTATTGTTTATTATTTCTTTATTATTGGTTTTAAAAAGGTAACAAATAGGAGATTAAACCACAATCCCACTACTCAATAACCATCGTGTTTTATTTATTCATCATTTTAATTGTCTTATATCCTATTTCCATTATTTGTATGCAATGTTAAATTTATAATTGAGATTTAAATAGGGTAGTAACAAAATAAGTGTGGGGGAGTTGGTACTTATATATTTAGGGAATACATGTTTTATTTTTGTTTTTAATTTTGGTAATGTTTTTAGGACACCTTGAGCTTAACTAAATACTTTTGGAAATTCATATCCTCTTGGTATTTTTCATAAAACTAATTGATTTGAATATATTAATATTTAAATGATTATTGAAATGGATTTTCCCTAGTTATAATCTTAAAATTTAATAACCTTTCATCAAATATGAAGCCCATGTGCACAAGTGACATCTCATATTAAAATTTCCTAAACTGAGATGTTTATAAAATAACTTTACAACTTCTTACATTTTTCCTTTTTTGAGAGTCATGAGGCATGTCATGAAATATTGAACTTTCTTTTTTCTCTTTTAAAAAACTATTAGATTTCATGAATTGGGTCAAAAATGATGGAGGCATCATTTTGAAACCCTTTTGAAATTTAACCTCTATTTGAGCCTTTCCTTAACATATAACCATTTTTAATACCTATAATCCATGAAAAATATTAATATATATCTATATTATAAGTTATAAATTCCTAACCAACCCATTATAGGATAAAATTCATGATCATATTTGAAATCAAGTGTGAGGGAGGGAGATATTTTGTAAAAATACTTACTATTTATTGAGGAATGGGTGTGTAGATTATTTGATAAACTTAATGAGGATATACTTATGCTGGTGTAACATTAATTCTTAATCATTGAAATCATTCCTTATAAAATTAATTAACTTATGAAGGGGATAAAAACCACATATTGGGAGTATTTGATATGATATGAATAAGATTTATGCATCAATCAGATCTATTTTGAGAATAAATTTGTGAAGAAAACAACATAAAAATGAGATATTTTTATGAGTGGAAAAAATCATCAAGAATAGAAAGATGAAATGGAAAATAACCTTCTAAAATTGGGAAAGGATGTTCACAAAATTTTTTAAATACCAAATATTACTCCTTATATTTAAAATATTTTTTTTATATAATTTTATAAAAATATAAGATAAATAAAAGGGTAAAAACTGCGCTCGCTTCCCATTTTTCTCTTCTTTGATGGTGTAGGGAATGAATGCGGCGCCGCCTCCCCTCCTCGACTCGCTCCGGACGGGGAGGGAGGCTTTTTCTTTGCACTTGCTTCCCCCCTATTCTCTTTCTTTTGCCCGTTTCACGGAATCGTCCTTTCTCCCTTTTTTCCCTCCAATTGAAATAAGGCCTAAGGTACAGTCCCTCTCGAATGGAGTTCTTTCGATTCTTAATTTCCCCTGGAGTTCATGAAAGCTTTAGCTTTGCTGGATCTCACTATGGTGGCCCAATTCGGAAAGAATCACCCCTCTGTTGATGTGTTCGACCGGTTTGTTTTTTCGTCCTGGAATTTGCAAGATTGAGCGGATGTTGGTCTGTTAGATTCAAGACACATTCAGGTACGATTCTCAAATGAAGAGGACCTTGTTACTATGTGGGCCTTTGCTCCACGTTCTATGGGAGGAGTTAGGTTCTCCCTCTTCTGGTGGACCTTTGATTTTCACCTGAGGCGCGAACCTCCGACCACAGCTCTCTGGATTTCTCTTCCTGGACTTCCTTTGCCGTTCCAGAACCCGGTGATCCTCCGGTTGATAGGTAATTTGCTTGGCCATTATTTATGTTCCGACTCCCTCACCAGTGTCATTTTCCATCCCATTGTACCGAGAATATGTGTTGAAGTTGATATATCGAAAGGCCCTCTGAATTTCATCACCATTGAGATCGAGGGAGAGCTCCACTGGAAACGGACAATTTGTTATGATTCTTGGATATCATTCTGTTCTGGTTGTCATCGTTTAGGCCATGAAGACTCCAAATGTCATCATAGCTTCCATGGCTGCTCCCAGTCCGATCATATGGAGTTGGGATCAGTCTCGGTTTTCAATTCCATTATTGTTAATCAATCGAAGAAGTTATTTGATTCTGTTGGTCCGTGTTTCAGAGGGGATGCAAGTGCTCCTGTAATGGGGGATAACCAGGGGAAAACCGTACTACCATCTTCTATTCCGTGCAAGGCTAGTGGGTCGACAAAAAATCCACCGGTGGACGAGGTGTTTAGTCATTTGAAACATGACCTGGGTATCAACCAATTACAAGAACTGGGTGCTAAGGAGCCACAACCACTGGGGAATCTTGGATACTTCAGTCTCATCCCAGCATGTGCACCTCTAGGAGAAAAGGGAAAGTCCTTAATCACCAGGGGGACGTCTAGCTATGCTGTCATTGGGAGTGACACCAGTGGAAAGACCGAGATATACGGGAAAAACTTGCAGGAGGAATCGAATGCAGTATCAAAGATTGGACAAGGCAGGATGAATGAGGTGAATGTCTTGGGTCCCTTATACCCCAACACCTTCTCTCCTCAACCTCCAACCCAGGTTAAGGATGTGAGTGTAGGGAAGAAGAATGAATTTTCGGTTAAGGCAGGATTGGTTAAGTCTTTGTGCAGGCATAGCCCTCTCAAAAAATACCCAATTGTGGTGTTGGGTAACTGCTTTGATGGTCTGGATGTCCAAGAACCAACGCTAGCTTCAGAAGAGAAGGATTCAGGTGTCAACAGTTACAACCAATTCTTAGTGGATAGTTTGGAAAGAATTCAGGGGAAAGGCCTTCATAGTCCTAGAAGGAAGAAAGGGAAGAAAGGAAATAGAGACTCCGGAAAGTGCATTGTGGTCAAGGGGAAAAATCAAAGGGAAGGAAAGACTATTCCCACTTTCCTAAGCTGATGGAAACTAGGTCGTCCAAGAATGGTGAAAACAAAGAAATAAAATCCTTACAGAAAATGGAAAGTGGAGAACAAAGTGGAAAATCAAGAGTAGTTGAAGCAGAAGAAGGGGAGTGTTTGAAACACATCCTCCATTCCAAGGAAGAAATGTTTGAAAAAGATGTTCGGATCAACGCTTCAAAAGAGGAGATCGACAGAATATATTAAAGAAGGTTACAAGTTGATTCCAAGGAGGAGCAAGAGGCATGGCTAGACAAACAAGACCGAATCCTAGCTCGAGGTTTCAACCACTGCAAAATAAACTCTGAGGAGTTCATAAATACAATGGATAGAATGACTACCCACCTTGAAGAGCTTATCAGCAAGGATCCAGACATCCAGGTTAGTACTCTTCATTGGGAATTATACAGAGTGTCTGATTCAAATAATCTTAGTATTGTGTTTAATCAATTTGTGAGTTCTTTCAGTACATAGTGGTATCAATGGTTTGTGAACTATGGTTTTCCACTTCTCCTTAAAGTGGATTAATAATAAAAATTTATATTTGGTGGCGGTAATATAAATAAAGATGCCAAATAAAGTAAATAGAAAAAAAATAATGTTATATAAGTTATTTATGTTTGAACATTCCATGAAAATAAAAAGTATTTGGGATATAAATCATTGAAAAGGATAGTTAATGAGGATACCGTTCTTAATTGTAAACCATTAATCATTCATTTTTATTTAATTAGAGGCAAACCTACTTATTTTTCCTCATAATTTTTAAAATTAGAACCTACCAACCCTTACCCATAGAACAACCCATTTAAAGTCCTCATGATTGATGCATCTTTGGGACTTTGAAAAGTGGAGATATTAGGATGAAAATAAACTTATTTAAATCATGAATTCCATTAAGAATAATAAAAACTCCATATAAAATGTCTTGAATGAAGAAATATACATTTCCAAGAAGGTAGGTACAAAATACATGAGGATTAGTAAGAGATTTAATGATTTTTTATAAATAAAGAGGAACTAGGGAGTTGAGATACATATAATAAGCATGATATTTTAAAAGTTGTAAAAATTGAAAGGTTTTATTAACTATTACTTGAGAAATTTTACTTGAACTTGGTATATGATGATTTAATAGGAGTGAAATAGTTAAGTGAGGGGGAATTTACAAAGTATATGTTTCAATTATTTATAATTTGTAATTTAATGGATAAATCCCCATGAATTTCATAATTTAAGAGAAATTATCACATATTTAGTTTATAGGTGTGTTTTGGGGATTGATTTCAAACATGACCTAAAATTTTTATTTTTAGTGATTTTATTATTATTATATTATTAATTGATTAAATGACCATACTTCTTCATTTGTGTTTATTATTATTTTCAGGAAAATGGGGAAACCCTTATATATGGGCTAATAGGGATATTTAAGAGTCACTAGCTAGGATACATAAGGGTATATTCCTTTGTCATTGTAAATGAAGTGTTGAGATCCCCTGAGACACATAAGATTTTTATGCTCATAGATAAAGGTAACCCAATGAACTGAGCAACACTTAATGGTTAATTCCTTAATTGTGGGGGTTAAACAAGTTATACATAAGAGTTTTATGTGCATTGAATAAGATATAAAATGGATTCCCACTGATTCATAAATACATAAGGTTTATGAATTTTCTGTTGGGAGAATAAATGCTATGTTATTTAAGGATCATTATTTGATATAAGGAGATACATAAAAGTTCCATCCTTTGAAAAATACAAAGAACAACAGGTCAGGTGAGAATTAAATATTTATAATAACATAAAAGAACTATAACCATTATGATTATGTTGAAGTTTCTTAACATGAATCTTGAGATCAATTTCCATAATGATTATTTCAAATCTTTTTTTTGACCACATGTATTTATTTGAAGAGAAGAAGGAAATACCAAAGATCATGAAAATATTTTAATGAACAATAAAATATCACTACCACATGAAAAAATATCTCTAAAGTGAATTGTGTGTGTGGAATCCATCCCCATGAACATGTCAAAACCTACTGAATCAAATTACTATTTAAATAATGTGTTCCCTCATTTTTAAAAATGATTTGGTTCCGATCGAAGTAGTTTTAGTGTTTTCTTACAGTTTTACTTATTTTATAATTCATTTTTTATTTTTTCAGGTGTTCATTTTCTATATCTTATTTTCTATATGTTTCTTCCTCCCTCTCTCTTCCACACCTTCATTGTGATCTCCAATCTTCATAATGGTGAATAAATAACCTAAGGGATTTACCATGGGAATAATCTAGTGATGAACTGAAGTCCTTGCTCGCTCATGTTTAAATGCCTCTTATCTACCTTGGGTTCTTTCAAGGATGATCAGTGGTGGGGAATGGTGATAGTGTATCCTCACTACAGTTGTTTGTGGATTAAATTTTTCTTTTGGAACTATTTTACTTACCCTCACTTAATCATCAGTGCATTTGATGGATCCATAATGGTGGAGTGTTGAATGGGTGTGATTGCATACCAGGAAGGTGGGTCAGGGGTACTCCTAACCTCATTCTATTTTCAACTACACTGCATGTTTATTTTTTTATTTCATCCACACAAAAAACCATTCCATATTTCCTTACTTTTATAAAAATAAAAAATACAAAAAATATAGTAAGTGAATTAGATTAGTGAGTAATCAACAAAAATACTCTAAAGAGGTGAACCTGGTCATCCATTGTAGTGTATTAGAAGCAATATAAATATTATTCTATTTCACACTATGATAGAAATGTAAACAATAATATTAAAGCTAACTCTGAGTGAGAGGGTGGGGTATGTAATGTGATAAGAGATATGATATGGGAACCTACGCTGAAAAGGGTAGTTATCAGGATATGATATTGAAACTTACCCTGAGTGAGGGGGTAGTGGTCAGCATGTAGTACAGGGCCCCACCCTAAGTGAGTGGGTAGTGTCCAGGATGTGATATTTGACCTTACCTCAAGTGGGAAGTTAGTGGTCAGGAAGTGGTATAGGATCTTTCCCTAAGTAATAGGGTAGTGGTTAGGATGTGATATATGACCTTACCTTGAGTGAGAGGGAAATTGTCAAGATGTGATATATGACCCTACCCTGAGTAAGAGTGTAGTGGTTAGGGTGTTAAATGGGACCTTAACCTGAGTAAGAGGGTTTTGGTTGACAAGATAACTCACCCTAAGTGAGAGGGTGGTGGTGTGATATGAGGTATAAGATATAGCCTGATACATCACCCTAAGTGAGTGTGTGGCAGTCTGTGTCTAGATACAAGATTAGTACTTAGCACATAACCCTATAATGAGTGAGTGGGTAGATTTAGATACTTATATGAATAAACCTAACTTGAGTGATATGGTATGGGTTTGGGGTTGTGTTTTGATATGAATTATCTTTTACCATTAGAAAAAGAAGGTGATGTTAGGTTATCATGGTGGTATCGTTATCATACAACAACATAATGCGATTGATTTCATGCTGTATATTGTTGAATGATTTACTTTTTTCACTTGTATACACTATATATGATGGCGTATATAAAGCTATCTTAGTGAGAGCCTACTGATTTCTATACTCACACCCTACACAAGCACCTTAATACGTGTGTAAAACTTATGTTTAACTTTCATGTGGTGGGTAGAGTAATAATCTGGATAGAGTAGCTAGATAGATGTTGGAATACTAGACCGAAGAAGGATCTATTTTTTAGTTAATTCTCCATTGTCTTTGTTTTTTTATATTGTATTGGATGACTCAGTGGGAAACCCTGATGTATATGTATATGTTAATCATGGGTTCCATTATTATTATAACATGTTGATGTTATCTATTATTGATGGTTGTATATTAGTTGTAATTACTTATGCTTACTTTGATTTTTATATTATGATTATATTATTTATCTATTATTATAGTGATGGTACTAAGAGAATAGTCTCCCCATGTTGTTCATAGGCTCTTACCACTCGTAGGCAACCTATTCCATATGGGGAGGCATGCCTGAGGACTTTTGGTGCTTTATATAGGGTTTTGTATGATTGATTTTAGTCAATGAATTATAATAGACCACTTCACCCAAGTCTTATGCCTATACTATTTTAAAGTAATCTAATAAATAAGATCTCCAAGTAAGAAGGGAAAAATACTTGTCACCCTAGTCTCTCCACTCCAAGATGACCATGCCCAAATCTCAAGGCATTTCTTGGGATAAAGTCTCTCCCATGTCACTTATATGGGTGAAACATATATTTTTAACCCTAATGGATTTCATAACACTAATGATATCATTTTTCCATATTTAGCCTGTAAAATAGCTACTTTACCTAGCTCGTACCTCTACAATCCTACTTAAATGACCAGATCAATTTTTATACTCATGTGGACCCTATGTTAATTTATTCCTTTGATAATGAAAGTATTTAATCCTATAGAAATACCCCAGAGTTTCTCTCCCTATGGTGGATGATCAAAGTCCTATAAATCATGTATTATTTTAATAATGATGACCTGTCATCTTAAAGAACTAGTGAAATATCATTCATCCTTGGATTTCTATATGATTGTATGAGTTGTTAGGATTATTCCCCTAGCTACCCATATTTATTTTCCATTAATAATTTCCTCCTCCCATGAGTCCAACCTTCTAAAACACATTTATTTTTTATTGGTAATGAGGTACAAATGAGCTACCATTTTGGTGTAAATCTTACACCTTCACCTAAAAAATTTTCCAATGAAAATCAAAAAGGAATTATCATGAGTATGTCCCACACATAATCAATTTCTAGTAATATATTACTTAGTGTTATTAATTATATATACTTTAAATACAAGAAACTATGGCCCTAGTTGTATGACCATAAAAGGAATGATATGGTCTTGGTTGTATGGACTTAAAAGGAACTTAATAGGTCATGATTAAAATACCTTAAAAGACACCATCAATCCTTGTTTCATGATCTTAAAAGGCACACCCTTTTCCTCATTACACAACCTTAAAATGTATAATATACCCTTTTATATAATTTCATACTATGACATCAAACTATATGAGTTTTTATTCCCATCATAGGGATACATATAAATCCCCTTTTATGGGTCAATCCTTCCACTGTGGCTCTTTCACACCCTTTTCCCAAAACTTCATTCCTTCTTGGGTGGTGTTGAACTCTATAGTTCTTTGCTACATGGATTTAATCTATAGTTTAATTAACCATCACTATAATAAGGTTTATTAGATGTGAGATAATAAAAACATTTTATGCAATTTTATTTTAAATACAATATAATAAAATAATCACTTTCACTAATGGGTAAATAAAAATACTACTATAAAGGATTTAAAAAACATGCTTAAATCTATAAGAGAATATATGATTATATAAAAACCATTTTATGTGATGATTAAACCTTATATCCTCTCTATTTCAACAATTATGCCCTAAAATAAGTCAAAACCAATCAAAATGGGCTATATGATAGAAAAATACAGAAATATAAAAATAGTGGACCTGATATGAAATAATTTATCTTTGAGAGAGAGTGATTTACTATGTATTATCATTTATGAAACTGCACTAATGGGTTTCTTATCTATGAATCTCCTGTAGAAATCAATTGGAATCCTTGATTAATTGACCCTAAGGAATTAAAATCCTTAATGATATTGGGATAAATCAGATGGTATCTAGGATTTTCATAGACTAATTATTAATAACACCATGAACTTAAGTTATATCTATTGTAATTGCCTCAAATAAAAGGAACTGATAGATATTATTGCATACTTAATTCATACAATGCATGGTGGTGAATGTCATGGTTCAAAAATACCTTAACAATGGGATAATTCTGATTATAGTAACAACATATTCCAATTTAATAGGATTGAGACTATAGTGGTTGATATTACATCGAAAAGATAGTAGGGGGGAAGTGATACCCATTATGAAATCAAACCATTTTGGTAGTCTCCCAAGAATAATATAATTCCCATAATCCTTTCCTAGATGAAGCTATGTAGGTTGTTTCTTACATCCTAGTGACCACCCTAGAGATTCCAAGGAGGGATACCATCATTCATAGTCATCATTTCCATCACACAATCCCTACCCTTTAAGAAATTATTGAGGAATATCTTTCCCTATCATTTTAAACTCAGGAACCCAAAAGGGAAGCCCATCGGGAGTAATCAACAATGATATCTATAAATAAGGTTTACATTTTTTCTAATAATTACATCCCTAAAACTCATTATCTAATCCTAATGGAATCATGGAGAAAATTCCATGTCATAATCAACAAGAAGCCTCACACATCCTCATGGAAAATGTTGGTGACCTCATCAACCAACCCTTCACCGGTGAGGGAGGACAATTATTTATATGAAGGTCCTCCCTATAATGACATATCAAGAAACCTCTAAGATCCACTCTAGGGTATTTTCTATGGAGGTCCTCCCCACTATAAAATATTCAATAATAATTAAGTTCCTCCTAGAGATGACATAGAATCCTACCATAGAGTCCATTATTATAGAAATAACCATGAATGTAGAAATTCCATAAGTCCTCTCTATGGTAAAGAAGAATCAAGAAACCCTAGAGGTCCTTTCTGTGGTACCAATTAAAGAGGACCTCCTTTTGAAAAATAATTCTATAGACACAGAGGCCCAATTTACACCAAAAAGAAAGGAAGTGTCTACTCTATAGTTCCTCCCCATAGTACTCATCATGGAGGTTTTCCCCATGAAAAAATAGTCATCCAACATGGAGGATTTCACTATACCGATGAGTTAAAAAATTTCAACCATGGAGTTCCTGCCCATGGTATCCTATAAGGGGTATTCCCTATAACAACACTCAATAATCTATTAATCTAGAAGATCTCCCTTACAATTCCAGTTTCAGAGGTCCTCCCCATGATGATATAGAAAACAACCATGGAGGTACTCCCTATAGTGTTTTCCATAGAGGTTCTCCATGTGATGAAACATACAACTAACACAGAGGCCTTCCCTATGTTGAAAACCAATAAATAATTAATCATGACGGTCCTCCCCATAGAAATCAACACAATATCCATGGATGTACTTACATGGTACTCACAATGAAGTCTTGGGGTTGGTTCCCTTGAACCAAATTCTCTAAACTTTATGATTACATGTATTCACATTTTTTTAATATTAATAAAGTTATTATCATATCATGATTGTTCTTCTACACGAAATTGTATGTGATAATTTCCTAAGGGTACTTATCACATTGAAAGGTCATAATATCTTCTTGATTTAATTATAACCTAGAATTTCCATGAAAATATTATTAAATATGTATTTTATGTCTGGATGATAACATTTTATGGGACACAAATAATACAGGCTATCCGGGTAATGAGGATTAGTTTACCATCCACTAGATATTTAACCATTATAAAAAACAATTTTCACACCCGTTATGAATCTATTTTTCTTCATAATACTTTGTAATATTGTAAGGAATATTTTCAAAGCCAGGAACTGAGTCAACATGGAATCCTCAGAACTAGAGAGTCTTGGTGAAATGATATTAAAAATATTTAATATATTATATAATATATGATATGTTTAAAAAAAAATAATAGAATAACTTACAAATATATTCTTAGTTGGAAAATTTTTGATCACCATTAAATCTAAAACATGAGTTCTACCCTAAGAATGACATAATTTTGGTCAGCATCAGGCATTCGGTTAGAGGTAGACATCGATGGGTTCATTAAATGAATCAATCAATTAATTTAATTAATTTATTTAATGGCATAAACCTAATTCACCCTCTATTTAAATGATCATATGAAAAATCTATAGGGTTAGTCTCATAACATCAGGATATTATAGAGGAGGATGAGTATAGCTTCTTTGGTGGTGAAAAATCAGGAACATGGATCAATGATGATGATCAGGGAAAATCGTGAGACAGACAATGAATGCAATGAGATTCTTCTTCATCACTTGAGGACACTTTATTCACAAATGATAAATCCAAACCCAAGGTACACTGTTTTTTTTGGATTTTACCCCCATTTTTTTATCCCAAATCGAACATGATTCAATTATTATAATAAGATTGATATAAATATCGGTGGTTGATTTACATTTTTTGGTTTATCTTACTTGGTTTGGAATTGATGATAATTTTCATTGTTTATTGGTTCCTTGTTATTCGTTATAATGGAAAAAATCAAGGCCAACCCAAACAATGGTCTAGGTTCATTACTATTGTTGCATTTGTGAATTTATTTCACATTTCTTCTCATATTCATCATCGATGGTTCCTTGGATGAAAGTTCAATGAATACCATACAACCGATTATTTCACAACTGGTCTTTGGTGTGACAGTTCATTTCCATGGGTTTGGATTTGGGATTGAGAATATGATCAAGGTAAATTATGGTGTTATGGGAGAGATTGGATGGATCATAGGAATATCAGAAGACCCTCAACAACGAGTTTTGAGTGTGCAAAGGAGTGGTGCAATAGAATTGAATGTGGGCACTTCAGGTGGCTGGAATCCAACCACTGATGATGGATCAGGTGTGTTCAACCTTATATATGAGTTCCTCAGTTCATTTTATGGTGACGGTGACCAGTGGATGGAGGTGGTTCAAGATCCTCCTTCCCCCCTATGATCGATGTCCAACAGTGCAAACTCCCCTCCCCTATGTGGCGAAGGCCAGTAGAGAGACCCCCCTCCCCTACAATAATATATAGAAGTGCCACCCTTATCCCCTCCCTTATAGAGATGTTCAATGATGACCCTCTTCCCCTCCCCACATGATGGTGGTATGACCTCCCCTTTACATGTGCTAGAGAAGATTGGGTGGGGATAAAATAGATTTATCAAAAAAAAAAAAACAACACAACAACAATGACAACAACAACAACAAAATTATTATTATTATTATTATGGAATATAAATTCTGGTGTAACTATTTCATGAAACATCAGATTGATATGATCCTAATATTGAGTTGGATGTTTCAAGACCAATATTGGATTCTTAATTCAGGGTTGTGGATTAGGTATATGAAGCGACCTTCATATGTGATATGATGTAGTGAATCTTTTTCACTAGGTTTCTATTTTGGGAAAGTAAATATCCTATCCTATGTATTTTTTCCATGAGGATTGAAACAACATGATCTATTTTTCTATTAATGGTCCTTTTTAGTGATATATCAAGAAAATTATGTTTTAGACCTTTGTACTGACGACGAGCATTGTGTGTTCATCATACTTTTTCCAGACTCAAATTGGGGATCACGAGTAGCCTATCTTGATTGGTTTTCCACATAGAATGTGATGAAATCCTTACTATTAGAAAAAAAGACACAACATGAGGTGATGATAGAAGTAATATTATCTTATAAATTCTTAGCTAATGGTAGTGATTGGGTTTGATCCATAGAGAGGTGATAGTGTTGGAAACCCCCCTTGTCACATCAGAGTGTGGGTCCCCATATTCTCTGTAGAAGTAGCAGTGACTAGGTGTGATCAACAGAGTGTTACTGGGGTTGGAAACCCCATTTCATACTAGGGAATGGGTCCCCATACCTCTTTACTCATGTAGACTTGGTACTCACCCATACTACGTAGGGTGAAGGTCTTCTATCTATGGAGTGATACTCCCTCATCTCTAATATCCTGTAGGGAGTGGGTCCACCACTAGAGTTAGTGGTCCCTCGACTGTGGAGTATATTGGTGAGGTGTGGGCTCTTAGAATGGTTTCTTGAGAGGTTATACATGATTCGTGGTACAAAGATGGAATCCCCTCAGTTATGGAGTGTAGTGGTGAGGTGCAGGCCCTTTACATAGATTCTTGTATGATTTTCCATGATGCTGGGAATCAGTGATGGACATTGGGAGTTACAGGATGAATCATTATTCTTAGCTGGGATATGGAGATGGATATCTCCTTTATCTATCATTTTGGATTCTTATTGAGCATATCAGGGTTATGAATGTTATAATTATGGTCATTGTATCATATTCTGATTAACATCCCCTCATGGTGATGAGATAACTACTCTATCTCGATGCTTTGTGTTTAGTGATTTCAGGGCGCACTACTGGGTATGTTTGTATTCACCCATGTATGAGATTTTACTACATGTGTTGTGTATTATGTAGATTAAAAATAGATTAGAAGTGACTATAGTGGACATGGTATTAGTGGATCTTAGAAGTATGTATTATCATTGACTATGTTTGGTGGCTGGACTCCGAGATCTGGAGCTAGGCACTCACCCAGTCTACTCTTTACAATTGATGTTAGTTTGGGTTTTCCCCTTGTATTTCTAGTCGGCTGTGTATTTTTCTCCATTTATAATTTTTATTATACTACTATACTTAATTTTATGTATTCCCTAGATGTTATTACATTCATAGTTATACTCTTGATATTGAAGTATTTTATTATTCATCTACACTTTTTCATGGAGATAGTTGTGTGCATGCATACTTTTTAACTATTTTCCATCACTTAGCCTATTAGAAGCAGGATTGGGGTTGTCACACTCAGCTTATAATTGGATATGTGGGCCCTAGTGGGCTAGGTTATAAAAGAGTTGTATTATAGAAGTTTATATTATGATCAAAGTTTGTAGATTGTCTATTTGTGAGTTTTGGTTTGGGAACTAGGGACACAATGTTAAAGTGTTTCAAGTACATATTTATTGATAGTGAACCCAATGTTGGTGTGGGATCCAATTGATCCATTCACTGGGACTCTAATAACATACTTGTTGAATCGGCACATATAGACACTAGTTTCCGGGCAAACATTGGTACACGCATCATATAGGAATGATTTGTGGTTCCATGTACTTATAGAACTTTTTACCTAGATATTCTCTTTAACCATGGTATGAATTGATAATTATCAATATTCCTTTGTGATGAAAAACAACTATCATTTCAAGGTAGTGTTTTGATGAAAAAAATTTGAGTGACAAGGCCTCTGTTTAGGGACCCACTCATGATGTGTTTTCTTCAGTTGGTCAAAAAATAGTGCTTCCAACAATTGATAAGTGCATATACCCTCCTCTAATGGTCCAAAAAAATGATCATCCACATGTTGATCAGTGGGTGGATCTAATAGGATAGGATGATGGTGCATATAGGTTTATCCAAATGTGTGAGTATTGGTGATAGAGGGAACTTAGGTTTTGTTGTGAGATATATTCTCAGGTAGTGGAGTATTGGATTGAGGTAGTGATATGGGTTTTATAGCTTTTATAGACCTCGATCGATCAGATGTTTTCACTAGAAACTAGTCTTCTTAATGGAGCATTAGTTGGATCCATTGTTAATGAAATTTGATGCACCTATGATAAGTGCGTATCATGATTTATAAAGTTATATATTTCATAGGATTTTTGGTGATTCTGACCCCCTTCTCAAGTGGTAGAGGAATGGATTGAGCCTATGGTGTGAGCATCATTCTTGATTAGGACCCCTCTTGATGGTGGGACTATAAGTAAGACCCAACTAGGGTGAAACAAGGCATTGGTAGATCCCTTTTTTAGTGAAATTTGATGTGTATTTGGACATAAACGAAAGAGGGACACTTCCCCCACTAATACGTGTTCTTTTAAAGTGATTTAAAACTGTGCGGGGGAGTTAGTGCCACCCAAAAAGGACAGTTTCGAGGTGTGACAATTGAGTTCCTTTGACTTTTATTTTTGAGTTAATTTGACGTGATAAGGTATCTAAGCATACCATGGTTATGGAGAACATATAGATAGAGGGATGGATAACTTCAGGTGGTATAAGCTTGTGTTTGGGAGGCTTTAAGTGTGGTTTGAGGTACAATGTGTGTAAAGACCTAAAATTTTATCAATGGTAGTTCCCTTCTTATAATTATAAAACACATAATAAAAAAATTATTCTCATAAATAAATAATGATACATTAGTCATAAAATAAACCAATAAGAATTCCAAATATTATAATGGGACAATAAATAGAAAATAAGATAACAAAAATGGTAAAATTTGGATATGCTCGATCCATTAGAATGACCATACTCACAGACAAAGCTATAGAAATAAAATATAATGTTAATAATATAATATTAATTTTAAATATGAAATTATATATAACCCTGATATAAAATATAAGTGAATTGTTAATGAATGAAATAAGTGGTATTTATAGAAATTAAGAAACCTATACCGTTTGAATAATAACCTAACTGTTGGAATAGTAATCTGACCATTAGGAATAGTAATCTAGCCATTAGAATAGGAACCTCTCTTATAAAATTATAAATAAAATTTAGGCATCTTATAAATGAAAATATTATATATTTACATCATGGTATAAGTAAATAAATGTTTTAAAATTAATAAATTAAGTGTTGGTATTTTTGTAAAACATAAATGTTTATTTAAAATTTTATAATTAATATAATAATTTAAAATAAAATTAATTTTCATAAAATAAGAATCATAAATTAATATTATGTTGTATTTTAATTATAATATAATTTTATGTGACCTTAATTAATTTTTCAAAGGGTCAAAAAATTGATTATAATGTTAAAATCAGAATTTTTTGAATAAATGATGAATTTGTTTTAAAATTAAAATTCTCATATTTAGAATATTATTTTCATAAAATTTTTTTTTTTTTGAAATATACACATCAAAAAATTATTAGGTTTAATTTTTGTTATTTTTCTAAAATAGTTGAATTTGTGGTGAATAGTGAAATACGACAATTTATGGTATTTAACATTATAAGGTAAATACATGGTTTTTTAAGTCATGGATGATGTAATAACCCATTGTTTAAAACTATCCGGAACAATTTACTTTATTTAGTGATAATAATAAACACTATTGATAGTCTTGATCAAAAATAATAAACTAATGAACATAATAATACAAAATACCCCTCTCCCCCTATAAATACCACCACTCACCAACCCTTCTACTCACATCTTATAATAATTGTATATTTTAAATATTCTACCCAATCCCATTTCTAGTAGTCTCCCCCCATATCCAAGAGATTCTGTTATCAAAAAAAGGCTAAACCTAAGTTCCTTAAAGATTTTCTCAAGGAGACAAAATTCAAGAGGTAAAATCCTCAATCCTTCTCTTTTAATTTGTTTTCTTTTCTTATCCTCTCCTCAACCCCCCTATCCAAAGTGCCATGATAACTCCAGTATAATATATATAATATAATTTTATTATTTTAATTGAATATCCATCATCAAATATCTTCTCTTCTTCTTTTATTCTAAAAATAAAAACCTCACCCGTGATATGTCGGATCATCGCCTTCATGGACGAAGAGTTTTTGTTTTCTATTAAATACTTAAAGGCTGGTCATAAAACCATTATTATGGTTAAATAAGATTTTAATAAGTATATTATAACTTATTAGATATTATTTAACTAATAAATAAACATTATATTAAATAAAACTAAATTAGTTCGTAATGGTCGGAAAAACCACCAAAAATAAACTAAACATTTATCATTAATGTTTTATCAAATGAATCATCCTAATATCAGAAAAATGATATATGAGACTATTTAAAATTATTAAAGTGAATTAATAACATAGAATTTCCCTTCTGTATTTTTATTTCCATTTGATAAGAAGTTCCATAATTATACGCAAGTGAACCGACCATGAAACCATGAAACGAACACTCCCAAAATGACAGAATTGAACTTTATAAATCATTGAAATGGCCATAAATGAACTTAATAAAATTATAATAAATAAAATGCATATAAAATAGGTTCTTAATTATGTAATTTATTAATATAATTTAATTATACTATATATTAAGTGAAAGTGCAGAACACATTCACACATAAGGCAAGAGATCCTCCGAACTTGCAAATTACCTTTGGGTTACACTTTCTCTCTCTTTATGCCAATGTATTTCTTAATTATTCTAATATAATTATTTTAAATTATTTTTATATGTTACAAAATTATGTGTATGGATCAATTCATCCATATTTTATGGGAAAATACATATTTTAAAAGGTTTCCTTCTCAATTCCTCCCGATAATCAAGCCCGATTAAAGGGAAATTCTCCATTTCTTACCCATTTTCAAGTACATTTAATAAATTATTTTAATCCAAAAATATTTTTCTAAAATAAATAATTTTATCATGAAAACTATCTTATTTTAATTCTGGTTTTATGAAAACAATTTTTCCTTTATCCTCTTTAAATATTCTTTATTCTTTTCCTTAAAACCATATTAAAGAGGCACATTTCTGAAGTTACCTAACCGATATTTTTTAAAAGTTTTCACTTCAGTTGAACATAATTGATAATGAAATATGATTATTTTACATTATGAATGTCCAAGTATGATTTTAAATCTAGTATTTCATGGATAACATTAAGATATGCCCTTTGGTTATGCCTTATGAAATGATCATAAAACCCATTTTCTTACATGGGTAACTCTCATGTTTATTACTCATGTTTGATTCTTTATGTGGCACATATATGCATATACATGTTATGATGGGTGCACCCATATATCACTCTAATTCATTGGGTAATTTTTTGTCTCTTGAGACATCATGTATGAGATTAGGGAGTAAACCTAATCCATTATGGGAATTTGTCCACCATGCTATATAGTCTTGCCTGTTAGCCTCGACTCATATTTATGTCATGTTATATGTTGCTTCCACATTCCTATGTTTCTATGATCACATGATCTCATGTCCTATATTTTATTCTTCCATATGTTTATTTGTGGGCCATGCATTTTTATGTCATCATGTTATTCCTTCTAAATCATGTGCTACGATTTATTCCTATGTTTATTCCCTCACTGGGTTTTTTAGATCATCCCTTTTTTCTATGCATTCCCTAGGTTATCCTATGTAGTTTTAGGATCTTGAATGGAGTTAGGATCTCATTATGGAAAATATGTTATATTTTGGTTTCATGTTTTCTAATTATGTACCTAGTATTCCAAATATACTAGACTTTTCAGTCCTTGGTTTGTATTTAAAGGATATTTATGCCTAAAATCATTTAATAATATGTGTAAAGGGATAGGGTTTCTATAACATTTATCTTATCTACTCTAGATGCAGTTTTAGTACATAGTTTAAATCCACATTTCTTTATATGTATCCCTTGTTTGAGAACTAGTGATACTAGTGGAGCCCTTATTGATATACTGTAACGACCCAAAATTTTGAATAAATCTTGTTTCTTAATTTTATGTGTTATTTTATTTTATTTTTATACTCAACAAACATGTTTCATTTGATAACATGAGTATAATTAAAATGAGACCATTGGGTTTTGACTGTTATATGACCATTGGTCAATATGACCACTGTGAACTAAAAGTTTCAATTTTTGTCTCTAAATACAAGTGATCTTGGTTAATTAATATAGAAAGAAGATTTGGTGGCCTCACCCAGTAGTCTTGGACCGATCGAAGCCCATCTAACAGAACTTGGGAAGGAGGTAGCACCACTAGGCTTTGCTCTGGACCAAACCCAATATGAACTTCATCGTGTGAAGCTATAACGGAATCGCCTTTGCGAGAAGTTCAAACTGATAGAAATTAATACTCGTGCGATGTTGGCCGAGCCTCCCTCAGATTCTCTCACCTTAGCACACTTTACACTTAGGTCCCATGCTGGTGTGATAAGGGGCTATGTAAGGAGACCGCAACTGCCGTGTGTAATCCTTTATTTTAAATAAAAATTGGGATTTCTTCTTATGATGAAGTTTATGAATTTTCAAATGACCGGATAAATATAGTATGCATATTTTTGATGAATTAAAAAAAAGGATATTTAAAAAAAGTTTATGTAAACCTTAAATAATTAAAAACGTGTAATGATATTCAAAAAATGGTATTCTACAATTATGTCCAGTATGAAATTTAGAGTCTAATAAGATCAACTTGATTTTTGATGAATAGTAAATTATGAATAGTGATTTTATGCTTAGGATTAGTAATGTGACCAAATGAATTAGTAATCTCACTTAAAGAAAGTATTAATATAATCTAGGCACCTTGATTAAGTAATGTGATTCAATAAAATGGTTAAATAACGGTTCCATAAATTATTATTCAAGTATTAGTTTTTTCAGGTGAATAGTGTTTTTTAATTAAAAATTAAATTAAAAATATTTAGAAAATTATTTTTATAAAATGGATTTCATTTTTGAACTCAGAGCATCAATATTATGTTAAGGTAATTTTTGGGGTTTTTTCTGAAAGAATGAATTGTCAGTGAATAGTGTATTTATTTAAAAATTAAATTAAAAATATTTAGAAAATTATTTTTATAAAATGGAGTTAATTTTTGAAATCAAAGCATTGATATTTGGTTAATGTGAAATTTTGGGATTTTTCTGAGAAAGTTGAATATTTAGTGAATAGTAAAAATACAGTTTTAGGGTTTCGGTATGTTTGATGACATCATAACTGTGTCATGATGATGTCATGAGATATTTTATGGGTTGGCCGACCAAAGGTGATGAAGTTTTGTATTTGGGGCCCCATGTGGCCTAACTTCATGGGAAATATCTTGGGAGAGCACATGGTTTTGAGAAACCCACTTATGAGGTGTCCCTTGGCCATTAATGCCTTGTCCCCTCACTTTCCTTATAAATACCAAGACATTCTCTCATCCTTTGGACTCCAAAATCATTATCAACGAATTTATAGTCTCCTTACCTCCCAAGGAGTCCTCCCAAGGTGCCCCCAAGCTCTCAAGGTCCAAACCTTTGAGTTTTAAGAGTTACGTTTTAAGTTAAGGGATCCGACCTCTCTCTTTCTTTTCAAGTAATCTCTTTTATGACATTTATTTTATGCTCCATGTTCTTATATTGAAGGATGTTCTTTTATATTCATCTTACTTCCCTTTTCATGTTCATATGATGAGAGACCCCCTCTTTCTCTCATCAATTCTTTTTAAGAATGTTTAAGTGGCGCTGTTAGGCTGCCGAATTTTTAAGGGATTCGTTCACCTTTCTCATTTTTCAAAGTTCTACTTTCATGTCAAGTCTTTCAAGTTCCTTTTTATTATGATGGGTTATTATCTATATATCTATCATACTGAACTTTTATGTTCATATGATGAGAGAACCCATTTGATCTCTTCAATTCATTATTTTAAAGTTTTAAGTGACGCCGTTAGGCTGCCTAATTTTTAAGTGGTTCTTTCACCCTTCTCGTTTTCAAGTTCTACTTTCATATAAAGTATTTCAAGTTCCTTTTTATTATGTTGTGGTATGATCTCTATATCTATCATACTGATATTTTATGACCATATGATGAGATAACCCATTTGATCTCTTCAATTCAGTATTTTGAAGTTTTAAGTGGCGCTGTTAGGCTGCCGAATTTTTAAGTGGTCCTTTCACCTTTCTCCTTTTTCAATGTTCTAATTCCATGTCAAGTCTTGAAAGTTCCTTTTTATTATGTTGGGGTATGATCCCTATACCTATAATACTGATATTTTATGTTCATATGATGAGATACCCTATTTGATCTCATCAATTCATTTTTGGTTGAAGTTTATGTGACGCCGTTAGGCTGCCGAATTTTCATAAGAGAAATCTTATTTTTGTCTTCCTTTCATGTTCTTCATTTCATATGGTATATTTTAAAATTTCATTACCATGTTCTTAAATAACTTATATTCTGTCCCTCTACTGTTTTATGGGTCATTTATGAATGTTTGACCCATGTCCCCTCTCTTTTCAATGTTTTCTAAAACCCTGTAACATAGTCGTTATGCTGCAGAATTTTTGTCTCAAAATGTCTCTCTCTTTTTCTAAAGTTCTTTTATTTTATTAAGTGAATACTCAAAGCTCCCTATTATATATGTTTATTCATATATATACCAAAATTTTCTATTTTAAATTATGGGATTTACATACATGAAACCTGCTTTTCCTTTCCGTGGGTTTAAAGTGACATAAAGATCATGTCTTTAAAGCAGTTTTTAAAATATTATGATTATGAAATGAAACCCATTTCTTTTATGCTATATGGGTTTTTTATGAAATTATTGGTGATGATATATGTGGATCACATGAAAATAAATACATGTCAAGGGTGCGCCCAGATAGAACTCCAATGCATTGGGTAAAGACTTAATCTCTAGAGATGACCTTTTAGACTGATACCTTGGTGAATAACCTTGGTAATTTTTAATGACACCTTGGGGATGGACCTTGGTGAAATTAAATGATTGTCGATATTAAATGTTGTAGCCACATATTCAAGTTATGAAAAATTTTATTTTTATTATGATATATCTCATTATTTCTTTCTCATGCCTTAAAGTTCTTTTCATGACCTTATTGAAGTATCTCAAGTTCACTTGTAAAATGTTTCTCTTGTTTCCCTTACTGGGCCTTCTGCTCACCCTTTATTTTGATGTATGTCCCCAGGTTATGAGATGCAGTAATGAACCTAGGATGAACATGAGGAGAAGCCGTTCAAGTGTTTAAGAAACATGTTTTATGTTTTCATGTTTTAAGTTCCTGGTTTCCAAGACACTAAACCTTAAAGATCCTCGGTTTTGTAAAATGTAATGAAAGATTATGTGATAAAAAGGCGAGATGCTATATATACCCTTGTGTTTGGAGGCTCTTATAGAGGAGGATTGGTAATCACACACTTCTACTGATAGTGTTACCTGACTCTAGTTGGAGGGAGAGAGCCTCACATGGAATCTTTCCATAACAGGCGGTGTGGCCCAAAGATGTTTTCCTTAGTATGAAATAGTTATCTACCATCCATGCTTATTTGACTATTACCAGTGAGGTTTGTATTGTATCTGAGTTAGTGGGATGAAAATTTTCTTCTTTGGTGAGAAGGAATCCCAGGAAGAGCAGGATGAGTTCATGTGTAGGAGGATCCATACGATTATTTACTAGTTGGATAATATATCCCTTGGAGTAGAAAATACTATGATATTTCAATTATTTAGAAGTTGGGGAGGGGTGAGGACATATTCCTTGAGGATATGATAGTTTTACCTCCCTATAAAGAGTTTTTTTCTACATGTACTTACACTTGGGATGGATAAATATCTATGCTATAATATGAGATGATCCCATGTAGCCGAGAGAGCTGAGGGTGTGGTTAGAGAATATGTAGAGTAGGGGATTTTTGAGACCCATTGTATTTTCATGGGAAGCTCTATGTTGTTCACCTAGTAGGTAGATGATATCTTGAGGTTAGGTGTGGATTAACGTCACCTAAACTAGGAAACTATTAGGGAGGAGTATCCATCTAACTTCTTTGACTAGTGGTTAGGGGTGAATTGGTTCTTAGAGTTTGACCTCATAATTGGTTATCACCAGATCCAGTTTTGGGAGGATGTACGAAGCATGGATTCCTAGATCCTCTATGGTTTATTTTAGTTCTTGGTGATACCTTTCAGTGAGTGGAATTCCCCATTTGTGTTTTCGAGACTTATGGACTAGATCCTTCATCCCTTCTTAGACCGGTTCATGGTCGTCTCGTTTGTGAAATTGTAGTGTGCTTGGTGTCCAAGGGGGATCATGTTAGACACATGAGGATAGTTCTAGACATGATCATAATGAAGTTTTTCATTTGTTTTTGTTGAGTGTGGTAATAGAGAATTTGGACTCTTTATAATTGGACCTTAAGGACGTGGATGGTGTAACATATCCCTAATTAGTGGTTGTTACCCTTTTCTTCTTCATCATTCTAGGGAGCCATAACTTGGGGATATCTATTGTGAGATATTTAATGAGTAGATATCCATTGTACATGTTTCTAATGGCCTTTTTAAAGGTAGGGATCACTTCATCCTTGTACAAAGATGGATGATGATTCCAATCATGCTGTGAGAGTAGGTGATGAAGAGGTTTCTTTCCCTTATAAATACATCATGAAAAGATAAGGATGTAACAGGATACTTTGGAATCAGGTTTGGTGGGAAATGATGTTATATCTTATTGCTAAGTTTAACTCTTGATGTCTCACCTATCAATAGGTGAAGACCGAGGTTCCTAGATGGAAGTGAAGATATTATAGTATCTTTATTGTTCATGTGATGGGGATTCCACAATCAGTGAGAGTTCACTACTCTATCTGAGTGATAGTAGACTGTATTTCCATGTTGAACCACTTCCTAACCATATAAGAGCTGAGCTTAGGGGATATTTTGAGACTCATTTACATGCAAGAGGTAATATGTATTCATTAAATTCCCTTAGGGACCATTTCAGGACGTGATGAAAAATTTATGTCATGATTATGAAGAGGTTAAAAGAAGCCATTGGGGATTTATTATCAGTTAATGATAGTGTTTCTATCCCATAAAGATGCCCAGGTAGGACAGACCATTCAGGTTCTGGTGGTCATGCTTGGGGTTTATATGTTTGTTTTAGACGTAGATGGGAGGATCATCTACCATCAATGGAGTTTTCATATCACATCTGTTACCAATCCCACATCAGTGTAATACCATTTGAGTCCATATACGAGATACCCTATAGGTCACTGTTGTACTGGTCATGACTAGTGGGAGACAACACTTTTGGGCTTAGAGTTGCTGATAGAGATGATTGTAAAAGGTGACATTCATCCTGAGGAGGATAAAAATATATTAGATATTTCATGGTACTATATGGACCCATTATAGAGTCCTTTGGAGTTCTATGAGGGAATTATGTGTTCTGCAGGATACCACCTCATCAAGGTCTGCAAAATATTTAGCCAGGGTGATAGGCTATCTCTAGGGATCATAGGCCTTTTTTGCATTTACTGTGCTAGGTTAGTGAGGTGGAGTTTGAGAATTGAGAGAAGAAGATCCTTCATGGGCATGTGATTCCCTTGTGTTCATGTTTTTTGATAGCATGAGAACCCTCATGAGAGATTATGAGAGCGGGAAACCAAATTGGGACCTTATCATCCCACTTATGAGTAGGTTTTTTCTTTTATGAACAACAATCCTTAAAGGTGGGGAGATTTTAATAACACTATTTTTTCTTTGTAAGACTTTGGAATAATTTAATGAATATTTTTAAAGTTAGGAACTGAGTCAACATAGAATCCTGGGTCCTGGAGAGCCTTGGTGCGGTGATATTAAAAATATTTAATATATTATATCACAAAAAAGAAGTATTTTTGAAATGATGGAATAACTCCAAATGGAGTCTCGAATGGGAAATATAAAAAAACCATTAAATCCAAAATGTGGGTTTTACCCTAGGCATGACATAAGATTTTTCGAAGTTGAGAGTTCAGTTAGAGGTAGTCGTTGGTGAGTATGTTAAGTTAATTAATTAATTAATTAAATTAATTTATTTAATGTTCTAAAAATAGTTTCCGCTTTATTTAAACACTATTATAGAAAATCACAAGGGTTAGCTACATAACCCTGGGATATTAGAGAGGATGTGGAGGATAACTCTATTTGGGGGTGAAAAACTGGAAATGTGGATTAATGGTGATGATTGAGGAAATTTTTGAGATGAACGATGAACACAATAGGATTTATCTTCATCTCTTATATATTAATTCTTCACAAATGGTCAATCAACCTAAGTTAGGATGTTGTTTTGTGGATTTTATTCCTATTTGTTTATCCCATGCCGAACATGATTCAATCCTTTTAACAAGATTTATTCACAAATCGGTGGTTGATTTGTGAATTATGGTTTATCTTCCTTGGTTTTGAATTGATGATAATTGTCAATGTTTATCAGTTATTCATTAATCTTTATAATGAAAATGAATCAAGACCAACCCAAAAAGTAGTTATGGTTCATTCCTATTATTGTATTTGTTTATTTCTTCCCTTGTTCTTCACATGTTCATAATCAGTGGTTCCTTGGCTGGTGGTTTGATGAATACCTAAGATCCAATCCTTGCACAACCAGTATTTTGCGTGGTGGTTCATTTCCATGGGTCTATATTTGGGATTGATTGCATGATCAATGTGCATTACTGTGCGATGAGTGAGCTTAAATGGATCAAAGGTAGATCAGGAGACCCTCATTCATGGGTTTTAGGTGCATAAAGGAGTGATATAATGGAATCGAATGTGGGTGGTTTAGGTGGATGGAATCTAGAAAACAATGATATATCGACTATGATCAACCCTAGATCTAGGTTCCTTGGCATGTTTCATAGTTGTAACAACCGAGGAACATAGGTGTCATGAGATCCTCCTCCCCCTATGATTGATGGATGGTGTCATGATCTACCCTCCCCTATATGGTGATGAAAAAAAGTGTGACCTCCCCCACCCCTACTGCGACATCCGACCCTGTAACCCCCTTCCCCTCCCCTACAATGAAGACCAATGGTGACCCCCTCAACCTCCCTATATTGTGGAGACACAACATCCCCCTTATAAGTGTTAGATAATATTAGGGTGGGGGAGAGAAAATTGATTTAATAATAATAACAACAACAATAATAACAACAATATTATGATTATTATTATTAATAGCATGGAATATAAACTCCAATGTAACATTTTTATGTGATTCCAGATTGATTATCCTTCTATGGAATTGTGACCCTGATATTGAGGCAGTGTTTCAAGACAAATATTGGGTGCTTAATTTAGGTTCGTGGATCTGGTCTATGAAGCAACCTTATTACTCTATATGATTAAGTAAATCATTTTAACTGAGAGTCCATTTTAGGAAATTAAATATCCAATACTATGTATTTTTTCTATGAGGATTGTAACAACATGATACATGTGGAAATTCATGGCTATTTTTGGTGATATATTAGGTACATTATGTTTTATCATATTTGAACGATGACAAGCCTCATACATTCATTAAGATTTTTAAATAATCATATTGGGGATTAGGAGTATCCTATCCTGAGTGGGTTTTCACATAGAATATGATGATGGTATTAGTTTTGGAAACAATGATAGAGTTCAAGGTAATTCTAATGGGAAAATTCTCTTAGTAATGTTTAGAAGATGGTAGTGATCGTGTTTGATACATAGAGAGGCGTTGGGGATGGAAACCCCACATCACATTAGGGAACAGGTCCCCCATACTCTCTATGTAGGTAGAAGCAACTAGGTCTGATCATCAAAGTGTTAACAGGGTTGGAAATCCCCCTATTGAACTAGGGCATGAGTCCCCTATACCTATTTACTTAGGTAGATTTAGCAGTACCACATACTATAGAGGGTTTAGTTCCTCTATCTAGGTAATGGTACTCCCCTATCTCCAAGCTTCGGTGGGGAGTGGGTCTTCAAATAGAGTTATTTCTTCTTCAATTTTGGAGTACAGTGCTGAGGTGAAGGCGTTCTTCACTATTTCTTGAGAGTTTTTGTGAGATTCATGTCTAGGAGATGGTTCCCCGTTGAATTTAGAGTATAGTGGTGAGGTGAGAACCCTCTACATATATTTTTGTACTATTGTGCATGATACTAGGCATTTGAGATGCACCTTTAGAGCTTCAGGCTGACTCATCATTCTTAGTTGGGTTGTAGAGATGAAATTCCCCTTTCGCTCTCATTTGGGATTCTTTTTAAGAATATCTGGGTTATGGATGTTACGATTATGGTTATTGTCTTATATCCCAGATTGACACACCCTTTTAGTGACGATCCGACGACTCTCTATTTATGCTTTGTGTTTGGTGATTTTGTGGTGTCATACTGGGTTTTTTTATACTCACCTCTACACGGGATTTCCCACACATGTCATGTCTTATGCAGACAATAATAATATTAGTAGTGATTATTATGGACCTAGTATTAGTGGAGCTTAATAGTACATGGTGGCACTGATCATGTTTGGTGTCCAGACTCTAGGATCTAGAGCTATAATCTCCCCCACTATACTCTTTATAGTTTATGTCAATTTGATTTTCCCACCTGTATTTCTAGTTGGGCGTGTATTTTACATTTTTATCATTTGTATTATAATGTTGTACTATGATTTATGTATTCCCCAGAGGTTATTACATTCATGTTTATATTCTAGATGTCATGATGTTTTATTATTACTATACACTTTTTTCATGAATATGGTTGCATGTGCATGTACTGGTACATTATTCTATGACCTCCCATTTCAGTTTATGCTTACTCAGTGATTGTTTCTAGTACTTGTCCTATTGGAGGCAGGATTGGGGTTGTCACACTCATATTACCACTGACCAGGTAGGTCCTGATGGGTTGGGTCATGACAAAACCCACTTTATTATTTTATTTACTCCTCAACAAGAAAAATGTCAACAAGGTAATAAATAGAAAAGTGCAGTGAGTAAGAAGTTATATAAAGCTAATAAAGTTATCATGGATGATCAATCAGGACTATCAATGGTGAGAGGTACAATTATTTTAAATTATAACCTTATGAAATCATTGTTTGATATGGGTGCATTCCATTCATTTATTTGTTCTTATATTGTTGATATTTTAGATTTTCATGTTGAGATGATCCCTTATATTTTGAAACTTAAAACTCCTCTTGGTCAAAGAGAATGTCAAGATTTTTTTTGTGAAAAACATGTTCTATAGATATTGATAGAGATGAATCGATATGGGATTTATCTATTGTTTAGATGGATGTTAATGACATAATCATGGGAATGTATTGGTTGATAATGTTCAAAACTCACATCGTTTTTTATACTTGAAGGGTTAGTTTTACGACTAATGATGGTGTCAAGCATATATTTTTAGGAGACTGAAATGTAAAGGTAGGTCCCATGGGCTTGTTGGAACCAGTAGTTAAAACAATATTGTACCAGTTGGTAGCTTTGAATTTGGCAGTAGTTGATGAGATTAAGAATAGTAGTTTTCCAGTGGTAATTGATATGTTTCCATATGTTTTTCCCAAAAAAATATTAGGGTTTCTACCTATAGGATAAGTGAAGATTATTATTTATCTCCTCATGGGAAAAAATCCGATTTCCCTTCCAACTAAAAGGATTTCACCAATATAATTAAGGGAGTTGAATGTCTAATTGGAAGAGTTGGAAAGAAAAGTGTTCATTCAGCCTAATACTTATCTGTGAGAAGCACAGGTCTTTTTTGTCAAAAAGGTTAATGAAACTATTAAGTTATGTGTATATTATCATAAAATTAATTAGGTTGTGATAAATAACTAATATCAAATTCCATGAATTAATGATCTCTTCAATAAATATATGAGAGACCGATGGCTCTCTAAAATTTATTTTAATTTAGGATATCACCAATTGAGGGTTTATAAGGATGATATTATGAAAACGTACTTCAGAAGTAGATAATACCATTATGAGTATGTGTTTATGCCTTTAAATATTACAAATTAACCAATGTTCTTTATGGAATTGATGAATCAAATATTTACAAGATATATGGGTTCTTTTGTGGTTGTGTTTGTGGATGACATATTAGTGTTTTCAAGGATAATTTATTAGCGTGAGAAACATTTGGAGATGGTGTTCGGAATCTTATAGGATCATAATATGTATGGAAAATTATCAAAGTGTGATTTTTAGATACAAGAGGTACATTTACTTGGCTAGGTTACTTTTGAAAGAGGTGTTTTTGTGGATCCAAAAATTATAGAATCTATGGCATCTTTGTAACCGCTAAAGAATTTATACAAGATACACACTTTCCCTGGATTAGATGGGTATTACCGATATTTTTTTCATGAATTTTCATGAATATATTCACCTATTATAACTTTAAATGGGAATAATGTTACATTAAAATGGAACTAGGAATGTCATAAGTCTTTTAAAGAGCTTAAAGTTCACCTTACATCAGCACTGATCATGATTTTTCTAGAATTAGGACAATGGTATGTGGTGTATTGTGATACTTTAGAATATGGGTTGGAATGTATTCTCATTCATAGAGATCATGTTTTTTATTATAGATCATGGTAGATAGGTTTTCATGAGAAGAACTACCCAACACATAATTTGGATTTAGTTGCTATAGTCCATATACTTTGAAAACTTGGTGTAATTACCTATTTGGTGATAAATTTATAGTGTTTATAGATCATAAGAGCTTAATTTTTTTTCACAAATATATTTTAATTCCAGATAAAGAATATGGACAAAGTATCTCCAAATTTATTATTTTGACTTGATGTATACACCGGGTAAAGGCAATTCAATGGCAAATGCATTAAGCATAAATTCATATAGCTAGATGGAAAAAGAGGCTTTAGATCAATGGAATTTGATGTCAGTGATAACTAACATGAACTTGGATTGTGAAGACCAATGTGATGTTGTAGTTTTCTTTACAGTTTTTTTTGTTACTAGTTTGGCTGAGATAGTTAAAGATGCACAAACATCTGATTCAGAATGCATTGTGATGAGGTCAAAAATAAATGGTGGGGAGACCATTTATGGGTGGAAGATATATGGGAGTTCATTTTTATGGTTTCAAGGTCAAATCTTTTCACCTTTTTCTTTTTAGAAAAAACGAACTCATTCATACCACCATTTGAGATGGGGTTTTCATCTTGGAATACAAAAGATGTGCAAAGCACTGAAAGAAAAATTTTGGTGGGTTGGAATGAAAAGAAAAGTGGCTGAGTTCATTATAAGATACCTCACCTATTAGAAGGTTAAGGTATATCACCAATGGATAATGGGTATGTTTCAGTATTTACCTAATCCTATTTGGAAATGGGAATATATAGCTATGGATTTTGTGATATGTCTCCCAAGAATAGTTTAAAAACATGATTCCATATGGGTGATAGTGGATTAGCTCACAAAGTTATCCCATTTCATCCATATTATTGAATATCATATAGTAGAAGAATTATCTAAAATCTATATCTGAGAAGTGATAAATAAGCATGGTATACTGGTTTTAATAGTATCAGACAAAGATCCAAGATTTATATCTCATTTCTAGAAATCCTTATAGAAATCCCTTAGGATTTAGTTGATTATGAGTACAACGTATCATCATCAGATAGATCAAAAATATGAAAGGATTATAAAAACATTGGAGGAAATTCTTTAGACTTGTGTGATGTATTTTGTGTCTCATGGGAAGAGCACACACTGTTAGTGGAGTTATCATATAACAATAATTATCAGAGCATGATACATATGGATCATTTTGAAGCATTGTATGGGAATCTTTATTATTCTACACTTTATTGGGTGGAAATAGGTAAAAATTCACTAGTTAGACCAAGAATTTTTGAAGATACAATATACAAGATTTAGTTATTCAAGAAAAGGACAGAAACAACTCAACGTAACAGCCCAGAATCTACATTTATGAATCTGGTGCTAAAGACCTAAACTTTAAAAATGTGACCCAATTTTTTCTATATAAACTTAAAAAATAAAAAAGAAATATTGGATAAATTAAATACCCAAGGACCTTTTAGTTTTAGAGTTTTAGAAAATTATAAATTCTATTACATATCATAGAAATATAAACAATTTGTCCATAAAAACAAAATATATATTATCTCCTAAAATTCAATGATATCTAGTACTATTCTTAGACATAACCTACATAACTTCTTTCTTAATAACCCGATGAAATGGAAACATAAAAAAGGGTGAGATCATATTCTTATTAAGGGTAAACAAGGGAGATATGTAAGCATAATATGAACATAAGGGTATGAGAATATAATAATAACATTTTAAGATCATACATTGCATATTAAAGATCATATACATAAGTCATGGAATAAATATTTTTTAGTTCATAAGGAATGAATCATAAGGGAGACAAAACCATAAACCATGAAATCATAACATAGAAATAAGACATGGAATTGTGACAGAAACATAAACATGTAATATAATTCCCTATAAGTCAAAGCGCATTGCCAAAGCTTATCAAGGTACTTCATTGAGACTAAATCTCCTAGGATAGACACACCACCATCCTCAATTGTAGTCATTTCCTTGTAAGGGATCAAGTTTCCCCATCTCTCCATAGTAGATTGGGTTTCCCCATCTCTCAATAGTGGATCAAGTTTGTTGACTTATTTCCTATGATTATCTCATGAGGTATAATTATTTACCCAATGCATTGAAGGGAGATATAGGTCCCACCCATAACATAATGAAAACCATACAAATTTGTGACATAATAAAATAAATAATTCATCATATAATAACCCATGAAATGAAATGGTCTTTATAAACATAAATCAATAATAACATAACCGATGGAAAATAAATGGGTTTCATAAATATCATTTCATCATGAACATAAAATATCCATAGAAATGATAGGTATATTATCCTTGAAAAAATATCCCTATTAAAACATAAGTAACATAAAATAATGTTGCTGTAGATGGAAAATAGTTTTGAGATATCACTTGAAAAAAATACTTGAGGAAAATATCCTTTCTACTTTGAAAACTTTAACTTTACTTAAAATACGAAAGAATTTAAAAAAAAATTTATTTTAAAATAACCTTTTAATATTGTAATAGAATCTTCAATCAATTAAGGATTCATGATAGTGGAATATTCCATTCATTATTTATAATTTAAAAAAACATTCATTTAATATATTTTTTTTTGTTAAAATCCCAAAGAGCATTGTTTATAAAATGAAAAAAATATTATTTTCAAAAACAATTGTTAAAATTAAAACACGTGTAAAAATAAATTTAAATATTAATAGGATAATAGTAAAAAAAATTGAAAACATTTTTAGAAAACATGTACATAGAAGATAAATATTCCCCAATACAGACTTAAAATGAAAATATCCCAAATATTGATGAGATTATGAAATAAACACTCATCACTTTATAATATGTAGAATCATATGATACATGGAAGAAAGAAGGTTATATGGATATGAAAATACCATAATATTATGGATAAGACTCATAAAAGACATTAATGGTCAGTATATTCACCACATATAAGAAATAGATGGTTAACACGTCTTGCATCTCATAGAAAATAAAAGTGAGATGAAAATCCATTACTTTAAGTCTTTGATTACTTTGTATATGTTCAAACCAACTATATAATAAATATAAGTTTATTATAAATATATTAAATAAACCATATTAATATATATAAAATACCTTATATTATTCAATTATGACTTTATATTACCCATTTATTAACAATTCCATGTTAAAGTTCTGTTTTGGGTAATAACTGCTTTGTTTTTCATACATGTTTTGATTTGTTATCCTTGGTCCTATTACATGTATCAGGATTTAATAATATCCAGAATTATAACCATTATATAAATATCATATATATTATTATTATATATTTATTCATGGAGATTCATAAAATTTATAGGTAAAAAATAAAATACACCATTCATGGAGACAATAGGCTGTACGTACACATGAATACTATTTTTCATTTTCTTATGATATTAAAAAAAATAAAAGTAAATGATATATTATCATTATAGAATAATTTTTATGTTATATATATCATATATATTCATAAAATTCATCCTTATTACCACACATGTGAAATATAGATGAAAAAAGAATCACATCACATCGTGGAGATGGTAACCCATATGTATGCACGAGCGATGTTAACATTTAAAAAAAGATTAGATGGTAAAAAGGTAGATATGATATTATCATTAAAGGATTATAATAATTTCATAAAAATAATATATAAATATTAAACCCATCAAAATTACCACTCATAAAATATGGTGATGGAAAATGAATTGTATCGCTTCGTGGAGACGGTAAACCGTACATACACAGAAGCGATACTTTCACTTCTTGTTCGATGGGAAAGGGAATGTAAAATGGTGTGATCATAATCATAATAAAATTTAATAATATTTATTATTTTGAAGTTATTATTTTATTATATATATCATAGATTTATAGGACCTATAGAAGAGTATAAAAAGAGGGTGATCGGTTAGAGTGATTACCTCTTCTTCAAAACAGCTACTTTAGATATCCTATAAAGGACTATATAGTTGGTATTTTGAGAAGAATATAACACTATAATGTGGATAGGAATGTATAGAATATAATTTGGTAGATTTTATTCAATCCATATGACTAAAAAATGTGAATTGATATGAGGGAGGAGGTATCCATTTATAACGAAGGTTAGGGGAACTTTTATAATTTCTCAATAGATTAATTTATAATAAATTATATCTCAATAAAAATACCTCCAAAAGAAAATTAATTAGAATATAATGTGGTATAGGGTGTAATAAAATTAACCAATATATTTTTATAAAAGTTTTTTTAAAATTTTAAACCTTATCTTTTTTATTAATCTTTAGTTAACATATTTTAATTTAAACTACACTAACAACATTTTCAATATTAGAAGGTAGATATTTTTACTTATAAGGTGTAAATTAAAAAAAATGGACAATTTATGATATTTTAGACCATAATTTATCCCCTTTTTTACTTAAATAGTATTTTTTTGATTTTTAACTAATTTAATAAAATATTATTTTCATAAAATATCATTAGTGTTAATTTTGTCACTATTCATTACATTGACTTTAAGAACAAGATAAATTCGAAACAATTCATTAATACATCCCTAAAATGTCATATTAACAAATAAAATTCTTTTATCACCATAAGTAATTCAAATTATATTTATTTTAATATTTTTAATATCACTTAATTGATCTTTTTATTAATTGAATAATTACTACATCATCATTGTATAATTATTTATGATAAATATTTATTCACTAAAAATTAAAAATAAAATACCATGATATATAAAAACCATTGATAGTTCATAATTATATAAATAATATATAATATCTTCTATTTAACCGCATATTAAAAATATCACACTTATTAAAATTAAGAGTGTGACATTTTATCACTCTCTTTGATTTTATAAAATCCGTGACATTTTTATGGAACAATTGACATTAAATTATTAAATTTAGATCCTTATGTCTTAAAGGTCTAATTTTATTCATAAAATAACATTCGGTAAATTATTAGAGATGTTTTATATTATTTATAATATTATTTTTACCCTCAATTATCCGATTTACCCTTAACAATGGTAATAAAAATTATAAAACTTACTATTCATATTTTACAAAAATAAAAGGGGCCTATTTAATAAATTTGCGCCTTCTAATTAAAAAATTTTAATCCATTTTTCCAAATCTAATTCACAAAATTTTCATAAATTAATTAAAATGTAATCCCGCAGACAGGACAAAACAACGAGTTTTTAGAGTAAAAAAATACTCAAAAGTTTGGAATTTTTTTATATCCAATTTCAATGTGAAATTGATTTAAATGACCTAAATTTTATTAAATGATAATTTTTTTATCTAAATATGCTTAAAAACCAATTAAAAATATATTTTAACACTATAAATTGTTTAGATGAAAAATCTATTTTCAATTAAAATGAAATATTGTTTTACTATTCATTAAAACATGAAACTTAACAGAAAAATACCAAAAATTAAACCAAAGTAATTTTTGATATTATAATTTATAATAAGAAGTTTATTGTTTCATATATAATTTATAAAAGTGACAAAAACTATATTTTTAATAATTACTCCATCAAAAGACGAAAAAACTGCATTTTTAGGAAAAATATTTCTTTTATGTGTAAAATTGGATTTTTTCTTATATCATGTCTAGAAAACAAATAATATGAATTTTAAAAATTATATTTAATATATAAATATATATATCATTAATATATTCTAAAAAGATTTATTTGTTTATTAACTTGTATAAAACACACTTGTGCATATTTAAATAGTTTTTTAGAAAAACATTTCCTTTTATTTTAAAATGGGGTTTACATTAACTTATAAGTAATTGTTAAAAGAATTATATATACATGTGTAAACCATAATTCCATAATTAATTTAATCTTGTTCATACCCACCATTCTAATTTCTAGGTTATAATAATCTTGTTTAAATAATAATAAAATTATGTTTCATAGAAACTCAGAGTTGCGTATAATGCAAGCTAAGCTGGTGACTCATGTAACAAAATATTAATAGAGTGTAGCGTGAAACTCAAGATATGAAAAAAATAAAATTATTTAAAATTTGATTTTATAAATGTCACGTACCAGCCCAGGTCGACCCAAAACCGGTCACTCGAGCCGGTCCGCGGCAAGTCCCGAGGGGCATTCCCGATCCCCCCGGGATGAAAACTAGTACCGGGCATCAAAAGTAAACTGCTGGGAATGATTTGGACCATAAAAGATAAAAAGATAAACAAGAATAAATGGAACTCGAGCAGCGCAAAAAGAAATAAATAAACAGTACGCCACAGCGTACCTCCATGTGACCATCCAGGTCACCTCCCAAGAAAAAGTTGACCTTGCTCCAATAATGAGCAACTCAACCGAGAGAAACCTGATCAAAGAAACCTGCAAATGAAATGATAAAGTAGGCGTGCGAATTTAAAACGCTCAGTAGGGCTGCCAAGATAAAACACAGAATCCAAACTTTTCCTTTCCCAAGGAAGTCCATTGACACCAGTTTGAAATACAATTATAAAAGTAAACTTTTTACATTTTAAAAACAAGTCACATACTTTTCCTTTCCTTAAAAAAAACCAACACCCGCTATATACCATTTCAAAAAAAAACATTGGTCATTTCATAAAAAAAATCAAGATAGAAGGATCCAGATTTATCTAATAAGGAAGCAGGTAAACAAAACAGGCTGGAACAAACTAGTACAATAAAAAGTGAACAAACCAATAAGGAAGATAGGTGGTGCTAAAGGAAACAGGTAATAGTATAAGCTGTAAATGATAACTGAAAGTAACTTGGAAAGGGAAAACAAATGCAAGTAACGGTATACAATAAGTTATTAACAATAACCATGGGAGATCCTAAACATCCCTAGAAAACCCCTGGACGTACTCAGTTTTGGAACCACATACCGGCGAATGGTGAAGCTCCTAAGTCTATAACCAACTGGCCGTCCTAACTGACCAAATCTAGTGGCAAAGCCCGCCTGGCCTAACAACAAATCTAGGGGGTACCAACCCGTCTAATTGGGGTTGATCAGCAACCGTCACTCGATCTCTAAAAGATGCACAGGAACCCATGGTAGTTTTAATAATACTGTGTAAGTGGGAGGCCCTCGCACGCGTGACTCACCTCACCGTACTTTCCAACCCCTTACACGGACACCACTACACGACAACTCTCGGAGGGGAGTCCCCCTGTAGAGGTGCCCCATAAGTATGTATGTATATATATATTTTTATATATATATATATATAAGTATACATATTTCACAACACTAAAGTACCAACCGGGCTGTCACAACACATAAACATTTAAACCATTTTCTAAAACGCATTAATTTGCCAAACGGGCATTCATATTTTCGCAAAAACATATTCTTTTAAAAGAGTCAATACAAATGTTACACTAGAGTTAGAAGAGCCAAATGGGCCTTTAAATCAACATGACGTGTCCAGAGGCATTATTCAAAATTTTTCTCAAATACTATTTACATTTTCAAAGCCAAACTAGTCCTTAAAATCCAAACACACACCCAAATAATTCACGTTTATTGAACGGACCTTTAACTTTCTCAAACTCACCCCAAAAATCATTCCAAAGCCAGACCGGCAAGTTCTTAATAAACACATTAAAACCATTCATTTTCAAACCAAGCCCAAACACACACCAAAATATTGTCAGAACATAATCTGTATAGCTCGTGCCTTCGATTAAATTAGCTAAACAATTTTAAATGAACACTTTTCATAATTAAACAAAATGCTATGATAATTTATCAAGCAGTTCTCAAATGCATTCCAAAGTTTTTAAGTTCCAAACTTACTGAAAAATTTTTTTCATGGTAAAACACATTTTTGAAGACATGAAAAAAACATGATTTGCATCATTTTCATTTTCAAACACACTCCCTACATGGTTTGCAGTTTACCAAAGCACAGATAAACAGTTCAGAGGGGTTTTCACAAAAACTGCACTAATGTCACTTGAACATAACACTACAATTATATTGCATAGAGAAACTAAATAAAATAAAATAAACATTCCTTAGAATGCGAACCACGTAACAACGGTGAAAAATAAATTAAATAAAGAATTTAAGAAAGAGAATGCAAGTGTCAAAGGAAGGTAAAGGGAAGGGAACACATAGATTTTTCCTACCTCAAAGTCATGTGACAGGAATGAATCTTTGATGGGAGGAAGAATGAAACCCCGCAGACAAGTCGCACACTCTAAAACAATGAAAAAAACATGAGAAACACAATAAAGGTGTTAGGGTTTCGTTAAATTAAAGAAAAAACCCCAAAAATGAAGAGAAAAACACCGGAGTTAAGGTCTCCAGATCGGCGAACTCTCGTCGGCAAGCATGAGACGCGGCCGGTTCACGGTAGTCCAGCGGCGACTTGGCCGGAGCGCGGAAGGTCGGAGGCAGTGTAGAGCAGCGGGTCGGCAAGGCGGAGTCCGACGGGGAGGCGAGGGTGCGGGAGCGGGGCGTTGGAGGCCGCTGGTCGGATGAGGCCCGATTGGGGTAGGGCGGTGGCCGGAGAAGAAGGGGTGGTGCCGGCAGGGTCGCCAGAGCGGCTGTGTGGTGCGGTGGTGAGGAGGCCGGCGCGGCGAAAGGAACACCGGGACGGGGGAAGGGGGCCGAGACAACGAAGGGAGCCAGGACGACCGAGAGTCGGGCGCGACGGAGGCCGGGGGTCGCCGGAGCTGTTCGCCGAAGGAGGCCGGGACAGGGGGGTCGTTGCCGGACAGGGGGGGGGGTGCAGGAGGACGCCGGCGTGGAACGAGGTCGCGCGGGGGGGGGGGGGGGGCGTGCCGGCGTGACGGGCTGTGCGCCGGAGCGGAGGCCGGACGAGGGCTAGACCGGAGGAGGGGGGCCGCCGAGGCTGGGCCGCTGCGCAGAGGAGGGGGGTTGTGGGGAGAGAGAAGGAGAGAAGGGAGAGGGGGAGTCTGCTCGTGCAGGAGGGGAAAACCAGGCGACTAGGGTTAAATTCTTTTTTATATATAATAATAATAATAATAATAGTAATAACATAATAACAATAATAATAATAGTTATAGTAATAATAATAATGATTAGTTAATAATAATTATTTTTAATCAAAATATTTAGGATATTAAAATCATTTAAAAAAAACGCACACACAAATATAAATATATGTATATATATATATATACGTATATTGACATATATATCTATATCTAAACATATATAATCATATATATACATACACATATAAACATATAAACTTATATATAAACACATATAAACATATATATATATACATATATATACACATATTTATATATACACACACATATATATATATATATACATATACAAACATGTATGTAGACATATATACAATAATAAAAAATAACTTCAAAAATAATAACAACAATTTAATAATAATAAAATCCAACATAAAAAATTTTAATATTTAAAACGTCGGGCATGCACACGGTCACCCGGGCCGAACGGACGGTCACCGCTAACGATGCGGTAACCGCGCACCGATGCGAAACCTGCCAACATAAATAAACATTGAAAAATTTAAACTAGGACCATGAAAGAAGTAAAAAAAAGGGCATCTACAGTCGGGGTGTGACAATTCTCCCCACCACAGACACTTTCTGCCCCCAAAAAGTCACCAAGGAAAAAGTCGGTCAAAACTCAAGTCTATGCCCAAACGGAACTAAAAGAACCAAAGAGAACTGATAATCTTAGGATGACCTTACTCTACACAGGTCACACTCGACCGATTCAAGAGAAAACTAGGGTCTGAGGTTGATGGGAGAACACGAAGGGGTTCTCCCCACCACAAGAGCTCAACTTGTGCAGAAAAAAGTCACCATCTAAATAGACAACCCTGGGAAGGGGGGGGGGGGGGTCGACGCGGGAACTCCCAACCGATTTAAACCAACTCTTATAGCATGAGTGAAAAAAAAACACCTTCATCGAAATGTTGAATCCTTGACCAAAGCCAACAACCTTCAATACTAGGGGAAACCCACGAAAAGGCCTAACCCAAGCATCGAGTCGGAAACATCACCCACTGAAATCCAAGAAACATAACCACATCTGATGAGCATTGCTAAACCATGGTCAACCCACCGAAGGGTCAAACACACTTTTAAGAAATACATACGATTCAGAAACAAAATCACATCCACACAAACCAGACTGCTTGGATTTTAATAAAACAAGTCCATCATAACTTTATAACAAAACAACACACTTAAAATGATGTTAAAACATTAATAGTAGAAAAACAAATATGAAAATATTTTTAATTGTTCCACCGTCAACACAGAATACAAAACCTGGACCAAGGCTTCACACCCCTGGGAACTCCTGACTATGCGCAAGCTTCACCCCGAGACCTGTGGTTTGGGCTCTGATGGCTGAAGCATCTCCTGCCTCACAGTCAGGTACTAACACTCTCCAATCACGGTGTCCTCTTCAAGCGACGCTTCCTGCAAAACTTCTCGAAATGACCCAAACAGCCGCAACGATGACACGTCTTCAGAGGGTTGCGACAGGATGGCTTTAAATGTCCAAAACGACCACACCGATAGCATACCACTGAACGATCTGATGAACCGGGAGCTGGAACCAAAGGAGATAACCCCTTACGAATAGGTTTCTCTGGCATCCTTTCCTCGCCAGATGGAGAAACCCCACGAACAATTGGGTGTGCTGGACTGCCAACCACCTGCGCTCCGGACACCAACTCAGCTAAAAACACTTCCTCTACCAGCTTCTTGAAACAATTGTCTTTAGGAGGGAGGACCCGCTCCTTAATTTCTGGACAGAGACCCCCGGTAAAAAGCGAGGCCTTCATGAGCTCATGTGACGCCACCTCTGGAGAAAAGGCAATCAGTTCCTTGAAATGGTCAACATATGCTTTCACCGTCTATTGACCTTGTTGAATATGCACAAGCTCTCCCTTTTTTCTTTGCCTTCACTTCTTCAGGTATAAACCATTAGACGAAAATGGTTTTAAAGACGTCCCACGTCATCCCAACTTGCATTGACGGTGGGGAAACCATATTCCACTGGTCCAAAGTTGGACCCTCAAACAATACCATAACAACATGAACCCTAACAGTCTCGGGAGTTCCCAACATTTTAAAGATACTTTCCACTTCATCAAGCCACTATACTGCTTCTAACGGGCCTCGATCACCATGAAGAATAGGCAACGTCCAAGAAGGACCAGAAACTGGGCATGACTCATTAGAAACTTTGGGGATCTTTCTGGGTGACATTCTCTGAACAACATAAAAACACAAAGCCAAAAATCAGCATCCAATCAAATCTTAATCAAAATGACAATCACATACCAACAACTGGCTCACACGCCAAAAATCCACTTTTCAAAAACACCATTTCATTTCAAGACTACTCCCAAACACAAAACCCACTTTTTGAAACAAAATCCAATTTCCAAAATCATTTCTCCTCTTTCAAAAATCATTTTAGAAAGACAAGGTCAAACCTTTGGTTTCAAATAAACGCCCATATCATCTCATGAATCGTCGCATGCGTGTCCATCCATTCCACTCACGTCATCCACAAACAAGTGCCTCTCATGCACTTTTCACACAAACCCGCACACATGAGATCATTCATAAGGAAAACCAAGGGTCTCACTCAAACCATTTCCCTACCAATTCCAATAAAACACCCGTTTTTTTGTTTTAAACCAGAACACTTTAAATTTCAAAAAAAACACTTTACCAATTTAAACCCATTTTAAAGAAAACACGTCCATTTCAAAAATCAACTTTAATTTTCAAAAACATGATCACACCAACCAGAACCAAACATAGTAAAACTTACAAGGAATCACCAGAATGAGGAACTAGCAGTTACGCTTAACCCGACGACATGGTAGTGAGCCACACCCCAAGTAAGCATCAACAACTAGGATAAACTTAAACCGTGTACTCGGACTCCACATGGGTCACTACTCCATGTGAAATCGCGACGTGACACTGGATCACCTCCTTTTTCATTCCTCAATCCAAAATAAGGTCAAAAGACACAATTCCCGGACTACCCCTGGTAACTCGAGGATCAGTACGAGCAAGAGTTCGCGACGATCTTCCCACACCTACCTATCGAGTCCTGACAGTCCTAATCTCCTTCTACCGAACAACCCAAATAACAAGAACCTGCCTCTGATACCATTTTATCACAAACCAGCCCAGGTCGACCCAGAACCGGTCACCCGAGCTGGTCCGCGGCAAGTCCCGAGGGGCGTTCTCGATCCCCCCGGGATGTAAACTAGTACCGGGCATCAAAAGTAAACTGCTGGGAATGATTTGTCCCATAAAAGATAAACAGATAAACAAGAATAAACGGAACTCGAGCAGCGCAAAAAGAAATAAATAAACAGTACACCACATCATACCTCCATGTGACCATCCAGGTCACCTCCCAAGCAAAAGTTGACCTTGATCCAACAATGAGCAACTCAACCGAGAGAAACCTGATCAACGAAACCTGCAACTGAAATGATAAAGTAGGCGTGAGCATTTAAACTGCTCAGTAGGGCTTCCAAGATAAACCAAAAAATCCAAACGTTTCCTTTCCCAAGGCAGTCCATTGACACCAGTTTGAAATACAATTATAAAAGTAAACTTTTTACTTTTTAAAAACAAGTCACATACTTTTCCTTTCCTTAAAAAAAACCAACACCCGCTATATACCATTTCAAAAAAAAAACATTGGTCATTTCATAAACAAAATCAAGATAGAATGATCCAGATTTATCTAATAAGGAAGCAGGTAAACAAAACAGGCTGGAACAAACTAGTACAATAAAAAGTGAACAAACCAATAAGGAAGACAAGTGGTTCTAAAGGAAACAGGTAATAGTATAAGCTGTAAATGATAACTGAAGGTAACCTGGAAAGGGAAAAAAATGCAAGTAATGGTATACAATAAGTTATTAACAATAACTATGGGCGATCCTAAACATCCCTAGAAAACCCCTGGACGTACTCGGTTTCGGAACCACCTGCCGGCGTATGGTGAAGCTCTTAAGTCTATAACCAACTGGCCGTCCTAACTGACCAAATCCAGTGGCAAAGCTCACCTGGCCTAACAAAAAATCCAGGGGGTACCAACCCGTCTAATTGGGGTTGATCAGCAACCGTCAATCGATCTCTAAAAGACGCCCAGGAACCCATGGTAGTTTTAATAATACTGTGTAAGTGGGAGGCCCTCGCACGCGTGACTCACCTCACCCCACTTGCCAACCCCTTACACGGACACCACTACACGAAAACCCTCGGAGGGGAGTCCCCCTGTAGAGGTGCCCCATAAGTATGTATGTATATATATATTTTTATATCTATATATATATAAGTATACATATTTCACAACACCAAAGTACCAACCGGGCTGTCACAACACATAAACATTTAAACCATTTTCTAAAACGCATTAAGTTTCCAAATGGGCATTCATATTTTTGCAAAAACATATTCTTTTAAAAGAGTCAACACAAATGTTACATTAGAGTTAGAAGAGCCAAATGGGCCTTTAAATCAACATGACGTGTCCAAAGGCATTATTCAAAATGTTGCTCAAATACTATTTACATTTTCAAAGCCAAAATAGTCCTTAAAATCCAAACACACACCCAAATAATTCAAGTTTATTGAATGGACCTTTAACTTTCTCAAACTCACCCCAAAAGCATTCCAAAGCCAGACCGCCAAGTTCTTAATAAACACATTAAAACCATTCATTTTCAAACCAAGCCCAAACACACACCAAAATATTGTCAGAACATAATCTACATAGCTCGTGCCTTCGATTAAATTAGCTTCACAGTTTTAAATGAACACTTTTCATAATTAAAAAAAAAATGCTATGATAATTTATCAAGCAGTTCTCAAATGCGTCGCAAAGTTTTTAAGTTCCAAACTTACAGAAAAAAATTTTTCATGGTAAAACACATTTTTGAAGACATGAAAAAAAAACATGATTTGCATCATTTTCATTTTCAAACACACTCCCTACATGGTTTGCAGTTTACCAAAGCACAGATAAACAGTTCAGAGGGGTTTTCACAACAACTGCACTAATGTCACTTGAACATACCACTATAATTCTATTGCATAGAGAAACTAAATAAAATAAAATAAACATTCCTCAACATGAGAACCAAGTAACAACGGTGAAAAATAAATTAAATAAAGAATTTAAGAAAGAGAATGCAAGTGTCAAAGGAAGGTAAAGGGAAGGGAACACGCGGATTTTTCCTACCTCAAAGTCGTGCGACAGGAATGAATCTTCGATGGGAGGAAGAACGAAACCCCACAGACAAGTCGCACACTCTACAACAATGAGAAAAACATGAAAAACACAATAACGGTGTTAGGGTTTTGTTAAATTAAAGAAAAAACCCCAAAAATGAAGAGAAAAACACCAGAGTTAAGGTCACCAGATCGACGAACTCTCGTCGGCAAGCATAAGACGCGGCCGGTTCACGGTAGTCCAGCGGCGACTTGGCCGGAGCGCGGAAGTTCGGAGGTGGTGTAGAGCAGCGGGTCGACAAGGCGGAGTCCGACGGGGCAGCGAGGGTGCTAGAGTGGGGCGTTGGAGGATGCTGGTCGGATGTGGCCCGATTGGGGTAGGGCGGCGGCTGGAGAAGAAGGGGGGGGGGTGCCGTCAGGGTCGCCAGAGCGGCTGTGTGGCGCGGCGGTGAGGAGGCTGGCGCGGCAAAAGGAACGCCGAGACGGGGGAAGGGGGCCGGGACGACGGAGGGAGCCTGGACGGCCGAGAGTCGGGCGCGACGGAGGCCGGGGGTCGCTGGGGCTGTTCGCCGGAGGAGGCTGGGACATGGGGTCGTTGCCGGACAGGGGGGGGGGGTGCGGGAGGACGCCGGCGCGGAACAAGGTCGCACGGGGGCGGCCAGCCGGCGCGACGGGCTGTGCGCTGGAGCGGAGTCCGGACGAGGGCTAGACCGGAGGAGGGGGGCCGCCGGGGATGGGCCACTACGCAGAGGAGGGGGGTTGCGGGGAGAGAGGAGAGAAGGGAGAGGGGGAGTCTGCTCGCGCAGGAGGGGAAAACCGGGCGACTAGGGTTAAATTCTTTTTTTTATATAATAATAATAATAATAATAGTAATAACATAATACCAATAATAATAATAGTTATAATAATAATAATAATGATTAGTTAATAATAATTATTTTTAATCAAAATATTTAGGATATTAAAATCATTTAAAAAAATGCACACAAAAATATAAATATATGTATATATATATATATACGTATATTGACATATATACCTATATCTAAACATATATAATCATATATATACATACACATATAAACATATACACTTATATATAATCACATATAAACATATATATATACATATATATACACATATTTTTATATACACACATATATATATATATATACACATATACAAACATGTATGTAGACATATATACAATAAAAAAAAATAACTTCAAAAATAATAACAACAATTTAATAATAATAAAATCCAACATAAAAAATTTTAATATTTAAAACGTCGGGCATGCACACGGTCACCCGGGCCGAACGCACGGTCACCGCTAATGATGCGGTAACCGCGCACCGATGCAAAAATTTCCAACATAAATAAACATTGAAAAATTTAAACCAGGACCATGAAAGAAGTAAAAAAAAATGGCATCTGCGGTCGGGGTGTGACAATAAAAATATCGGGGTGTTACATTCTACCCCCTTAATATGAATTTTTCCTTCAAAATTCATCGAGGTTATTAGAGGTTCAATACTTGAATGTTTCTTTCATAGAAACCCACATCATAAAAAAGAATACTAAAACTTCATTTAAAATAATAAAATTTGGGAACTTAAAGGTTACCCAAAGTAACTCATAATTAGGTTTCTACATAGGATAACATATGTGGTAAGTGAAAACATAGATATGGAAAGAAAATCTAACTATCAAGTTCTGATGGAGAGTGATAAAGAACATGGTTAAGAGAAAGATAATGATAAAAAATCCATAATAGGAAGAGGCTTGAAAAAGTTTATTTATATCATAAAAATGATGACAACAAAACAAAATTTTACTTCAATACCCTTTTTCCTAAAGTTTTTGATAAGATATACTTACTTTATTTTAGTACAATATCACCCTTCATTATGCCTCAATCAATTTCCACATCATCTATTATTCCAATAAATGAAGGTGAATTTTTCATTCCTCAAGTATTAACAGATCATGAGATCCATAAATAGAATGATATTCCATTCCATCTGTCTTTATCATAACAAAATGGTTATAACAAGTTATCCAATATTCTTAAATTCTCATATGGATAGATAATATGTTAATATCTAAGACCTCATTTTAATTTTAAAATAAAACATTTCATAAATTGTTAAACTTATAAACCTTACAAAAGATTAATGTCTAAAATATTAAAAAAATAACTAATTTTTTTAAAATCAGCTTAATATTAATCCACTAAATATAATAAAATATATATTGTTTATCACATACCAAACATGTGAATATATTCATCATGTACTCTCTTGAAACATGATAATAACTTGAATTAACATAAATCCAAAATAAAATCATATATATTTTTTAAAAATATAACTCAAAGTTTATACCTAAAATAAAATACCATAGTGTTCCTTTTACCTTAATCATATAGATTTTCAAAATATTGAATGTATTCCAAAATAATATTAATCACTTAACATCAAATAAATTTCTAATCCCATGGTTATCGATATGATAAAAATTATGTTACCAAAATTAACATAACATTTATCAATCAAATCATTTAACTAAAAAGAAAATTCAATACTAACGAGGACTTCACGTAGGCCAGTGGTAGGTGATGCAACCTTATCAACCTTATGTTATGGGTTCAATACCCATGGCCTTAACAAATATGATAGGTTGTCACCAATCATATAGGTTACCCTTTTTCTAAAACTACATCCATAAAAAATTACAAAAAATGTGATAAGCATCCTCAAAAATAAACTTAACATATTCAACATTAAATAAATGTTTTTACCTCAAAGGTTATATCACACCTTTCATATTGCATCTCATAATGTAACAACCCTTAATTACCTAAAAAAACAAATTTCTCCAAGAATACCATTAGTCACCTTAAAATTTCATATCTTAAAACCTAAAAAGGGGGTTCTAATACTTTAAACTTGTGGTATTATATACCCATGATGGTGTCTATAACTCTTATGATAACTTCTTATGAAAACATAACAATCTCCAAATTAATCTAAACCCTGCTCTGATACCAAATGTAACAACATAGAATCTTCACTTTTGGATTCGGTGCTAAAGACATAAACTTTATAGATGAGACCCAATTTTTTCAATCTAAACTTAAAATATAAAAAGTAAACATTGTATCACTTAAATACCCAAATAAATTTTTGGTTTAGAGTTTTAGATAATTAAAACAAACTCTTATGCATCATAGAAAAATAAATAAATGATCTGTAAAAATAGAATATATCTTATATTCCAAAATTCCCTCATGTCTATAACTATTATTAGAAATAACATACTTAAAACCTTTCTTCATAACCCGAGTAAATGAAAACATAATAAAGGGTGAGCTCAGATACTTTTTAAGGGTAAATAAGGGAGATACAAAATCATAACATAAAAATAATGGTATAAGAACATAGTCATAACATTTGAAGATCATACCATGCATATTAAAGATCATATACATAAGTAACAGAATACATATTGTTTAGTTCATAAGAAATAAATTATAAGGGATAAAAAACCATAAACCATTGGATCATAACATATAAATAAAACATGGAACTGTGGTATACACATAAACATGTAATATCATTCCCTATAAGTAAAGGCGCATTGTAAAAACTTATTTGGGCACTTAATGGGGACTAAACCTACTAAGAGGGACACACCACCATCCCTATTCATATTCATTTCATTTTAAGGGATTGGTATTCCCCATATTACCACTGTGGATTGGGTTTCCCCATCCTAAAATTCATATATATATTCATAAAATTCATCCTTATTACCAACCACATGAAATATATATGACAAACTAATCACATTGCATTGTGGAGATAATAAGCCATACGTATGCACAAGCGACCATATCATTTCCCAAAACATTAGCTGGTAAAAATATAGATATGATATTATCATTAAAAAATATAATAATTTCATATATATAATATATAAAAATTAAATCCATCATATTTCCCACTCATAAAATATGGTGATGGAAAATGAATTGTATCGTCATATGGAGACGGTAAACCGTACATACGCACGAGCGATACTTTCACTTTTTGTTCGATGAGAAAGGGACTGTATAATGGTGTGTTCATAATCATAATAAAATTTAAGAATATTAAGGTTGATAAAGTTATTATTTTATGATATATATCATATAATTATAGGGGGATTAAAAGAGTAGATAAAGAGAGTGACCAGTTAGAGAGATTACCTCTTCTTCGAAATGGCTCCTTTAGATCTCCTATAAAGAACTATAGAGTTGGCCTTTTGGGAAGAAAAAACCTCTAAAATGTGTCTAAGGAAGTTTATAAGATAATTTTATATATTTTGGTCGATATAGAATACTCAAATAGGTTAAACAAGATGAGGGAAGAGGTGTCCTTTTTTAATGAAGGTGAGGGTCATGTATTGGGCATGGTGTGCCTCTAGGCCTTCGAGTCATGTATTTTCAAGTCATGTCGGTCCTTGTGCCTTGGGCTTACAGGTTATGTAAAGGTTCCCATTTAAACCTTAAAAGGGGGATTATCCATAATAAAATAAAAATGAAGGCCTTCGGTCCATTCAGGCTTAATTAGCCTATTTTAATTTTAACTATGGTAACAACATTTTCAATATTAAAAGGTGGATATTTTTACTTAGAAGATGTCAATTGAACCATAAATGGTCAATTTATGATATTTTAGACCATAATTTACCCCATTTGTAATTATTTAGGTTTTTTATGATTTTTAAATAATTTAATAAAATATTATTTTCATAAAATATCATTAGTGTCAATTTTGACACTATTCATTACACCGACTTTAAGAAAACCAATAAAAAACTTAACTTCGAATAAATTCATTTAATACACCCCTAATATGTTATATAAACCTATATTTTTTTATAATCTCAAGTAATTCAAATTATATCTATTTTAATATTTTTAATATCACTTAATTGACTTTTTCATTAATTGAATAATTACTGAATCACCAATGTATAATTATTTATGACAATTATATCTTCGCTAAAAATTAAAAATAAAATACCATGATGTATAAAAAACATTTATATTTAATAATAATATATTTAGTCGAGCATATATTCTATTTAACTACATATTTAAAATATTATACTTATTAAAAGTAAGACTGTGACATTTTTTCACTCTCTTTAATTTTAATAATATCCAAGTCATTTTCATGGAAAAATTTCCCTTAAATTATTAAATTTAGATAATTATATTTTAAGGGTTGAATTAACTTCACCTTATATAATTTTTCAATTTTTAGGGTAGTTTTATAATATTTATAATATTATTTTTATCATTAATTTCCAGATTTACCCTTAACCGTGGTAATAAAAATTATTAAAGTTACTATTCATATTGTATAAAAATAAAAGGGAACTATTTAATAAATTTTATCCTTATGATTAAAAATATGTAATCCATTTTTTAAAATTCTATTAAAATAATTTACAAAAATTAATTAAAAATTAACCCACAGACAGGATGAAACCACAGGTTTTTAAATTAAAAAAATGTTCAAAAGATTAGAAAGTTTTTATATCCAATTTCTATGTGAAATTTATTCCAATGGCCTAAATTTGATTACAATATATTTTTTTTATCAAAATATACTTTAAATAAATAAAAATAAAATTTAACACTATAAATTATTTAGATGAAAAATCTGTTTTCAATTAAAATGCAATATTTTTTACTATTCATAAAAATATAAAACTTAATAGAAAAATACCAAAAATTAAACTGAAGTAAATTTTGATATTTTTATTTCAAATTAGAAGTTTATTATTTCAAATAGAGTTTATAAAAGTATCAAAAACTATACTTTTAACAAGTGCACTATCAAAACGTGACAAAAACTACCTTTTAGGAAAAATTCTTCCTTTATGTGTAAAATTGGATTTGTTATTATATCATGTCTAGAAAGAACATATGATGAATTTAAAAAATTATATTGAATATATATATATTTAATTAGTATAATCCAACAAGATTTATTTGTTTGTTTATTGGTATAAAACACACTTGTGCATATTTAAATATTTTTTTAGAAAACAATTTCCTTTTATTTTAAAAGTGGTTTAAATTAATTTATAATCAATTGGTCAAAGAATTATATATAAATGTTTAAACCATAGTTTCATAATCCATTTAATATTGTTCATACCCACCATTCTAATGGATAGTTTATAATTTTATTTTTTAAAATAATAATAAAAAGATGTTTCATAGAAACTTGGTGTTGCATGGAATGCAAGCTAAGTCGATGTTGTGTGTAACAAAAGATTAATATGGTTTATCATTTAGTGCAATATATCAAATAAATGAAATAATTTAAGAATCTATTTCATAAAAATCTCGAGTTGTTACACTCAAAGTCTTCATAGATCATATGAGGATCATCACCGATGACCTTTTTCATTCGAAGTGAGTGATCATGTGTTCTTGAGAATATCTCCAAGTCTTGGGAATCATCATTTTTGAAATAAGGTAAAGTTGTATTCTCAATACATTGTCTCTTCTAAGATACTTAAACAAGTTGGTGAGGTGACACAAGGGTTTAATTTTCCACTATGGTTTAATGCAATACATAATTTTCTTCATGTATCTCAATTAAAGAAGTAACAACCTTATCCTGACCATGTGATTTTATGGTATCATGTTGACCTAGAGTTGTATACTTCATTGGTTTATATGCTGATGCAGATTATGGATAGGCTAGAGAAAGTCTTGTTTTAGAATGTAATTGGTCTAGTGTGGGTTTTTTTTGGAAATATGGTTGAATTTAGGAAGAAACATGGGAATTGGAAAACTAAATGGTAGAGTAATAGCCTAAGACCTTTTAGGAGAATGGGATTTCTTTACTTTCAGTATTGGAAAATCCAATGGTGGGTAGAATGTAGCACCCCCCAGTTTCAAGTAAGTAACTATTTGTTTTATTTATTTTAAGTATGTAAAGTGTGTGGGTTAAGTTTTGGAGTATTTGGCGGAGTTTTTTTATGTTTTGGGGATTTTATAGAGGTGTATGGTTTGATCATGGTTAATATAAACTGTGTAACACCTTTAAGAAACCGTGTAAAGTGAGGTAGGCACATGGTTTGGCCAAACCATGTGGCCACCTAGGAGTAACCGTGGAAAGTGGAATAGAGGGAAACACATGGTTGTAAAAAGTTTTGTCTAATAATGTGATACAACTATGTGAATTCTATTTGGAGGCAGTGGCTAGCGCATGATTTGTGCACGATTTTCCTAACCGTATGCCTAAATCGTGCACGATTAAAAAGTTAGATCCGAATTTTTTGGATCTCATTAATATTTTCTCATTGATCACTATTTTTTCCTCTATTACAACCCTAAATCGGTTTTCTCTCCTCCCAAAGGATGTGGAGACTAATCCCTTTGATCCAAGAGTGATCTGTTGGAAAATATTAGTGCGTTGAATGCTAGATTGCATGGTAAGTCTCTGTTCTTGGTGTTTTTTTATTATATATCCTCTTCTTACCTCTCTTTAATTAATATATATAGTATTTTGGGTATATATCTGTGATATTATATGCGAATCATGATGATATTTAGCTATTTTGATGTTAGGGAATGAAATATAAGGTTGGTTTTTGGAGTTTCAACCTGTTTTTTTAAAGAATTTTCATCTTTCTTCATTTCCTTAATAGTTTCCGAGGTATGTGGCTTCACTCTTGAATACTATTATTAGTAATTGAACACTTATTTTTAAATTGATTGAATTTCTTGAAATAGATTTTGAAATTGTCATGAAAATCTTGGTAGAAACCCTCATTAATGAAGGTTTGTGGAATTTTAAAAACTGGTTATTATGCAAAGTGCTTTTTTTATGGATTTTAAAATGATGATTTTAAAATGTGAACTTGTTTTGATTTATGGAAGTGGTCTGATGGTAAATTTTTCAATAAAAGAAATGTTTTATTAAAATTAATTGTAATGGTTGATTTGTAATTGATTTTTGGTATAATGGTTGTTGTGTGTTCATGTGCGTTTGGGATAGATAAGGGTATGAAGTTTCCACCATAAAATGTAGGATAGATAAGGTTATGAACTTTAAACCATAAAAATGGTTCACCAAGTAATGAATTGGTAAAATGATGACTCACCAATAATGAGTATAGGGAGGTCCATGGTTGCATTCATGGTTGGGTGTGTAGATAAGTGGAATGGATGGGTTATGCCAAAATGGAACTTTTGAAATGATTTTAAAGTATCGTTTTGTTTCTTTCCTTAGAAATGGATTTGGTTTGGGAAAATTGTTTTGGTATGGAAATTTTCTTATATTCTAATATAAACTATTTTAAATTGTTTTATATTTTTTTTATGTAAATGTTCTAACTTGTTATATCCTAGTGGCGTGAGTAGGGAAGCCATTTGGGGAAACCTACTAAGTTTTATTACTCACCCCATTCTTGGGAACCTTGGTGAATTTTCATATATTGTTTATTAAGAAATAGGTAAAGTAAAGGTATATCAATTATTTAGTGGTGGATAATGATACCTTGGGTAGTATGGTGGAGTCGGATCATAGATCTTGTTGGGAGCTGTGGAGTTATATCTTTAGAGTCTTTGAGATTTGTTGGTTTTGTCTTCCGCTTTATACTCTGATATGGTTCTTAGTTTTGTGGTTGGTATTGTTGTCAGTTTGTTTTTACTTTTATTTTTATTAGATTTTGATCATATATTATATAGTTTTTGTTGGTTATGGTTATCTAGGTTATGGTTGTTTTATTTCAAAGGGAAAATTGACCCATAATTATATTGAATCCCTTAACATTTTTTTCTAGCCTTAGGTGTCCTAAAGATGTCAACTAATGCCAAGTAACATCCTACTGCCTTTCCGAGACAATGGATTGGGGTGGCATGTTATAGATATGAAAATCCTAGTTTCCAAATAGATCAATATGATCTAAATTTTCAATCGTTATACATATTCATGTTCAATCGAGGTGTTGTGAGGTGGAAGAACTCAAAACATTCTGAGGTTATAGATTCTATAGTAGAGTACAAGTATATTGAGAATTTTGGGTAACTAAAGATGTAGTATGGATACAAAAATTCATCTAAGAGATTGAATTGTCACCTAATAGTAATGACCCTATCACACTTTATTGTGATAATACCAAAATGGTGGCTCTTTCAAGGAGCCAAGGTAACATTAGTAGATGGTTGAAATACTTTATAAGTATCATCTCTTAAGGTATTTTTCTCAAATATGTGTTATCAAAGTGAGTTTAATATCTATGAAATACAATGTGGTGTGTAACACCCCAATACCTTACGATATTTTTCTTTTTAAATAAATTCAATCTTTTCGATAGCTTGCGATGCATGTAACATCGGGTTTAAATAAAACAAAATACTCTATTAAAATATTATTATTTAAACAAGGTCATTATAACCTAGATGTTAATTTGAAAGGTAATAATAAGACTAAATAAATTATGAAACATTATATGGTTTACACATGTATGAAAAAATTCAATGGCTGTCTACTTATTAGAAATAAAATAAGAACCATTTTAAAGAAAAAGAAATGTTTTCTAAAAACAATATTTTTCTAAAAGGTGGTTTAGTCGCGCTTTGAACACATAATTTAAAATTATTTTTTACTAATTTTATAAAATTTATTTGACAAAAAAACTTAATTTTTTAAATCTATATGTTTAAATTTTCTTAGGGTAATTTTTTGATATTTTTCTAAAATGTTTTATTTTTTAATAAATAGTAAAAAATACTGTTTTTTATTAAAAAAATGTCTTTTAATTTAAAGAATTTAAAAGAACCATTTTGTTTTAATGTGGTTTTAAAAGTAAAATTATTAAAATTATATATTAATTAATCCAAATTAATTCATTTAAATAAATTTTATATTGAATTTTGATATATATTTTTTTCAACTATTGAAAGTTTTTCTTTTGGAAAACATTTTTTCAACACATTAATGGGTTTAATTTTATATTAAATTCTTCCAATTTTGTAATTTGAATTTGAAAAAATGGATTCCATATTTTGAACCATCATAATTTCAAATATTTAATATGGTTAACTTAGTTTTTTTACCATAATGAATAGTGAAAGTAGTAAAAAATATTTACGGCAGTTAAGGTAAAAATGGGTTTACTTAGGGGTTAAACTAAATAGATAAGGGTTAAAAATGAAAAAAACATGTATAATTATTATTTTACTGTTATATTTTGACCTTATATCTTATAATCTTTTAAAATGTTCCATTTTATATCCTTTTGGCATGAGAAAAAAGTGGGTGAAATTCTTTCTTTTCAAAAATTTCAAGTGTGTCCTCGCCCCCATTTAAAGCAGGAAACCCACTCTTCTCTCATTTACACACACATAAAACCAAATGAATCAAAAAATACCTGACCGAATAACTTCTTTAATTACCTATCCTCATCCTATAATCCTTGTTTTAGTTATAAATCCTACCCAGGAAGTATTTTGGTGTAAACAAAAAGAAGTTGCCTGAATAAGAGGTAACGTCCTGAATCGAGTGTTTTATTTTATTTATTCTTCCACATACTTCAAATATTATTAAAAAATTATGATATAATAAAATCAATATCTTATATATAATTGTATTTTTTATGTTAATTTAATTACCTACAACCATCTCCTCACCCCACAAATGGAAAACAAAACCGTTGATCGTGTGTACAGTGGACTACCGCATCACGAACTGACAAAATTCATTTTCCATCAGCGCTTTTCATGGATAGATATAATAATGTATATAATATTTATATATGGTATTTATGATATAATTATACTTATATAATTATATTATCATATATAACTTCTTACTTTCCATTTCAAAGAGAATACGATATCGTCATTCGTGTATACGATAAACTACTACCTCACGAAGTGATGTAATTTATTTTTCACTTATGATTTACATAGAAGGTAATAAGGATTAATTTTATGATTATATATGATATTAATGAAATATTAATAATTATTTAAAATAAATATATCACATATCTTTTTACCTTAACATCCATTGAATAAATGATAATGTCGTTCACATGATTATGATATAAAGCAAGATTATGAAACCCATTTTATTTCCATGGGTAATTATTATGTTATAACTTACGATTTATTCATTTATATGGAAAAAATATATAATGGTAATTTTATGTTGGGTGTATCCAAATATCTCTACAATGCATTGGGTGAATATTTATTTTCATGAGGTGTTATTTATGGGATTAGGGAGTAAACCTAATCCATTTTGGGACTTTATATACAATGTGATATTGTCTCAGAAGTTAGCCTTAAATCATGATTATATAATGTTTTATATTTTTTACACATTTCCTATGATGCTATTTTCTTATGAAACCATGTTTTTTATGATATGATTCCATGAAATCACTCATTAGTCTTCTCTTTTATGATATCACGTTATACCTCTAGCTCACATGTTATGTTTTCATATCATGTTTATTCCCTTAATAGGATTTTAGCTCAACCATTTATTTATGTATTCCTTAGATTATCCCATGTAGTTTTATTATCTCAAATGAATTTTAGGATCTCATTATGGATAAAAAATAGTGATTTCATGTTTAAGATCCTTTTGATATATATGAACCTAGTCTTCCAAAGGCACCGGGCCTTTATCATACATTTGTTTTAATTATTAGATATTTATGTTTAAGAATCATTAAATAATATGTGTAAAAGGATTGGGTCACTATAGTTGGTATCAGAGGAAATATTTAGTTAAGATTTGGGACTTGGATTAGAAAAAATTAGTGAGAACCCTAGGGTTAAGTTTAAGGATAAGTATAAGTATTGGAAAATATCCTAGAATTTTTTTGAAGTATAGATCTTGTGGTTTCTAAGAAAATAAATCCCTGTTTGGATACTACAACCAGATGTGTCCCTATAAAAGAGGTACCTAGGGTAAATAAATCCAAAAAGGGTGCATTGAGATGGACTTGATCATCACCTAGTGAATGCAAATAGGCCTTACTGAACACTTGGTTTGAAAATATCAGGGGGTATGCCTTTGGAATTCATAATAAATTTTTAAATAATTATGAAGGATGTAGACAAATTATTAGGTTAAAAAACATAATAGAGAAATTACTATAGATAACCTAGGTTGAAACCTATAGAATTTTAAGAATGTATATACTTATTATTTATAAGTTATTCCTCCCAAGTTTATAAGTTTCACTTGTGTATGTTTTTTAGTTAATGTATTCTCATTTTTTTCTTCTAGTTAATGGTGGGAAATAGGAGATACCATGAAGAAAGACAACATGATAAGAAATGTGATTATTTCCCTAATGATATTACTAATATCATGGGTTTTGGAGATAATAACTTCATTATAGTCATGGCTTAACTAGATCTAGTTATGAATAATAACATGATTCATGCAGAACTCCATACTCCTCCTAAGAAGGGTCAAGTTACAATCAAGTCTTTTATATGACAAAGGGCCCCTAAATTTAGTGAATCTTATGATCCCCCATCATTGAATGATGGATTAAATCCATTTAGAAGATATTATCTGTCCTCCAATGCACATACCAAGATAAAGTTGTGATGAAAATTTATCTCATCGAGGGAGAAGATGATCAATGGTTGACACTAATCAAGAAAACAAAGTCTAAAGAGGATATTGATTCCATATAATGGGATGAATTCAATAAAATATTTTCCAATAAATATTTTCTTTGAACTCTTCTTCTTAAAATTATGTGGGAGTTCCTCAGTCTGAAGAAAAGGGAAGAATATTATATCAGGGAGTATGAGGAAAACTTTATAAGGAATTCATGGTACACATAGGGCTATGTTATCAATATTTAAATTAATGCTTACCATTTATTTAGTGGGTTAAAAATGATTCTATAAAAATATTTGGAAATTTTATACTTTGATAGTTGTAAATATATTTTCTATTCTTCCCTCAAAGTTGATATGGAGATCAGCGACTCCCAATGGTCTCGTGACATTAGAGAAAAAAAATGTAAAATGGAGTTTCCTTCAGGATGACAAATAGATAAATAACATGAAGTAAAGAAAAACCTACATCCCACTTTTCAAAACTGTGGTATGAAGCATCTCAAAAACTAATTAAGGGGAATATGATGATTCTTTAATTGTAGAAAATATGATAATTGGGATAATTAATTCTATAGGTAAATGAAGAAGTCCATTAATAATTAAGAAGAAAAGAAGGTTTATATCAACACTATACCTACCATATAATGTTTTAAATATAAGAAACATGGAGATTTTTCAAGAAAATTCCCTAAACTAAGGGTTGTTGGAGACAATCATCGACAACAACCTCCAAGGAAGAAAGTGAGGGAATATTCTATCACTAAGACCAAGGGGTATTCCAAAAATTATGTGGTGATAGGTATTCTTGTTATTTATTCAAAAATAGTGATTTTGGTTATACAGATTCTTTCATATCTTAGAGGTTTTGTAAAACTATTCAGACAACCCCACAAAACTTGGGGGTTTAGATATTTGTGAGAACAAAAAATGGATCTATGGTTATATAATGGGTATATAAATCCTCCCTAGTCAATTTTTGTGGGATTAATATTCCATAATATCTCATAATACTTACTTTGGTGGAGTTTTATACTATTTTGGGCATAGATTTACTATCCTTATATAAATCCAACATTAACTATCAATATAGGGAGATCACTCTTCATGTCCCAAATAATACTATGATTCTATAAAAGTGTAAGGAAGAGGATGAATCTACCATGGAATATTTTATTCAAGAATTGATATTATTTCCTTATAAGAAATCATATCTAGCCCAAATGATTGAGACAAAAGAGAGAATAATGCTTAAAGACATGGTAGTTATGAGGGATTATACTAATGTATTCCCTAATGATTTTCCTGGTATTCCTCCTAATTGAGACATTTAGTTCTCAATAAAACTCATTCCTAGATATCTAACCATTTCCAAGGATCCTTATATAATTGACACCATTGAGTTGAAAGAATTAAAGAAGAAGTTACAAGAGAATTTAAAAAATGGTTTATATGCCTGAGTGATTCACCATGGGGTGATGTGGTCCTCTTCATCAAGAAGAAATATGGATCAATTCACCTCTATATTGATTATCATTAACTTAAAAAAAATTATAAATAAAAAGTATCTCTGACCATGGATATATGAATTGTTCAACCAACTATGTAGAGCTCAGTATTTCTCTGAGGTGGACCTTTAGTTGAGATATCAATAGTTAAGGGTGAAGATGGATGATCTTCCCAAAACTGTATTTTGAATAATGTATAAACACTATGAGTTCATAGTGATTCCTTTTAGAATCACTAATTCTCTAAAAATTGTTATAGACTTGGTGAATAGAGTCTCTAAAGACTACCTCAATAAATTTGTGGTAGTCTTTATAGATGATATTATATTTTTCTCCAAAACAATGGAGGTTCATGGGGATAATTTAAATACTATTCTAAGGGATTCTAGAAATGAGAATAAATATGAAAAGTATAAAAAATGTGGGTTTTATATGAATTAAGTATCATTCTTGGGGCATGTTATCACTATCAAAGAGATATTTGTGGAACCTTATAAGAAAAAGGCAGTCAAAGAATGGCCTAGAATAACATAAATAATGGAGATTCGTAGTTTAAATAGATTAGTTGGGTATTATTGATGATTTGTGAAAAACATTTCATGATTTTTAAACTCACTAACCAAGCTAACATGAAAGGGAGTAAAATTTGTCTTTAGTAGTGAATGCGAAGTGAGCTTTAAGGAGTTGAGAAAGTGGCTTATCACTACACCATTAATTACACTCCCCTTAAGTGGGGAATTTTTTTTGGTTTATAGTGATACTTAAAATAAGGGTTTGGGATATATACTGATGTATAATGATAAAGTGATATCCTATGACTCAATGTAGTTTAAAATTCAGGAGTAGAACTATCCCATGTATGACTTGGAGTTAGAAAAAGTGATCTTTTCATTAAATATTTGGTAATATTATCTCTATGGGGAGATGTGTAAAATAATTATGGATCACAAGAGCATCAAATATATATTCAAATAGAAGGATATTAACATGTTATATTTAATATGTTTATAAATGATCAAGGACTATGAATGCTCAATCCATTACCATCCATGAAAAGACAATAAAGTGGCAGATGCTCTAAGCAGAAAGGATCCAACAATTTTATCAATGATGGGAATTGATAAGTATCGAAAATTATTAGAATTAAAAAGAATGAATATGGTAATAGTAAAAGGATATTCATCATACCTTTTTCAAATACATTCTCAACCAATCATTATTGAGAGGATCAAGGAGGCCTAGAAAGGAGATGAGGTTCTACAGAAAAAGGTAGTGAATATTCCAGAGTTCGACATTCCTAAATATGGGGTCATAAGGTTTGGAACTTGGATATATGTCCCATAAAAACTATATTTGAAGAGGGAGACTCTAGATTATTTTCATAGATCACACTTTTCTATTAATCTAAGAAGCACTAAGATGTATAGAGATATAAATCGAAACTTCTGGCTAGATAACATGAAGAGAGAGATTGTAGAATTTGTATCTCGATTCTTGGTATAAAAATAAGTCAAGTATAAACAACAAAAGTCTAAGGGTGTAATGAAACAATATATTATACTAGTATGGAAATTTAAAAAACATAACCATGGATTTCATCATTGGGTTGTCGAGGAAACCTAAAGGCAATAATGACATCTGGGTGGTAGTCGATCACCTTACAAAATTGGCACATTTAATTTCTATCAAGGGATATTTATATCTTGAACAAATAACTAAAATATATATAAGGTAAGTGGTAATATTTCATGGAGTTCCACTATCTATTATATCTAATCGAGATCTGAGGTTTACCAAAATGTTTTGGATAAGCCTTCAATAAGTGTTGGATACAGAACTCAATTTCAATACTACTTATCACCCTCAAATTGATGCTTAGTGTAAAATAAACATCCAAACTCTAGAGGATATATTGAGGTCTTGTTAAATGTATTTTCAAGGATGTTAAGATCAATAACTTCCCCTAGTAGAGTTCTCATATAGCAATAGTTTCCATTTTCGAATTCAAATGGAACCTTATGAGGCTTTGTATGGGAAATAGTGTTGGACTCTGAAATGCTAAGATGAAGTTTGATAGAAGAAGATAATGAGACATGATATTTTCTAAGATATGATAAATAAGGTAAAAATCATTCAATTTCACATGAAATAGAAGAAAATTTGACAGAAAAACTATGTATACAATCGTCGATGAGACCTGTATTTTGAGGTCGGAGAAAAGGTGTTCCTATATATTTTCCCATGGAAGAAAGTCATGAGGTTTGAGAAGAAGGTAAATTTTAGTCCTATATAAATTTTACCCTTTTATATCCTTGATTTCATTAGATTCATAGCCTACATACTAGAACTCACACCTACCATATCTCAGGTACATGATGTATTCCATTTATCCCTGTTGAGGAAGTACATACAAGACCCCAAACTTGTACTAAATCATAAGGTGGTACCATTAGATAAAGACCATTCATATGATTAGTATCCAATGAATATCTTGAATAATTGAGACAATGTTCTACGAAATAATAAAACTCACTTGGTCAAAATGCTATAGTGAAACCAAAATTTATCAGAAGTAACTTGGGAACCCAAAGAGGCAATAAAGCATAAGTACCCTCACATGTTTTCACCTTAGTATATAATATGATTTTTTGGGAGAAATTATTTAATGGGGGAGTAATTTAATAACCAGAGGATTTATGATATTTTTCTTTTTAAATATATTTAATCTCTTTGATAGCTTGTGATACACACAATGCCGATTTTAAACAAAACACAATAATTTATGAAAATATAATTATTTAAACATGGCCATTGTAACCTAGACATTAAATCAGTGGGTATGAATAGTACTAAAAAAACTGTGAAAAATTATATGGTTTAAACATGCATAAAATAAATTAAATGGTTTTATACTGATTAGAAATAAAATAAGAAACATTTTAAATAAAAATAAATGTTTTCCGAAAAATAGTATTTTTCTAAAAGGCAGTTTATCACACTTTGAACACATAATCTGAAATTAATTTTTACCACTTTTAGAAAATTTATTTGAAAGAAAAACTTCATTTATAAAATATAAATTCAAAAATTATCTTAGGGTAATTGTTTTTTGATTTTTCTGAAAAGTTTCATTTTTGATGAATAGTGAAAAATAATGATTTTTATTAAAAAATGAATTTTAATTTTAGGAATTCACTCACCCTATTTTATTTTAATGTGGTTTTAAAAATAAAATTATTTCAATTATATATTAATTAATCCTAATTAAGTCACCATAAAAAATTTTATATTGAATTTTTATATAAAAATGTTTTCAACTTTTGAAAGTTTTTTTAAAAGACCATTTTTCAACACATCTATAGGATTAATTTTGCATTAAATTAAACCAATTATGTGAATTTAATTATGAAAAATTTATTATATATTTGGAATAATAATAATTTTTATTATATAATAAGGAAAAATTAATTTTTGTCCACAATTAATAGTGACAATAGTGAAAATTATTTACCACTATGAAGGTAAAAACGAGTTTACTGGGGGGGGGGGGGGGGGTTAAACTAAAAATATAATGGTTAAAAATGAAATAATTTTTTTAATTCTTATTTTATAGTCATATTTATACCTTATATATTATAAGGCTCAAAATTATATATTTTTGTGGCTTAGGGCATGAGAAAAACATGAGTGAAATTCTTTCTTTTAAAAAATTCAAGTGTGTCCTCTCCCCCACATAAAAAAGGAAACTCCATATCCTATCCTTTACACACATAAAAAATATATTGTTTTAGATAATACCTACAAAAATAACCTCATTAATTCCATCCCCTCATCATATAATCCTTGTTTTGATTAGAAATCCAACCTAGGAAGGATTTTGGTATAAATCAAAAGAATTTGTCTAAATAAGAGGTAACATCCTTAACATAGTATTTTATATTATTTATTCTTCAAAATCCTTAAAATATTATTAAAACTCGTTGATATAATAAAATAATTATATCCCATATACTAATATATTTTTATGTTACAGTAATGACCTATAATTATCTCATCCTTCCTCAAATGGGAAATTAAACCGTTGATCATGTGTATGGAAGACTATTGCCTCGTGAACTGACAATTTTTTTCCATAACCACTTCTGATGGATGTATATAATGATGTATATAATGTTTATATATATATGATATTTTTGATATAATTATACTTCTGGAATTATAATATCATATATAAATTATTGCTTTCGGTTTCATAGAGAATACGATAACGCCGTTCATGTGTATGGTGGACTACCGCCTCGCGAAGCGATGTGATTAATTTTTCACTTATGATTTACATGTAAAGTAATGAGGATTAATTTTATGATTATATATGATATTATTTACATATTAATAATTCTTTAAAATAAATATATCATATATACTTTTACCTCACCATCCATTGAATAAATGATAACATCGTTCATGTGTATGATGGACTACCACCTCACAAAGCGTTGTGATTTGTTTTTATTACCGTATCACATGGATGGTATGTTTAAGGGTATTTAAAGAAATTATATTATATTTATGATATAATTATAATACTATAAAGATAAAATAATACTTACCTTCTTCCCATCATGATCATCAAAAAATGAAAATGTTACTCATGCGTACGTATGACCTACCGTCTCCATGATTGTAACGCAGTTTATTTTATCATAACCATATTTCAGGGTTGAGTTAAAAAGTATATTTTTATATAAAAATTAAAATTATTAAATGATTAAAATTATGAATATTATTAAATAATGATCTCTTTGACCTTATTCAACTTACCAATGTGATTTTGGTCATATGGGTTGTTTATCATTAAAACGCCTGACATAAAAATAACTGGTTTAGTAATTGAATAAGAAATGGTAAAAAATAAAATAAAAGGAATAATAAAATTGAAAAAGTTTATTCAGTAATAAATTATTAATATTATTTTATTTTTCAGTATGATAGAGAACCCACGTAAAAAATTAGGCTCGATGTAAGGGATCTCTTTAAACCACCCTTTCCTTTGAGTTATTCACTTTCTCCTGATAACTCACTTCATCAATCATTTAAATTTTATCTAATGATTTGAAATTATGTATATATGTATCTCACATATATACCTATCTTATTCTCCCTTCTTTTAATGGGGAAATACATGCCTTATGATCATTTCTCAAATTCATTCATTATAAAATTTCCATTGATTATGTTAAGAAGAAAGATTATGAAACCAATTTTCTCTCTAGGGGAAATTATTATGCTATGAATTATAATTTATTATTTTTTGTGGAACACATAGAACATGAACGTGTCATGATGGGTACACCTATATAGTACTCCAATGCATTGGTTAAAGCTTTAGTCTCATGAGGCATCATGTATGAGATTACAATACTAAAAAACACATATTTAATAGTGATATAATCGACCTTTATTCATGCTAGAAAATATTTGAATACTTTATCATGGTTAAAAGTCCATGGATTTTATCAGTGCTAAAAAAGTGCTGATAAAATACTCCATTTATCAACAATGATAAAAGTATGATTTATCAGCACTTTTATTTTCACAGATAAAAGTATGATTTATCAGTGCATTTATTTTCACTGATAAAGATAAACTTTATCAATGCCTATATAAGTGGCAATAAAGGTGTCCTTTATCAGTGATTTTAAAAGCACTGATAAAGGTGAAAACCGTAGTGTAATACTGCAGCACACTATATCACCAGAAATAGGTGCAGTGTGCTGCAACAACACATTGCATCAGGAGAAACAACAATTTTTTTTACCAAAATAAGATAAAAATATTAAATTAAAATGAAATAAATTTTCTAACACAAATACAAGAAAAAGAAAACACTATTAAAGATTATGTTAGTTGTTTTTTTATTAAAATTAATGAAAATTTTGAATAAAAAGGTGCACTTGGAGTCATATCGGTCACATAGTGAGTGGAATTGAGGTGTGGGTAATTTATACACATTAGAAATTAATTATGGATCATTTTCCTAAAGTACCAAAATAATAAAAATGTGTTTTATTAGTTTTGAGCATGTATGTTTTTATTATTATTAAAATTAATGTTAGTTTTGAATAAAAAGATGCACTTGGAGTCATACCGGTTACACCATGAATAAAATTGAGGTGTGGATAATCCCTACATTTAAAAAATGAAGTATGGATCATTTTACTAAAGTACTAAAATAATAAGAATGTGTTTTCTCAGTTTTGAGTATGTCAGTTAGTTTTTTCACTAAAATTAATGTCAATTTTGAATAAAAAAGACGCACTTAGAGTCATACCAGTCACACTGTGTGTCATATTGAGGCTCGAATGAATGATACACGTCCCAAATGACTCATAGATCATTATAATAAAGTATCAAAACAATAATAATTCATTTCCTTGGTTTTGAGTACACCACATGTGTTTTTTTTATTGAAATGTCATTTTAAATTGGAAACATGCACTTTGATCCATACAGGTGGAATCATGTGTGGGTTTGACATGAGACTAATTCATACACGTAACAAATAAATTATGAATATTTTTACCAAATTATCAAAAAATACAAGTGTCTTTTCTTGGTTTTTAATGAGTGAAACTTTTTTATATCAAAATGTCAATTTTAAACTGATAACAGACACGTGAAGTCATACTGGTCACACTGTGCATCAAATTGAGGTGATTCTGATCTCTATATGTCAAAAATGACATATGGATCATTTTCCTAAATTACCAAAACAATCATAATTTTTTTTTAGTTTTGAGTATGTTAGTTTTTTTTTTCACTAAAATTAATGTCAATTTTGAATAAACAATATGAACTTAGAGTCATACCAGTCACACCGTGCATCAGATTTAATAGTGGATAAATGAAACACATCCCAAATGACTCATGTATTATTTTACAAAAGTATCAAAACAACCATAATGCATTTACTTAGTTTTAAATACACCATGTGTGTTTTTTTACTAAAACATCATTTTAAAATGGAAACATGCACTTTGATCTGTATAGTTGGCGTTGTGTGTGGGTTTGAAATGAGACTAATTCAAACACTTCAAAAGAGAATTATGAATCATTTAAATAAATTATCAAGATAATTTGAGAATTTTTTCTCTGTTTTTAGTGAGTGATACTTTTTGTATTAAAATTTCGATTTTAAACTGATAATAGACACTTCGAGTCATACCGGTCACATCGTGTGTCAGATTGAGGATCAGTTGATCCCTACATGTCAAAAAATGACATGTAGATCATTTTACTAAAGTACCAAAATAATACGAATTAATTTTATTTTTTTTTGAGTATTCAACGTGTGTTTTTAATAAAATTTCATTTTAAACCGAAAAGACGCACAATCGATCTTATCTTAAGTGACAAGAGTTGTGTGCACTTTTAAACAATTTTTCTTAGACACAATCATGGAATGATACTTATTTTACTTCATTTCCCAATACTTTTATTGTTTTCAAGCCAGTGCTTCTTATCCTCCTGTACTTCAGTCTTTACCTCTGTCTCCTCCTCCACGCTAGTCTCCAACTCCAACTCTACCTCTGCCTTCACCTTCGCCTCCACCTCTACCTTCACCTCCACCTCCACCTCCAACTCCATGATTTCCCAAATATTTTATTATTTACAGGTCATCACTTCTAAAAAAATTGATTTCCTCCATTACTCTTCTCCTTGATAAAGAGATCAAAAATAATATATAATCATTCTGATACTAATGCTTCACCTCAAATATATTTCAAAGGTCATAAATCATACTAGATTACAAACATAGTAGGTAATCACATAAAGTTTTTTTTCGGCATACATTCTAACAAAAAGTACACTACCCACTCATCTCTAAATAAATTTATTTCTTCTTTTGAGTAACTATGTTTTCAGAAATATTGATAGTACTGAGAAAATATAGACAAACAAATGAGTATGAAATATATTTAATGAAATTGTAATTACCTTCAGAAATTACTTGTTGGGGATGTTGGTCTTTTCATACTTTTTGATTTCTCTCATAAATTTGCAAACATAATATCCAAAATCGATTACATTATCTTGTTTTAGACAGTATAGAAACATTGAACAAAATAATTAATTTGTTTACAAATGTTTTGATAGTTAAATATTTCTATATATACCTTAATTTTTTTTTTCCATTTATAGAAATCCATAGGCTTTAGTTTTTTCAACCCCAACTTTATGCCATGATCTATCCTGTATTTAGTGTCTGCCTTATCATAACAAAATTCTCATTAAAACAAATACTAAATATATAATTCTAATTTTATCTATAAAATGTTGATTTTAGTGTATAATATTTTCACAATACACATCATCTGTGGTCGGATGGTTGCGAATCTATGTATTGAATCCAAAAAATAAATATTCAGGGTGTCTATGTTGACGACTATCAATGTCCTGTGATTCCTAAAAAAACAAAAACAATTAATTAATGAAAAACTTAAAAATATATTTTATTTTATTAGATCATATAGTTTTACCCTTGAAATGTAGGCATCAAAAAGAGTCTATCGTCTGATGATTTTTTATTAAAGTCTTTGAGTAACTCTTCTTTTTTTTTCTTCTTAATTTATTCCTCATTCAAATTAGTTTATATCATATAAATGATATAGAAATTAATGAATCCAAATCGTATTTCACACGATCTTCCCTTTATATAGTTTTAATATAAATTCTTGTATAAAATATGAATAGTTATTAACTTTAATAAATATATTTAGCTCACTATTTGGATAGATGTATTATGAAAATGTACCTTATGTATATATTCAAAACTGAGATGCCCAACTATTCATGTTTGATAATCTCAGTTAGATTCTTGAGACCAATTACGTCTATGAAGAAAAATCCATATATTTATTCTTCATATTCAATGTAGTAAATAGTTTTATCTTTGAATGTGGTATCGACATGCAGTTGTAATGATAATAAATATTACTCTAGAACTGGCGTGGAGAAGGTACTCTCAGAAGGTCGTTTTGGTTTCTTGGTTGATTAACTAGATTTTATTGATTCAACCATTTGTTTCTCTACCGATTTATCCATCTATAATATCATACCCCACTTTAGACCTTTTATCATAAACTATTACATGTTTTTAATATGAAAAAATTGGTTAAATACATACGTAATGTATCATTATAATATTAGAAGACCATGATATGAAAGATACAATAATATCTTTAACCATTGTAATATCCAGACCATAAAATGGAATAAACAACTCAGTAGTTGGATTATAAACTACCTTAATCCCCACTCTCATGTGATTTTTTGGGAGGGGTTTATTATGCAGCTAGTCTTCCGAGATATTATACATTGTACCCATTAAAACACAATAGTACATGGGTGTTGATAGATAAAAATAACATACAACTGTACCCTGTAGAATTTTTGTAATATAAATTCATCATAAGTTGTTTGATTCACATTTAGGAGAAAGAGAAATGAAAATATTGATTGCCTCAGGTAAGGTATGCGATTGAGGGGAATGACTGGACTCAAAGCTAGTGGAATTATTTGTTTCATGTATGGATCTTTGCTCCACTGCCAGTTCACTTTAATCCTTTCTTATATATTAGTCTGCCAAAACAGACTACAAAATAATATCTTGCAGTGAGTTGATTTGTGTATGAATTAGTATCATTATATATATATATATATATATATATCTTTATGTGTTTTTATCTTCTCAAAATATTTTTTAGAAGATACTCCAAAACCCAATCCACTAACACGGCCATATTGTTCAGGATACTTCAAGGCTACTAAAAGCCACTTTTATTCTGGTATGACCATTGTCGATTATTTTGTTTAAGCCATATAAAAAAATATGAACATTTTAATTTTTATATAATATTGTTATAAATCACAATGAATTACAATTATTTCATACTTACACATGATTCCCATACCACTTTTGTGTTTTCATCAACTAATATACCATCCTTATTTACACAATCCTCTTTCCATATAACATGATGTGGGATGGAAGTGTCTTTAGATTTTGATTCATCAATATGAATATAAATAAAGGAACACACGTTGTTTTACATCACATAATTAAACATTTAATTTGTCTTGAATAACAACAGTACAATACACATCGTGCATAAAAGTCCAAAACTGCATGCATCTTGCATGAAAATATGTACTGTCCTGAAAAACGATATAATACTTCAATATTATAGTACAAATAACCTTCAATACCTTTATTTAATCCATACTTAGATTCGTGATTTCCCTAAATCTCTTGATGATGGATTTTAGGCTACTCATTCCATCTTTCAAACGATCCTTCCTCCCATAACTGTTTGAGGGGTATGTCATCAATGAACTTTGGAACCACAATGGCGGGAGGAAGGATAGTTTGAAAGAGGGAGTCTAATCCATCACCAAGAGATGGAATAAAATAAAGCATCTAAGGATTAAAGTGTATTAGGAACCTACACTAATAGAATCAATCAAAAAGTCTCCTCAATTGAAGAGGAATTTGAATGCCTCCACTCTAATGGTCTTGAAGAAATAAATCTCACCCCACCTATATTGGACATCACTTATATTTACTCAAGGATACCTCACCTTAAAATTTTGGATATTTTTTAATTGACCATAAGATCCCTCTATTAACATACATCCCTTTAAAGGGTTAATTTTTAAACTTATGATCAGTATTGATCTCAATTTTTTTTACTCTTATAAATGAAATAAATATATTCAATGAAATCCTAAATGTTTTATTATGATATATTACCATAAAATATTAGAGGAACCATAGATACTTCTCAACATTAAAAATTATACCACATATATTGAAGTAGATCTACAATTACCTCTAATAATGTCCTAATTTGTGAAAGATAATGATATTATCGGTTGTAAAATACAATATTGGATAGAGGTATCCCGGCAATAAAGTATTCTAGCATTTGAGGATATTATACTAGCCTTTAATCACATAAACATTCTTGAGTAATCTCGATCACCAAAGGAGTGATAACACCTTATCTTAGTGATAAAAATGATCAAATAAGAAGAGAGTTTTGGCTATGGAATGAAACAAAGAGTTAATTACAATAGTAAAATTGTATCCCTTTATAGGGGCTCTACATTTAATAAAGAGTGCCTTGACCATTGACCACCATCTCATGGAAACTAATAATTTCATCATGTTGGAGTAACTATTTCATTGAGTGTTTCAATAAATGTTTCAATCCATCTATGATGATCCTTATGATTTATAATTGATGAGAAACCATTTGGTAGAAGTATCCAAATTCATTCATACAATATAATATATTTAATTCCCCACCAAAATCTATATTGTTCATATGTCGTAGCCTATGATAAAAGTATATATAAGATTAAAGTTCCATTTATGATTAAAGTATATCAACAAACACAATATCTCTATTTTTTACATTTTGGATATGGATAAAAAATTACATGAATTATATGACATAAAGATACAAACCACCAAAAGTATATTTTAATCAATTATTATTATCTCTATGGTTATTCACCATGTTAGATGACTTTGCAAATTATTTTTTTATCCTTTGAATTAATTATCTCTATATTTTGATTAGTAAATCTATTAATAAATCACATCTCATAGTTTTATTGATAAAAAATCCAACCATGTATAAGTCACCTACTTTCTGGAAATACACTCTTTATATGTTATTGTGTATTTATAAGTCCATTTACCTAATGATTTATCAACTCTATCCAATCTAGTATTTTTTTTAAAAAAAATTTGCATAATTTTTACACTAAAGGAATTCCTCATCACCCTTTGTAACTTATGGTTAAAGTTTAATAATAATATTGAATTAATTTTAAAAACAACTCTCACAACATGCATCACTAAAATAGTTTTTGGAACGTGACTAATTAATTCAATATTTTTTTAAATTCAATAAGAAATAATTCATCAAAATCATAAATCTAAATAACCCATTTCATGGTTTAACAATTTACAAGTATAACTAAAATCCACAAACAATATTTTAAAGATTTTTACACTTACTTTGGTCTCTATATGTTCATCACCCATAAATGAGGACCACAACTTGGTATCCCCTAATCATTGAAAACCCTCATAATTAAGCCTTTAGAAGATACAATCTAGTATATAAGATGAATTCAATTTGAGAAATTACTTAGATTTTGGAACAATATATTTTTAAAATGAAGAGAAAACTGAGGGGGTATGGGGCACAATTTGTGGGGTCGAGTCCCCATGCCTTCTTTGTAGCATGCATGTGAATAATAAACAACCTTTTAAGAGAAAACCAAGGGGGTATGAGAGGTATCCTTATTAATGTCAAGAGGAGAGTTCACTATCTATGTGTGTATCTAGGGAAAAATTGGATGGACACTGGAATACATATGAAAGGAGAAAAACAATGAAATAGAACCACACTCGTTGTATTTCAGTAGTGACGAGAAGAGATGTAAGGTTCGTTATGGTTAAGAACAATGCAAAAATGCAAAATACAGATCCCAAAACATCAAACAATGATAAAATAAGAGTATAAAATAACAAACATTAGATTCTAGAATTGATTAATCTGAGGGAAATGTAGAGGAGTCACATCAGCAGTAGAGGAGTTCTGTGAAAGCTTGAGAACCGTGAGTGACTGAGTCATGGTTAGGATTTTTTTAAATAGACCAGGGATAATTTTAATAATGTTTTCAAAAAAGGGATGAAAAAGATCACTTTTATCAGTGAATTTTAGCGCTTAGAAATCTTGAGCTTTATTAGCGCTAAAAATGTGCTGATAAAAGACATATTTATCAGTGCTATCATTTTAGCACTCATAAATATATCTTTTAACATCAATTTTTTAGTGATGATAAATATTGATCTTTATCAACGCTAAAAAAGTACTGATAAAAGTTTTATAATTACAATTATTTAAATAACTTTTTTATAATTTTATAATTATTTAAATAAATTTATTATAAATTTATAATTATTTAAATATATATATAATTATTTATTTATAATGATATAAATAAATATTTAGAAAATAATATTTATTTATTTATAATAATTATAAATATAATAAATATACATATATAGATATATTTATTTAAAAATACATTTTAAACATTATTAATGGATTTATAATCGTAAATACATGCATTTTAAAAATGAATGAAATTGAATAACTCAAAACAAGTAAAATTTAAAAATATTGAAAAATGGATAAGTTTCATTAATTAAATATAAGTTATTAAAAAATTATGAATATATATATATATATATATATTGAAATGGATGAATACATATTAAAAATACGAAAACATAGAAAATAAATAAATAAAAATAATAATAAAAAATGTTCAAATTAAAAAATAAAATAAAAAATAAAAAAACACTAAAAATGAATACTCTAACTATAGTATTAAAAAAATAAATAAAATTGACTGATTAATAACATAATATATATTAAATGTGTCATGTTATAATGAAATTCTAAATTATACTAAAATTTGAATAAATTACATAAATATTAGGTGTATGTGTTTCTATATATTGTATAAATATATTTGTGTGTGCATTTGTGTATACAAATGCATTAACACACACACAGATATATACATGTATGTATGTATGTATGTATGTATGTATGTATGTATGTATGTATGTATATATGTATGTATGTATGTATGTATGTATGTATGTATGTATGTATATATGTATGTGAAATAAATGCAACACACGACATTTGATATATGTTAAGTTGAAAATTAAAATAACAATAAAAATGAAGAAGACATTAATAGGTTTTTAATTAAAATTTTATATATATTATATTTATTCATTTTATATACCTATATTTAATATATAATATTTATTAATATATATAATCTATATATATGTATATTAAATTTATTGATTTTTATCAATAATTATTTAATTAATAAAATGTTTCATAATTTTATTAATTTACTCATTTTATTTTTATTTGTTTAATTTTTCATTTTATTATGGACCTTTATCAATGCTAAAAAAACGGTGATAAAGGGAAACTTTTATCAGTGCTAAAAATGTACTGAGAAAGGGTACCTTTTATCCGCGCTAAAAATAAAGCACTGATAAAGGTTTCCTTTATCACTGCTAAAATAAAACACTAATAAAGGTTACTTTTTTATCAGTGCTTAAAAAAGCACTGATAAAGGGATCCCTTTATTAGTACTTTTTTTTAGCGTTGATAAAGATCTTGCTTTATCATTGCTTATGTCAGCGCTGATAAAGATGAACTTTATCATCGAATTTTTATAGCGCTGATAAATGCCAACACTGTTATAGGCATGTTTTGTAGAAGTGAAACCATTTATGTGTGTCTCTAGGAAAAAATGGTCTGCACACTCAAATACATATGAATGGAGAAACACAATGAAATAGAACCACACCCTTTTTATTTTAGTAGTGAAGAGAAGAGATGTAGGGTTCTTCATTTTTAAGAACAGTGCAAAAACACAAAAGGAAGAACCAAAAACCTCAAAAAATGATATAGGAAGAGTAGAAAAAACATACATTGGATTCTATTCTTGATTAATCCGAGGAAACGTAGAAGAGTCATGCTGGTAGTAGAGAAGTTCCATGAGATCTTGGGAATCGTGAGTGAATGAGTCATGGTTAGGGTTTTTTTTAAATAGACCGGGGACACTTTTAACAATTCTTTCAGAAAAGCACTAACAAAAATACCTTTTATAAACATTGATGAAGATTGATATTTATCAGTGCTAAAAAAGTACTGATAAAAGTTTTATAATTATAATTATTTAAATAAATTTATTATAATTTTATAATTATATAAATAACTTTATTATAATTTTAAAATTATTTAAATAAATTTATTAAAATTTTATAATTATTTAAATATATATAATTATTTATTTATAATTATGTAAAAAATTATTTTAAAATAATAATAATAATTTATAATAATTATAAATATAGTAAGTATACATTTATAGATATATTAATTTATAAATATTTGTTTAAAAATATATGTTTAACATTATTAATGGATATATAATCTTAAATACATTCATTTTAAAAACGAGTGAACTTGAATAATTCAAAATGAGTACACTTTAAAAATATTGAAAAATTGATAAGTTTTATTAATTAAATATAATTTATTAAAAAATATTGATATATATATATATATATTAGTGGATGAATACATATTGAAAATACTAAAACATATTAAAAATATATATATATAAATAAATAATTGAAAATGATCAAATTCAAAAATAAAATAAAAAAAAATTAAAAAAATATTACCCTAACAGTAGTATTAAAAACAAATAAATAAAATTGACTAATTAAAAAAATAATATATGTTAAATGTATCATGTTATAATGAATTCTAAAGTATACCAAAATTTGAATAAATTACCTAAATATTAGGTGTATGTGTTTCTATATATTACATAAATATATTTGTGTGTGAATTAATGTATACAAATTCTTTAACACACAAACACACATATGTATGTGAAATAAATGAAACTCATGACGTTTGATATAGGTTAAATTGAAAAATAAAATAATATTAAAAATTAATAAGTCATTAATATGCTTTTAATTAACATTTTATATATATTATACATATTCATTTTATATATCTATATTTAATATATATTATTTATTAATATTTATAATATATATATGTATAATAAATTTATTCATTTTTTATCAATCACTACCACAAAATAGGGCAAGGTAAGCGCTTCCCTTTATCAGCGCTAAACAGAAAGTGTTGATAAAGGGGTATGCCTTTATCAGCACTATCTAAAAGCGCTGATCAAGGTATCTCGTTATCAACGCTAAAAAAGCACTGATAAATGAGTGTTTTATCAGTGCTTTTATTTTAGCGCTGATAAAACATACCTTTATCAGCGCTTTTAACTAGCGCTGATAAAGGTTCCATCTGTTTTTATTTAATAACCCTAATAGGCCATCCTCACTCGCACGTGGTCAAGCTTTCGCGGAAGCTGAACCAGGCCCCTCATCCGCCGTGACCTCGTCCTCCTCCTCCTCTTCGTCCTCCTCTTCATCCTTCCTCCTCCTCATCCTCCTCCTCCTCCGCCACTGCCACCGCCTCCGCCCCCGCCCCTGCTGCCGCGACCGCCGCTGCCTCTGTCGCTGCCTATGCCCCCGCTACCGTGACTGCCGCCTCCTTCGCCTCTGCCGTCGTCGCTACCATTATTGATATTCATTTTCAGGTAATTTTTTTTCTACCGCTTGAATTGAACGTGTGAAATCCTGACATGAGGTGTTATTAAAAGAGTCAATGTATGATATAGTTGATAACAGTTTTGGATTCATGGTTCCCTACATATTATAGAATTATGGAGGAGTAATAGAGACCTTTGTGGTTGTTTTAGCTATTAAACATTTCAGTATAGAAGTGGGATTATATTTTCATTAATTTTTTATTGGTTTTCCAAAAACTCCTTGCAAGAAGGTTGTGATTTGGGTGGTTGTTGATCAACTCAAAAAATATGTGCACTTCCTTCATATCAATGAGGTGATGAAAGTGGAACAACTCACGGACTTATATGTTTTAGATTTTTTGAGACTTCATGAGGTTCCCTCTATAATTGTTTCAGAAAGTGATCTGAGGTTGAAATCTAGGTTTTGGAAATCATTATAGGTTTCACTAGTTTTCCAGGGTAAATTATGAACATATTATCATCTATATATGGAGAGGGAAGTCAATGTTCTAGAGGTTACTCTCTAGAATCATGCACATGATTTCATTGGATATTGGGAAATGAATTTTCCTTTTGTTGATTTTCCCTATAAAAATTGTTATCAGGATGTGATAAAGACAGATCCCTAAATTTCTTTATATGGTAATCCATATAGATATCCCTAGTACTAGGAAGAGTTGGGAGAGTGGTCCATAGTTGGTTCGAGTGTTGTTCAAGAGATGAAAGAGATGGTGCGGTTGATCTGGAAGAATTTAATCATTACACAGAGTCATAATAAATTCAATACGAACCATTGGAATCAACTTCTAGTGTTTTAGGTTAGTGATTAGGTTTTTATCATAGTTTCACATCACTTGGGACATCACCAGCTAGGTTATCAATGTCTGTTTGCACCGAGTAATGGGATAAACATAGTGATTTTTGGTCACTAGGGAGTATTTCTTATTGGTTTCAGTTACCATCTGGTTTGATAGATATCCATGATGTGTTTAATATTTTCCATTTGAGTAGGTATATACTATATCATTTACATGTGATTAGACAGGGGATGTTGATCTTGATCCCGATAATACTTTGGTTCCCCATCCAATTCAGATTATGAATCTAGAGTATAAGGTACTACATGATTAAACGACCCTGAGTCTATTTAATGTGGTAGTTCAGACAATATATCCATGATAAATGGGGTAATGACTCGTTGATGAGGTATTAGTGTCCTTATTCATTAGAGGATACATGATCTTGAGGGATTTCTGGGGGAAAATCATTTATGGTCAGGAGATTATAAAGTCTCATTACATTTTATGTGAGGTATGTTTTAACATTTTTTGGATTTTTTTTTGTTGAGGAATGCTGAGAAAGTATTTGGAGGACACATGTATTGGTAAATTTAGTGATCTTTATGGAATTTTTAGAAACAAAACAAATTTTTTTACTATATTCTGAGAAATTACATGACATGTAAATGGAGTACATGACATGTAATGACCGCCAAAAATGACACATTAATTGGATGCACAATGTGACAATTTTACAAACTTTGTAATGGTTACATATCATTTAAATAAAAAATATAACGTTTTAAATAAAAAGTGACTTATTTTTTAGTGTATCTAATTCAAGAGGATTACACGATGTGTAAATGTATTACATGTAGTGTCAATGTCACAGAAAAGGTTTTTTGGGATCCATAGAGTTCTTGAGGCTTCATATTTTTTACAAAATTATCATCTTGGATAGATCTTTATCCCGATGATATTTTGGGTCACTCCCTCCCAGCTATTTCACATTGTTCTATGCTTGATCACTATTATGATTTGATTTCTTTTCTCTAGGTATGTGATCCTTCTAATTCCTATTTGGATTTGTTTGCACCTATGGTTTGGATAAAAATTAGTGATCAGATAGTGATTTCGATCAATAAATTTAAATTTATTTGCATGCATTGTCTTTTGGGGTTTGTGGGATGTGGTAAATGGTGTACTTGGTTTTAGATTATTTTATTCTCATGGGTTTCCCCTATTTTATGTTTTCTTTTCAGTTGGAAATCTCTTCTGCCATGCGCCTCTCCTCTACCAAGAACGCACCTCTTCCATGTGCTTAACAACACCTTCACGGTGAGTTTTCTCCTATTACTCATTGGTTTCCTATTGTTTGCATGTTATTACTGTTTGATATTGATGGTTATAATGTGAAATGTACGGGATAAATGCCCCACTAAAAATCATGGCCGTTGGTGATCCTTGTTTGTGCACTAAATGAATTGAATGTTGGTTGGTTCTTGTTGAACATTGGAATATAAAAATTGGTAATTTATGTATAATTGACTTATGAATGAACACCCCAGGATGATAAAACTTCGGTGATAACCCCTGAATTAACAAACAAAATTGAATAAGTCTTACTTTGTAAAATCTAAAATTTTGATTGTTTGGTTTGTATGGTTTTGCAATTGTGATCACGATTGTGTTTTTGTATGGTGTTGCAGCTGTTGGGATGATTGATATTCCATTTTTTTCCATGTTGTAGTTCTTCCAACATTAAATATCAATCCAAAATTTACCCATTTCAATGGAACCACCACTTTGTTACTAGTGAAATTCCACCGAATCCTAGAAAACAACTTCTAGAGAACTCTATGAGACACTTTAAAATACATGGTATGTAGTCTTTTTAAATGGAACATGCTTCACCATTCATGGATTTTATATAGATTTTAATTCCACACAACATTTATCTCCAAAATTTACACCACATGACTAATCTTCTGACTCAAACTTGGAATAAGTTTCATTTTAAATGTTACATGTCATGTGAACCTAGGACACACGCAATGTATCTCCAAGACATATAATTCAGCATGAAACCATTTACATGCCATGAAATAATGGTAGAACCATATGACATGTGTTTTACTTCACTCACACCATGTATAGATACCATAGAAACTTGATGTGTATAGACTATACACCCCTTGTGGTCATGTAAGGACTACACACCATGTATTCCACAAAAATGTGATGCATAGCTGGTGAGGTGACTAAATATGTATCTAAAGTACACACCTTTAGCTCAAGTTGTTCTAAATTTCATGTATTTTCAAAGGCATCATTCAGTCTTTGTAAGACTAACTTGGAATAAATTTGATATATGTCAGATTAAATCAGGTATCTTATACATACACGATGTTCACCATACTGGACACACCATGTATATGGATTTCACATGAGTTTAAAGGCATTTGTACCATGATTTGTTTTTATAAAACCCAAACAATGCTACCTGATTAATTAAAACATAATTTTAGGAAAGTTAGATATCGAACCCATAAAGATGATGAATATGAATAAAGAATGGATGAATTCCAATCAGTTGAAAAAAGTGTATGAAGATGGTGTGAAAAAGTTTATCAAGTTTGCAGAAGATCATGCATGTGACCCTTCTCAAATCCTTTATCCGTGTTTATGCTATTGTTATTCAAGAAAAATTAGTCCAGAGGAGTTGGAAGAACACCCGATCTATCATGGAATAGATCGAAGATATACATGTTGGAATAAACATGGGGAAAAAATGAATGTAGGTAGTGGCTCAGATAACACGACATTTTATAGATCATCTGATATGATTAGAAGCGTGAACAGTGAAGACGATCGTATGGAGGGTGTGATTACAGATGTGAATGATGATGAAGATCATATTGAGGAAATGACAAGGATTTTTGAAGATGAACTTCGTGATTTCCCAAAATTGTTTGAGAAGTTAAAGAGTTGTGTAAAAATGCCATTGTATGCTGGTTGCGTTAAATATACAGCATTGTCAGCCATATTGAAGCTGTATAATTTGAAAGTAGGCAACGGGTGGAGTGACGCCAGTTTTACAGAACTACTTGCTCTCCTAAAGGACATGCTCCCAGAAGATAATGAAATCCCAATCCAAACATACAATGCCAAACGAATGCTATGATCGATGGGTATAATCTCTGGAAGAATACATGCCTTCCAGAATGACTATATATTGTTTCGCAAGGACCACAAATCACTTAAAGAATGCCCAAATTGTGGTGCTTATTGATATAAGAAAGATGATTCTAGTCCTATGAAAGTTTTATGGTACTTTCCAATCATTCTTAGGTTTAGGCGTCTATATGGAAGTGAGGAGACTACAAGAAAATTTACATGGCATGCAGATACAAGAATTAAAGATGGGAAACTACATCACCCGGCAGACTCTCCTCAGTGGAAGAGAATTGATCACGAGTATCCAGAATTTGGGAATGAGCCGAGAAACCTTTGTCTGGCGTTATCTACAGATGGGGTGAATCCTTTTGGTTTTCAAAGCAGCAGTCACAATACATGGCCAGTTATGTTGGTAAACTATAACTTACCACCGTGGTAATGCATGAAATGAAAATACATCATGTTATCTATGCTTATATCAAGACCAAAACAACTGTGTAATGATATTGATGTTTATTTGGCCCCATTGATCGAGGATTTGAAAATATTGTGGGATTCAGGTGTTACGTTTTATGATGTTTACAAAAATGAATATTTCACTTTGAAAGCCATGTTGTACGGGATGATAAATGAATTTCCTACTTATGGAAATTTTTCAGGATATAGAATTAAAGGAACTCAAGGGTGTACCGTTTTCGAACAAGGTACACAGTCAATTAGGTTGAAACATTCATCGAAAACCATGTTTCTAGGACATCGCAAATTTCTACCCCAACGACATAAGTACCGATCTTGGATGACATCATTCGACAGAAGTTCAGAAGAATGTACAACACCGTCTCCACTAATAGGTGATCAATTGTTTGAGAAATTAAAATATTTGGACACTACTTTTGGTAAACCATTTTTGAAAAACCATACAGAAACTGGTTGGAAAATGAGATCAGTTTTTTTGAATTACCATACTAGAATTGTCTGTATGTCAGAAATTTTCTTGATGTTATACATGTTGAAAAAAATGTATGTGATAGTGTCATCGGCACATTGCTAAATGCACCTGACAAAAGAAAGGATGGATTTAAGGCTAGATTGGACATGGTTGAGATGGTAATACTAGAAGAGTTGACACCTGTGAAGGGTGAAAAATGAACATTTCTTCCTCCTGCTGCTTACACTCTTTCCAGGCAGGAGAGATATCAGTTTTGCAACTTCTTGAATGATGTAAAGGTTCCAGAGGGGTATTCATCAAATATCAAGAACATCGTGTCAATGGTTGATTTAAAATTAAAGGGTCTGAAATAACATGACTTCCATGTTTTGATGAAAGATCTAATTCCTATAGCTTTACGTTGCATTTTTACAAAGAATGTACACCATACATTAATGAAGCTCTATTTATTCTTCAAAGATATATGCAGGAAAGTTATAGACCCGGTGAAATTTCCAACTATAGAAAGAGAAATTTCCGTCATATTATGTGAATTGGAAATGTTCTTCCCGCCAAATTTTTTTTATATGATGGTTCATTTGATGGTTCATTTGGTGAGAGAGATTCGACTATGTGGTCCTATACATTATAGATGTATGTACCCCATTGAACAGTATATGAAGATTTTGAAAGGGTATGTCAAAAACTAAAGTCGGCCAGAGGGTTGTATTGCGGAGAAATATAATGTTGAGGAAGCCATTGAATTTTGTACCGAATACCTGTATGGTGTGGAAATCGTTGGCCTATATAAATCTCATCACACTAAGTAGCTTGAGGGTGAAGGAATTTCTGGAAGAGAGGTTTTCACAATCAATATTATAGATCGGGAGCAAACCCACCTTTACGTTTTGCATAACAGTTTTGACGTTGACCCATATGTTCAAACCCACAAAGAAATTATTAAGCATTTGAATCCTTATAGGGATGAAAGATGGATATTAGATACACATAATCGATAGTTTATAGGATAGTTTCAAGACTATATTTTTAAGCAGTTAGATGAAAATACAGACTCAATTTCAGGACGACTTCGATGTCTAGTTGGAGGATCAAGTGTGTACGTATTATCTTACAATTCTTATGCAGTTAATGGTTACACATTCTATACTAATGAACATGATGAAGATAGTACCATGTAGAATAGTGGGGTTACACTTTTAGATGAGGTGAAGCATGTTTCCAGTGCTAAGGACAAAAATCCAATTTATGCGAATATGTCATACTTTTGAATCATCAAACAAATATGGGAGTTGGATTATACAAAATCCAATGTGTCGATTTTTCAATGCAAGTGGGTTGATAATAGCAGTGCTTTAAAAATAGATGAATTAGGATTCGTGAAAGTTGATTTTAGTAAGGAAGGGGAGAAAGATGAACCATTTATAATGGCATCATAGGAAGTACAAGTATTTTATGTTCTAGACCCCGCAAACCGAAATTGGTCAATTGTTCTGTTATCGACTAAAACAACTGAAGGGTCAGATGAAAGTTCAACGGAGGTTGACCCTTTTATAGGGACTTCACAATAATTTCACAGTAGTCCCAATGTAGGCGACGTTTTTTATGTCAAAGGAGACTACAATGAATGGATTTAGATAGTCAATAGAGGAGTCAAATCTCTTCAGCCTTTAAAGAAAAAAAAAGAGAGTACAATAATCAGGTTATTTTTTTATTTTAATATACATTGTGTTACGTTATGTTATTATCTGTTCACTGCTGTTTTTATGTAATCTAAATTAAATATTAAACCACTTATGCAGATAATGACTTCTGTACCTACTGATGCACCCAATCCCAAGGCACAAAAGGTCTCTCAACCAGCAGCTGGTGGTCCCACTACAGAGCAACAACATGTTTCTCAACCAAATGCTGGTGGTCCCAGTGCAGAGCAACAACATGTTTCTCAATCTGTTGTTGCTGGTCCTAGTGCTGAGGTACAACAGGTTTCTCAACCTGTTACTGCTGGTCCCAGTGCTGATGCTAGAACTCCGGGGTAACATATTGATGCTACTTATGAGGAAATGGTAGGAAATGAAACCCTGAAAGCGCAAAAAAAAACAAGAGCATCGTAGTTTGAAAGTGTTAGCCAAAATCCTTAAGGCACAAGCAAAAGGCATCAAATTTGAGGTGGGATGGAATAAGCGAGGACAATATGTTAACCCCAACAAATCCATCTTTAGTATCTATATTGGAATCGTCACTCAGCAATGCATGCTGATTGATGTACAGTCGTGGAACCATGTTGTCACCGGGCTGTAGACACTAATGTGGGAAGAGATTACGGTAACATTATGATATCATTTTTTTAATTTATTAAAATAAAATAAAATACCAAAACATTGACTTAGTCTTCATCATCCATTGTAGAGTGCATTTATAGTAGATGTCTCGCACAAGGAATATGTATTAAGAGTTGCAGGAAGGATTTATAGAGGTTTCTTCACAATTTTAACGAAATATCATATTAAAGATGCAGAAGGGAAAATCAAGCCGCACCCACCACCTCTTTACACACACTTGATATCCAAGGAGCGTGGGATGTGTTTAGTAACCGTCATGGGGAGAAAACTTTTCAGGTACATTGTGTGGGGTAATACGTTGTTTGACGTTTTCTTGTATTCATCACTCTGATTGACAATTTTTTATTTATTAAACAACAAATGAGTGTTGAAAATAAAAAATGCACAATAAAACCAGCGTACCCTTACTGTAAAGCAAGGATGAGGTACGCTGCACTTGAGAAAAAATTGGTACGTCTTTTAAATCTACCCTACTACTTGTATGTGACATAAAACAACACCATAACCATGTTTCTCTGTTTATATGAAGATTGATGAATCGAAATTGAAAGCCATATCCATCCCACACCATGCTCTATGGAAGGAGGCTCGTGTAAATAAAAAGGGGATACTGATAGATGAAAACAAACAAAAAGTGTGGGAAACATGTGTAAGTATGACATAATATAAATTTGATTTGATTTAAATCACTATTACATTACAATAACTACTTATTTTTATATATTTTCTATCTGACATAGTCACAAGAATCAACAACAACCGCACCAGATGCAGACATAATTTCAGTAGCCTTGAATCATCCAGAACAGTATGGCCGCGTCAGAGGAGTGGGTTTTGTGGTGACACCCCGAACATATTTTCAAAAACAAAAACAAGTTGAGGATCAAAATGAAAAAATAGAAAATCTGCAAGAACAATTATCTATTTTTCAAGAAGAATTACAATACCAGAGAGAGATGATAGAAAAATTGATGGGGGGGGGAGGCAAAGAGAAGAAACAACTCAACAACAACCCGTGCGTGATGATCCCGCACCACCCCCACTAGCTTTGAGGCGAGCCATTCCCATAAAATCCTGACTTAGATGAGGTAATCAATGTTTTAATAATTGTTTCTATGAAATTTTATTTACATAGACATTGATACCTTTCCTATACTAATATTCCATAGGGTGAAAATGACTGTGATTTATATCTATCAACTCCCACCTATCGCCTTGTAGCGAGGGCTACGATGTTCAATACGCAAAAAGACATGCTACACAACATAAATCTTCTAAAAGATCATCTCAAAGTGTCAATTAATGTAGATAATGTGCCAAGTGACAAGCTACCTATTCCAAATGATGATGACAACATTCATACTATTGAACAAGCTGTTGGAACATTCATCGCATGGCCGACATTTCTTGTAAAAAAACATGTCAACAAAAAGGTATCCATTTCCAATTTATTTTTCAAGCTGGAACTTTAACATTTAATGAAAAAAGGTCTGAACTGATGAGTTTTATTACCGAATGACAAAGACTATGAGGTGAAATGAAATATCAGCTCAAAACTATCTCAATGATCAACCAACCGATTGAAACAATCTACTAAGAGAACCTTCACCCCACCTATTCTATATCCACAGTTAATATCATTGCAGGCTCATGTGGATACAAAGTTGAAAGACAAAAATACTCACATATTTGATTTTGAAAAAGATATATATGGAGAGGAAACATCAGATTTCATTAGTGATGAAAATGTAAATGAACTCCTCAAGTATGAATGTCTAGGCACCTCAGTTGTAAATGTATACATGAGGTATGCTTTTATGATTTGATTTTACAAAAGCTGATATACTATGATAATTACGACTAAATACATTTTATATTTGTCACAGAAATATATATGAAAAAAATTGAAGGGATTTCCCCACGAACAAAAATTTTGACTCGTTAGTCCTCACATCACCTCTTAAAAAGACGAAATAGATTCTGATAAAGAGGTTGCAATAATGTCATCCCTGCTCAAATTGTTTGAAAAAAAAATTACGGATGACATGCTCTTTTTAATACCAATGATATAGGGGTAAAACTCTACAATTTAATCATATCAACTATATTTTCATTTCTTTCATTAATTATTCCTTTTTATATTTTTAGGAACCATTGGATGCTGATTGCAGTCAATTTAGATACTCCAAAGATTTATTTTCTGGATTCAATGCTTGGATATCCAACAAACTGACCACACATAATGGCGTTTGTTAATTTGTAATACACTAGATGCAACATTTTAAAACTAAAAATATAGTTATACAATTTATGTTATATTTTAATGAGGATTCTGTTATGATAGAGTGGTGCATCAATATCATCTAATGCATGGAATGAATCCAGGGACTAAGGATAAGAACGCCTACAAGATCTATAACTGAAAAAGTATCCTGGTATATATAATAACATTGAACTATCCAAACACATATAAAAACAAATTACTTATTGTTGTTGATGTTTCTACAGTGTCCAAAACAAACAACAGGAAAGGACTGTGGTTATTATGTTTGTAAATTTATGAAAGAGATTGTATTTCATCAACAAACTAGCATCCATGACGAGGTATTTTTGAAAATAATTACGAGTTCATTTAAAATATTTATTAATCCTTTTTGTATTTATATTTTTTTAGTACTACCATGAATATCACAAAAACTCATATTCAGAAGATGATATAGATGTGTTTAGAAATGAATGGGAAGTATACCTGATGGAAGATTGTACACAAATAGGATAAAGGTGAATTCCTACTACTTATGTTATCTATATATGATCATTGATTATCCTCCAACCTTCTCTAGTGAATAACCTTGTTCCGATTGGGTTACACAAGAATACTTTTATTACCCATTTTATTGAGATTTAAATCTGATTTTTAAGATATTATTCCATGAATAAGTTCTGTACCTTGTCAATACGATTTTAATGTCAATGTTTGGTTCTTTAAGCAATAAAATAAAGTATTAGGAATTTATCAGGATTACAATTAATTTCAACCAAATAATTGCTCCAAAACTAAATTAATCTCCAATAATGATGAACTTGAAAGTGTGTAGTTAACTCAAAATTAAACATTTGATCTTATATTTTTCAAAATCCATTTGTTTTCTGAACTTTTAAACTTTCAATTAAGTAATTTCATCCTAAAACTAGTTTAAAAAACAAGCCCTATCTTAGTAATTATTATTAAAAATGCACACTCTAAACCCACCAATGCTCCTTGAGATAAAACCGACAATCTTCCCTAGACTATAAATAAACTTTATAAAAATAATCAATTTTACGTGTCATGACAGTGCGATCAGAGACCATTGATTTACCCTCATCTTAATGGTCCACAAATACTTGATAATTTCAATTAGTATCATAGAAAACCTAGCTTACCTCTGAAAATATTCTATATGATGTGAAATTTAAGATGTCTATATAAGAATATTAGACTAAGAATTATATATCCATTCCTACTAAATTAGAAAAGGGTGTTGCTTCCAAGATATTAAAAAATATTAAAAATAAATATTTATATGAGGAAAGAAAAAAAATACAAATAAGGAAAGTGATCTACCACATTTTGAAGTTCAAAAAAGTGTTAAATGATCATATGTTGAATATAGTTTCAATTATTATTTTGATGATTCAATCTCAAAACATAAAGAGTATGAATAGAATCAATTAATGAAATCAGTTTAATAATTATACTCTTATATTGGATATTAATTTAAGAAGGTTCTCAGTAAGGTTGTAACTTACAAAATAAAATTTATTAAGGAACTATTTCATGATAAAATGTAGTTAGAAAAGGAAGCTAATTTCATAGAAGATACATTAACCAAATAGGTTGGTAGGTGATTCACCATATTAGAGATGATGAAATTTGGGGGAGAATAATTATAACTTTTCAATGATAATCTTTATTTGATTTATAAAAAATAAAAAATAATATTTTTTTAGAAGGAATTGTTTAAGAATACTTCCACATAAGTTTTCCACTCATTATTGAAGCTTCATAAAGTCTCAATGGATTTCAAGTATTTCCAGCAAGAAGCTAAATAAAAAATTGTGAAATAGATGGATAATTATTAGTTTGAGAAAAGGAAAATGCATAAGAATCAAACTTAGAAGCTAAATAAGAAATAGGAAGACAATCTGAGGTTTGTTGAGGATAAAAATCAGTATCTCAATATGAAGTTTCTTAAGATATAAATCAAGTTGAAAATTATAAAACCAAAAAAAATCTAGAACTTACCAAATTATTTTGAATAATAATATTGCTAGAAAAATTTTAGATTTGAGTATTACAAAAAATAAGACTCAAAATGGTGTCAAAAAAATCTTGATATCATTTATAGAAGCATCCAATTTAATATATTATAAAAAGGTAGCCCATTTTACAATTAAATTAGTGTACACTAAATATGTTTTTATAAAAATTGGATAAAAAAGTCAAAATTGAACAAATTTACAATAGTTAATATTCTAATAAATTAAAAAAATTATCTTGGGTGAATAAATTAATGTTTAAGTAAATTAATTCCAAAAAATTAGCTAAAAAATATAGGGTTCCAACCAAAAAAATATGATGGGTGTCAATTTGTACAGACTGCACCCATAATAAAAAAAATCAAGATCACTTTAGAGATATTAGTGCTATTGGCAGTTCGTGAATAGGGACTTTCATTTTTAACATAATATTTCATTACGTAAAATTTATATATGGTCTAGAGAAAGGAGTTTTGGATCTAAAGTAATAGGAACACCTTCTGTACACAAGAAGAATTCATAAAATATGATAAATTTATCTTATAAAAAGAGATTTGAAGGGTTGGAAATATTATGTGATTTTTTTAACATTTGTGCCACTTTTATGAGGATTGTTGGTATACACCAACCCAATATCACTCTTATTATAATGAAATAATAATTACACAATAAATAATAAACTTGGTGAATAAATATGAAAAGTCTAACTTGGGATAGATTCAAAATAATAAAGCTGAATCAAATCCTCACAATAATGGAAGGTGAAAAATAATAAAAACGTGGGTGGAAGGTGTATGATTGTAGGATATATTGACAAAAAGTTTATTCCATTGCTATTTGGTCAAAAAGAGTTGACATAAGACAAAGGAAAATCACCAATGGACTCATTTTTTAAAAATTTTCCTATAAATAAGTCCTCAAAAAAGAAGAAGGCTAACCATGTGAATAAAGGATTTCTTGTCATATGGCTAGATCGTTTTAAAAAAATATAAGGATTTGGATTAAGTTTAAAAGACTCAAACCACTATAATTTATAAAATAAATAAGTTAAATCTAGATATCAATAAAGTTAACATTGAAAATAATCCCATTCTTACCAAAGATGAATGAATTTTGAAATTAAAGGATAAAGCAAGTATGAATAGGTTTAGAAACTTTAGACCATCAAGAAAAAGAGTATCTTGGTTGAGAAAGCTATCACATCCACATGAATCACATTAAGGATCCATTATATAACCCACCACATTTCCAATTATTTTATATTTAAATTCTAAAGTTAGGATTTAAAGGTGAAGAATAATGGAAAACATTCCTTGAGGGGAAGATATAAAAAAGATGAATATTCTAGAGATTTATTAATTTCTCTATAATGTAGAAGTCTAAATAGACCCTTATTAAGTTGAAGTACGTTGTATGATTTTCATTTCTGACCATTACATTAGTTGTTGTGGAAAATTTTTATCAAGGGGGATTTATTAACTAACCTAATGTGGGAAAATATGTTACTATTGAAATGTTTTTATTTATGTGTTCAAGTGAGTGGAAGTTATTTAAATTTCTTGAAAATTTGGTTGAATAACACCTAAAAAGTGAAAGTAAGTGTTGGTATCACATTGAGATTTATTAGTGGATATTTTTTTTCTAAATTAACCTCTTATTTTTATAAAGGGTTACCCCACTTAGATTTATAGTTGGTTAATTTATAGCACATTTCTAAGTTAGTGTGATTCCACCCTTATCTCATGAAAATAATAGATCACCAAGAAAGTGAGAAAAATGGATAAAACGTTTCACAAATTTAAAAGAGTTAGTTTGAGAAGATAAAACCTTCCCTTACAATTCATGAGATTAATAAAAGTTATGAATAACATTTTTAATTCCAATCTACTATTTTATTAAGGGGGATAAGATTTTCCCTCCTTTTCATTCATTGTCAATTAGGGGGAGAAAATATACATTGACGTGAGGAAGTAATATTGAAATTGGAAAAAATAAAAATGGGGAGATTTAACATCCCTTGGATGTGTGTAGATGAAGTTTTATTTGTTTTCAATTAGTGAGAGATAATGTATTCTATTTAGATCCTAATGAACTTGAAAACGAGTAACTATTTTGTGAAAGTAAAGGAAAATAAAAAAAATGTATTCTTAGTGATAATCCCATTTAAATATGATGATTAGAGAGATGTTACTCAAATCTATGACATGACCTAAGGATGTGGTGTACGTTTTACTGCATTGAAATGAATTAGAAGAATTTTTAAGATTATATGGATGTTAAAATTAGTTCTAGATATAATTTTAGTGCAGTCATTAAATGGTTTAAATAGGTTAAAAATGTTAGAGAGAGATTGGTTAAATTGTAGAGAAAACTTTCAAGGTTTATTGATTTTTTTTAAATTAGTGAAAAATATTCCTTAGATGAAGGTTTGAAAGGGCTAAAATAAATGTTGGAATTAAAATTGAAATGGATATTATAGAATTACTCTAAATTGAGTATTGAATGAGCTACAATAATTTTAGAATGGTAATGAAGTAGTTTGAATAGATTTAAAAACTTACATAAGGGTTTTGAGTTTATTTGAGGAGCTTCAAAATCATTACATTGAATTTGAAGAATCCCTTGATTCATTTTAAGAAGTATAAAATTTTTGGAAAAATATTAGTCTTGTGTTAATTCATATGACCTAGTGCATGACTTGGTAAGTCGAGAATATAACTTTGAGACACTCAATTTAGTACTTTTAATACCTATCATAATACTTTTATCCACATGTAATAATTTCATGGGAGTAATTTAAGAATTTTTAATCTATACTATAAGACTTTCAACACACATATTACTTTTAAGGAAGCATGTATAATTTTGTTGTTATATGACTCTTCTCACATCAAACTTTCCAAAGTCATGTATAACTTCTTCAAGGACTTTGTTTGACTTGAAATTAATATTAAATGAAAATTTTCTAAATGTATTACTTCTATTCATCTTGAAGGAATTAAATGTAATACACAACTAAGTTCCATGTTTAGTATAAGACTTTTGGAATTTGAAAAAAATTCAGAATACTATAGATTGAAAAGTGAGTTTTTCAGAACTAATATCTAAAGGATAATATTATTTGGAATGATTTAAGAGATATTGTTCAAGTTTTAAAATATAAAAAACACCTAAAATGGTTTTTTATTAAATCTAGTAAACTTTGATAAGCTAATATTTAAGGGAGGAGGGAGATGATTAAAGATGATTGTTTTTGAAAGATTTTTTAAAGTACAAATTATAAGATTCCAAAACATAGTTATTATAAATTCAAATTCATAATGAATATGTTTGATATGTTAAAAAGTGTTCTAAACATCATTAATATTATTTAATCCATTATCCAAGACTGATATTGAATAATATCAATAATATTATATTCTTGATGAAGAAAATAAATATCATGAGTTTTCAAGAATAATCCAGATATGAATGAGTTGAAGCTTGAGTAGTAATTAAGTGAACTAAATATCACAAAAATAATTTTAATTAAAGTTTAAATATATGATTATAAGATGAATATGTGGATCATTTGTAAGATAATTTTTATGTATAGGTTCAATATGTAAATCTATACTAGTTTTTATGGGAGAACTCAATCCAAGAAAGAGGAATCTCCATATAATGTGTTATTACTGTTGTATTTTATATATATTGGAATAATATTTTTATTGAATCATTTTGAGTTTTTTGAGAAGAATATAATATGAGCCTATGATATATTAAAGTTAATATCTATTCTATTGAGATAAAATGGGTAAATAAAAATTAAAGATGAGAAGGAAGTAGAAAAAGAAAATGGTATTTTTATAAAACTCCTTTAAGTTGAGAAAATGATATCCATTGAAAAATAAAAAGAAATTCATGAGATATTGGTTGGTGCATGCAACTTCAAAATGAAAGATACATCTTGATATTTTCATTTACGGACTTGAAAGTGAAACCCATAAAAATCATAGTGAGTAGAGTGAGTTGAGTAAATCGATAGAAGAACTTGGAACTCTCAAAGAAGAACAAGAAGTAGTTACTAATCATATACTAATAATATTAATCATATGGGTATCAAAGATGAATTAAGAAGAGTAATAAAACCAGAATTATAAGATTATATCAATGACCCGAGGTTGTGAGAAGAAAAATAAAGAATAAGAATAGTGGAGATACTGACAGGCAATAGATGTTCTAACTATTTGTATTGAGCCTTTCAGAAGTTGGGAGCTGTTGGATTGAAAATGATCACAAGATCTAAAATTTAGGTGATAAATCAAGTGAAAAAAAATTCAATTTATGTTTTGTGAAGTTTATATTAACACATGGATTTAGTATCATGTTCTTCTATTGAAGTTTTTTTCAAAAATCAAAGACCTTGTTGTATGAGGAAGAAGATCCATATTGAGGGTATATAGATATTATATTTCTAATCAGAGATAGAATTTATAAGTAGTTATAATGGAAATAATTTCATATACATGGTGTGAAGTTGTCAAACCAATGAGAATCTAGGTATGAATAAATATTATAGTGCGACTCTATGACTATAGTGAGAAGCTGTTTTGGAGTTCCTATGAGAAGTAGGTACTTTTATGCATAGCAGGACTTTGTGAAAGTGTGAGAAGAACCAAACATTGTAATATATGACTGATTATAGCATATGATGATTGATTAGGTAAAATAACCATTAAAGGAAAGGATGAGGCTATTCTAGCTGAGCCTCATAAATCTTATATTCTTACCTTTATTTATTACACTACTCAGATAATGTTGAGTAACATAAGAAAAAGTGTATTGAGACTAAAAAAGTGTAGAATCATGAATTAAAAGGAAAGAATTTGTAAAAAATAAGATGATTAATTCACACTCTCTCTTAGTGGTCTATAGATCCCTATGAATTTCAACTATAAATGATACTCTAGAGACATACATAAAGAAAAGGGTGAGATATAAATCCCAGTAAGGGAGAAAAAATTACAAGGAAATATAATATAAAGTCAAGAGGCATAACATGATATCATAAAATTAGATAATCACATGGATTCATGAAATAAAAAGTAGATATTATATGACCATAAAATTATAAAAATGTGGAAACAACATAAAACTTGACATCATAAGTATAAGTCGAGGCTCACTACCAAGAAAATATAACATAGTGTGCTGGGCTTACTTACAGTGCACCATACATGGAATCTCATGAGATGAAAACATTACCTAATGCATTAGGTGGATATATAATTCTAGTCCCACCCATTACATCGTAATATGTATATGTATATATGTTCCAAAAAATTAAATCATTCAAAAATCAAAAGAAAATAAAAATTCATGAAAAGGGAATGGATTAAAAAATCTTATCTAAAAACATAACTAAAGGATATATCAAAATATTTTCCAAGATAAGAAGGAATTAAATATTTTTTTTATGTTTATATTTGAATAAATTAGCATAATTCTTAAATAAGATGTTAAAATAAATAAAATTTATAATAAAGGATTGGAGAAGTTGATATATAATTGAACTTCTTAAATGATGTTTTAAGGGATCGGTAAATAACCTATGAAGAAGGTGAGAACATGGTGTTTAACTTAGAACCAATGATAAAATAGAATGTTTTTCCATAAAATAGGTTTTATCATTGTGAATCATGGAAGGAAATAAACTTTAAAATATCGACACATGAAAAGGAATAATGAATAAGAAAGTTCCCTTTAAACGAGTTTGTTTTAGAGAAATATTGAGAAGGTAACTTAAAAACATGTATAACCCAAAATAAAGAAATGGAAAATAAACTGTATATATAATACAAATATAAAAAAAATATAAAATAATTGTATGAGAACATTAGAGAGAGAAATTTAGACAGAGATGGAGAATTCATAAGCCTAATAAAAAGGGGGTGGTTCGAAAGTCCCCTTACATAAGGTTTAGAATCATTCGGTACATTCATCTAATATTCTAAAAAATAAAATTGAGTTTATTAAATAATTTATTAATAACATTTTTCATATGAATTTCATTTTATATGGTCTATTTGTTATCATATATCATTCATTTATTGTATTGTTTTTTCCTCAACGACCACTTGGGGTTGTTTGGTCAATTTCTCCATAACTGATTTAGTATGTTGAACATAGAAAAATTTGTTATCAAATAGTTCCTAATATCAAAAATTTTATATTTATAGATTATTTATCATTCCAGTAGCACAAAAGTTATATATATTAAAATATTGTCCAAAATAGATTCAAATTATGAAATCTTTCACAACATGGTTGTTTTGGGAGGTTAAAAAGACTACAATCATTTATTATTAAAATCATTAATATAATTTAAAATTTATCTTTTTTAATGTTAATCACATCATGAATATTATATTTATTGATTAAATTTATTTTTAAAACCATTCATATAAGGTGATGATGAAAAATAATTTTTTTCCATTGAGATAGGAATCAACTATATCACAAGCGACATTTTACTTTTATAATGGATAGGGGGAATGTAGATAATGATTCTCTAATTAACATAATATAATTTAAGTATACTAATTATAATTATTTAATTATTTTATGATGATTATAATTGATTTTTATTAGGTATAATAATAAAATTTAATGGAATAGAAATGAAAAAGTGATTAGGAAATCTTACCTTCTTGGGAAGACTCCATTACTAATTGACTGAAAATTACTTTTTATTTTGCAAACACTTTTATGGGAGAGTGAGAAAACAAATAGTATAAAAAAATTATCAAGTACCATATGAGATGGGTGATCCATTAAAGTCTAATTTTATCCTATTCATCACATTATCCTTAAATAATTTCCAATGGAGGCAGCTTACCTCAGTATTTGGATCATCCTTGATGAGATCTTTGAACCAATAAGACATATTGTCCCATTTTTGGATGTAATAATCCATATTAAATTTCCATATCGTAAAAACTCTTACTAGAATAAGGTATTTATTTTTAATCCACATCATATTATTTGTATTGGTATCAACCATTAAAAGTATCTAACTCATCCTATCATCATCCTCTTGTGAGGCATTAATCAAAAGTGAATCTTCCAACATTACCTACTCTAAGTGTATAATGAGGTCCTAGGATTTTCCATTAGTTGGAAAATCCTTGGATTTATCCCACTAATAGACAATAGAATCTCCCATAATGAGTTCAACCCAATTATTATCACTCTCAGTGTAGGCATGTTCCACCACCACCGAAGAATCATGTGACCTATTTGTTTCTCCCATCATACCATCCATCTTATTTTCACTAACTATTAAATGTGTTTCACAATGGTCCTTCTCTTGATCCCACTCACTATTAGGTTCAAATTTTATCTCCTTGGGTCACTTTTTCATAGAATATCTAGTGTCCATTGGTTTTGGTAAATTGGAATAGTCCTTTAGACCTTTGGGTTTGTGTTTTTTCATAAGAATGAAGCTTTTAGAATCCTTATTACCTTTACGCCCCTTTTTCCTCCTTAGATTTGGAGACATATACCATAACTACCCTCAAAACTATCATCTGAGCATGGGAAGAAGATCTGATCACTTTTCTCTACCCCCAATAAAACTTTCCTTTCACAATAAACCTTCTATGGTATTAGTTCTGATTGACTCTGATCCAATCCTTCAATTTCCAGACCTTCAAACCAGTTTCCCAACATAATGCTTGGAATAACCTTCCTAGGTAAAATAAAATTGGATATAACCTCAAAACCTCATGTGGTATTCACTCCATGAGTTTTATCATCCATAAAAGCCTTTTTAAAATGAAACTAGACAACCACATCTGGAGTAGAGCCAATCACTACCACAAAAACAGTTTTTCCCAGCGCCACACTTTTATCAGTGCTAATGAAAAAGCGCTGATAAGGGGGGGGGGGGTACCTTTATTAGTGATAAAAAACGAACTGATAAAAGTGCCCCTTTATCATCGTTTTTTTAGAGCTGATAAAGGTACCCCCTTTATCAACACCTTTTTAGCGCTGTTAAAGGTACCCCCTTTATCAGCGCTTTTCATTAGCGCTAATAAAGGGGGGGGGTCTTTATCAGCGCCTTTTTTAAAAGCGCTGATAAAGAGTCCACTTACAAAAAAAATTTCATTAAAAAAAATATCTTAATATTTAAATATATAGATATAGTTATATTGATATAAATATAATAAATATTTTTAAAATATAATTTAGATATGTATAAATATACAATTAAAATTAATATATAATATATTTAGTGAAAATGGCTTATAAAAAAATTTAAAAAAAACTTTTAATTAATAATTTTCTAATTATTATGGAGTAATAGTCATTTAATAACAATTTGAAGACTAAAAAAATTAAAAAATTAAAGAAAGATCCAAAATATGTTGAAAATGCAACTCGAACATCAAACAACCATAAATTTTGATCCGGGTGTCTGTTTGAGCTCTACCACATATCAAATCAAAGCCTGCGATGAGCTCTATATCGCTATGACCTGGGGGGACCCCGATAAATGTTTTTTTGAGGCAAAAAAGTCCCATAAGTCCTCCAAAACTGAGTTTTTACTCAGGGTACCCTGATTTTTTAACATTTTGTGGATTTTCAGCCTCATTTAAGGGGGTATTATTGGCTTTTTTTGGTGGGGATTGAATTTATTCCAAGGTATTACATTCATATTGATATTATTTCTTTGAAGTTTTATCATTTTTTATAATGCACTACTATTTATAATCAAATATATCACAATATATACATATTTTTTATATATTCACAAATAACAATTTAATTATAAATAAAAATAATAAAATATATTTACATATAAAATATATTAGCTTTATCAAATAATAACTACTATCCATTTTATTTAAAATACATATATATGAATATTTATATACCTATATATTAATCTAACTAGATATATATATTAATCTAACTATATATATATATATATTAATATAACTACATATATATATCAATATGACTATAATTATATATATTAATATCACTATAAATATTTATATTAATATCACTATAAATATATATATTAATATAACTATATATATATATTAATATAACTATATATATATATATTAATATAAATATATATTACCATACGAATAAATATAACTAAATATATATATATATATAAATAGAGATATATATTAATATAACTATATATATATATATTAATATAACTATATATATATATATATTAATATAACTATATATATATAAATATATATTACTATATGAATAAATAAAACTAAATATATATATATATATATATATATATATAGATATCATCAAATGTAAAACAAATCAAAATAGAGGAGTGGTAAGGGCTTAGGTGTGCAGAGGGAGGTTTCGTGTTTAAAACCTGGTGGAGGTAGGGGCACACACGTATGGGGGAATATGAGATCTAGCGCTGATAAAGGGTGGAGGGGGTGCGTGGGGACACTGGAGGGTGGAGGAAAATCACTGTAAAGGGGGGGGGGGCTCAAGCGCTATAAAATCCCCCCTGATTTGGCAATAATTTTTTTAAATTTTTTTAAATTTTTTAAATTTTTTAAATTTTTTTAAATTTTATCAGTGCATTTAAAAAAGCGTTGATAAATGGGGTCCTTTATCAGCACTAAAAAGGAAATGCTGATAAATAAAGCACTGATAAAGGTCCCTTTTATTAGTGCTAAAACAAAGTGCTCATAAAGGACCCTTTTATCAGCACTTTGTTTTAGCGCTGATAAAATACCCCTTTTATCAGCACTTTTTTATGGCTTATAAAAGGTGTCTTTATCAAAGATTTTGGGAGCGATGATAAAGGGGACCCCCCTTTATATTTTCCGGCTTTAACAGAGCTTTTCTAGTGCTGATAAAAGGGGTTTTTTTAAGACTGATAAAAGGGGTATTTGTAGTAGTGATGGTTAGGGCACACTGCCCCTGACTCCTGTAACCCCTCCATAATGAAGGACCCCAGAACACTTTTAGAGGGGAGGGGTGAATCAAGGTGTCAAATTTTTATTCAAAAGTGATAGATCTTATTCCCACATTTGTAGGAACCAATTAAACTTTTCTGAGGGGAATGTGAAGAAAAAACACCCACATGCAAAGAGATCGCACAATAATTTTACTTGGTTCACCATTAAGGGATAGTCCATGGATCATACATCGAAATCGTGTCAGTAGTACATAAATTTACTAATATTCACTAGTTTTTTAATATAAGTATTCAAACACAATCACTCTATTCTAGAAACACTACCTTTATGAGATTTTAGGGAAGCACACTGCATCCCTTATAACACTTCCATAGACTCCCCATAGCTTACTACTTTGAGAGATGTCTAACTCAGTTTATCAACTTGAAGGTTGCTTAAATGGATTGGAATGAAAGTATTTGTCCCTATCTATAATGATACTATTATTTCACCATATACATAAGTTGATTCACTTTGAAATCACTGTTAACTGAAAACTAATTTTCAAAACTTCCTTTTGTGAAGCTTCTTTGCGAAGCTCGCTACCTTCGTGAAGCTAACTACATTCACAGAACAAACTACCTTTGTGAATCTCACCGATTCAATGTGGAATACCCCATCATCATGAAGCACTAATTAATCTAAATCATTAGAATTAGTTAATACTCAACAAGTCTTTTTGTGATGATCAAGATCGTATGGAATGTTAGTTTCATGGATCTCCCCTAGATTCAAGAAATCAGAGAGACTTTGAATTTTCCTTGAAAAAAACTTGTAAAATGAAGAGGGGTAGCCTTATATTTATAGGCTCGGCCATTTTTAATGCTCTACCACCACTTAGTATATTTTCCATATCTTTCAAACCAACCTTCATGTAGCTCCTGCATTTGTTATGATCTATAGAAATTGGTCGTTCCCGATGCTCATTGTAATTGCAGTAATTTAAAAAAAACCTTTACACCCTCACGAAGCTCCATCAGACATGTATCTGCGATGAAGTTCCATTGAGATTTTACATTTTCATTAATCGTTTTTTAAACCATCATGTGCTTGCGATTCTCCAATTATCATAATCACAAAGATAATTTTCACCTTTATTGGATACTTAACAAAACACCATTCATGAATCCCATCTTTTCAAAACTCATTTATTTACCATATTTTCATAAGGCCTTCAAGGAAATCTAATTTTCATGATGTAATCCATCCTCAAAATTTTGGACCCCAAAAATTTGTCAAACATTGGGAAATGACACCACCTTTAATACTATTGTCACATTTAATTATAATATACCTTTCATTGAAAACTCTATAATCTTCTATGTGAGGATTAAAAAAACTCAAACAACACTCTATTTCTAGAAAAGAATAGCCTTGGTCCCAACAATATCTTCCTTTGGTTTTGTAAAAAATCTACAGATAAATTAAACGAAGCACCAGTCGTAATCAAAACCTGATATGCAAGAAAAAAATCATATGACACTCTAAGTTTACATGATCAAAGATCAGTGTAGAAAACAATAGGGGAAGCATGAATTGTGATCTCATGTTTTGGAATGCCTAAATATGTCCAAGATAAGATTTGATCATTTCACAGAAGCATTGCATTATTTTTCAAAACCCTACAACTACTTTCTCCATTATCCATCAACCAGAAAACCATAAAATTTTCATTCTCCACCGTTATACCATCGAAAAATTTATCAATTCTCCTCCATTGGAAATAAACCTAATAAACTTGTTATTGAACTTTAAGAGCACAAAAAACACTCCCCATGGATCGTATCTCCCCCATAAATCTATATTACTTCTACAAATAGATTAAAATAGTTAATAAAATTGGGGAGAGGGGAGAATCTATGACCTCCTCATGCATTGATAGGTGGTTGAACACCAATTTTTCTCAAGAACATTTGCTGAAAATGGCTTGGTCATTTTGTCATCCACTTTATCATTAGTTCCAACATGATCCATTTTAATCATGCCCTGTTCATTTTTTTCCTTGATGAAGTGATATTTGATTTCAATATGTTTTGTACGATAATTCTAAATAGGATTATTTGTAATATTTATTGCTCTCTTGTTATCATAGTGAATCACTACAGGATGTTTCAACTCATCACTAATATCAGTCAGTTGTTGCTTAATCTATAATAGATGAGTGCAAGCCTTTTTAGCAGAGATATACTCTACTTCTACTATAATAAGAGAAGTACTCTCCCATTTCTTACCCAACCAGCCCACACATTTTGTGACAATAAATAATTATCCACGACTTTTGTAATTTCTATCAACCACATCTCTAGCCCACCCAATATCATAAAATGATGATAGTTAATTATATTTCTCTACAACAAAGTATAATCTGTAATTGTGAGTTCCTTGAATGTACCTCATTATTTTTTTATTGATTTCAGATGTTCTTACTTTGGATTACTCTGAAAGCGAGCTGTTAATAATTTTGAAAAGAAAATATATAGACATGTCTCATGTAAGTAAAATAAGCTTCCAATGATTCTCCTATACATTTTGGGATCAACAGATTCCCTATCCCCATCCTTTCAAAGTTTTATCCCAACCGAAATTGGAGTCGACATTGGTTTAGAGTCATGCATATTGAATTTCTTCAGAAACTCTCTTAAATACTATTCTTGAGAAATAAACATGTATTCCTTCCTTTGAATAACTTTAAACCCCAAGAAATATGTGACCTCAACAATCATAGATATTTCAAATTATGATTTCATGTGATTGGAAAATTCATCCACTGATCCCTTCTTGCTTTCACTGAATATAATATCATCAACATACACAATTACCATGAATTGATCTTTTTATGAATTATTTAAATATAGATTGTTATCCACTCCTCCCCTTTTAAATTCAAGCTTCTTTATATAATAATATAGATGAGTGTATCATTCTCATGGTGCCTCCTTCAAACCATAGAGCACCTTCTTTAATATACAAAACTTCATTTCATCATTACCAATTAGAAAACATACTAGTTGTTCAATGTAGACTTATTATTCAATAATACCATTTAATAAAGTTATTTTTACATCCATTTGATACACTTTTTATCCTCTTTGAATTTCCATGGAAAGAAGAAGTCTGATTGACTCTTGTCTAGCCACCCGAGAAAATGTTTCTTTAACATCAACACCTTCAATATGTTAATATCCTTTACACACCAATCACACATTATTTCTGATCACATTTCCATGATCATCAAATTTATTCTTAAAAATCAAATTCGTACCAATCACATTGTGAATTTTAATTCTCTTAACAAGATCCCATGTCCAGTTCTTGTAAATCTAATCCAACTATTCATTCATGGCCTTAACCCCTGATTCATCATGTGCAATTTCTTCAAACGAGGATGGTTCAAAAACTGATAAGAAGGAAGATTGTTCATTGTTCTTCATTCTCCTTGTCTGTATGGGTACTATCCAATCCCCAATGATATTAGATTTATCAATTTCAAATATTCTATTTCACCTATGAGGTTTAGATGAATTTTCTTCAGCCATCATTTCTTGTTCTGATTATTCTTCAAAATCATCATCATTTTTTGACCTTGAAATAATTTTCACATCTTCCTCCACTTCTATATTTCAATCTACTACATTTCCACTGTATTATTTATCTTCTATCATATTATAATAAGGTCTTGTTGAGGTATTTTTGGTCTTATTTTCAAAAATATTAACATCAATTCTTTCAGTAATTATCCTAAGATGACTATTGAAACATTTGTAGGCTTTTCTCTACATTGAATAACCAAGGATTATTCCTTCATCTGCGACATCACCATACATTCCTTGATTTCCTTATTTCTTTCTAATAAATAATTTACTTCAAAAAACATGAAAATATTTCTAGGAGGGATTCCTTCCATGCCATAACTCATATGGTATCTTGGTTTCTCCCATATAAATCCCTGTACGATTTTGAGTATACAATACAGATTGAACAAACTCTTTCCAGTAATAGTGAGAGATACCATTCTAAATCAACATAGTTATGTTTATATTGTTCACCTATTGATTCATACACTCAACAACTCCATTTTTTATGGGTTTCTTAAAACAACCATTTCATGTTTTATTCCATGTTTCTATGGGTAATTTTTAAATTCAATGGATGTGTATTTACCTCCATTGTTAGACCATATAATTTTGATCATGTAAACAATATCATTCTTTGCTATTCGGTGACAAGTTTTCATGAAATAAAGCACTTGTCGTTTCCTATGTATAACCATCACACAACCCATCCTATTATAAAAATAAATGAAAAGAATAAAGTACCTTTTTCCATATGTTTTAGAATTATTTATCAAACCACATACATTTGTATGGATGAGGTAAAGAAGATTTGATGCCCTTTTATTCTTTGGACTATATGTACTATGAACTAACTTTCCTCATATGAAATAATCACAAGTACATTCTTGTTCACATTCTGTATTGTGAATATCCATGAATATATTAATATTATAGATCTTTTCCATGTCTTATTGATTAATGTGACCCAACCTTCGATGCCACAAGTTGTTTTATTCATCAATGGTTAGATGAATAATGTTCTCTTTACTATCAAACTAATATAAATTTCCATATATTCTTCAACATTTCATGAGAGAATTCCCTATAATTTCTTTTATATTGAAATATTTTTCATCAAAAGTCACTATAAGCCTTGAGTCATAGAGTTGACTCACACTCAAGAGATTGTGACACAAACCATGCACATAAAGAACTTCAGTTTTCTTAAGCTCCTCACTTGCCAGTTTTGTGCTCCCACTACCTTTGATCTTCAAATAACAATAATTAATGAACCTGACAATTCCATCAACACTTTTGTTTATATTCTTTAATAACTCTTCATTTCCCATCATATGGGATGATCATTCACTATCATGAATCCAGGTGCTACTATTCTTTGTATCTTTGAGAGCGAATTATGCAATATTAGATTTCTAGAATTTATTATTTTCTTTCCATTAAATATTTGATTGAATAGAGGATAAATATGGTCTTTCTACTCTTTTTTCTATGAATATTGGTTCATCATACTTATATTGTTCTTACAGAGGAGAAAACCTATTTGCAAGAGAAAAACCGTCTGGTTGGTGAGTATTGACTTGTCTCTGAGTTCTATAGGTATCATTTCCACCTTTACTATGCCTTCAATGAATAGATTTATGGCCAAAGTTAGAGTAGTGAAAAAATATCCATAAAATATTTTTGTTCTATAAGATGTTGTATATGAATTTGTTCTCCTTTGTTGACTTCCTAGCTCCTCCCCATTTAAATAGCTCCTTACCTCTTCAGAGTACGACATGGTGTGAACCAGATAGACACAAAATTGATATTTCATAAGTGGAAACGTCTTCTAAATTCTATTACTCCTCATGCCCCCTTCTTTAAGAAAAGAGTTTGACTACCAATAATTTTTGGATATCTAAGGATAGTTTTCAGTTCTCCTTTCAGTTTGATTTGAGGATTTCTTTTTTAGGACTTTAGGTGACTTTGTGATATGTCTAACTTTTAGATTTACTTTATTTTGGCATATTGTATTTTCAGCATTTGATGTTTTAGTATCACAACCAATTCCAATTTTTCCCTGGCATGTGGGTATTTGATAATTCAAATAATTATCTACACCTTCAGAACCATACTTAGCTCTCTCCAGCAGCTCAATATATGATAATCTTCCAAAATTATTTTCTTCTTTGTTTATTTTTGAGTTTGGTTCACTTTAAAGTTTACTCATAAGAGTAAAAACTTCTTATTCAATTACCTCAAAAGTCTTGGAATTATCCTCCAGTCTGGATGTAAGGTCATTGATGACATTTTCCTATTCTTCAATTCTGAGAATAAGTTAAACTATGTATTCCAAGATTTCAAAATATGTTGAATGTTCATTTACCACTTCTTCTAGTCGATTAATTATAGCTTCCAGTTTATCAATATATTATGATGACTCTTCCATAACTTGTTTCCACTTTTTGATTTTGTTTCTTTGATTCTCAATATCACCAAGAGAATCCTTAAGTTTCATCTTGAGATCGACATAAAAAATCAGTTTATTATCTCTAGATTTATCTTTTTATGGATTTGACTTTTCAACTCTGGCCATCACAGATGATTGGGTTCTAAATTTAGACTCTGGTTCCTCTTCCTCAAAAAACTCATTTTCATCATCTTATTCTTTATAGAAAAAACTATTTCTCCATAAATTCCTTCTATATTTGAAGTATCCCTTTTACAAAAACATTTTCTAAGGATTCTGTGTGTTTCCTACTTAATTTTCATCATCATCAAACTTCCTTGAGCACCAAGAGGCAATGTGTCCAACTCTACCAAAAAAATATTCCATGGGTAGCTTTCCGTCAAATCTACCTTTCCTATCTTGAATTTCTTATCAAATAGAGAAAGGGGTTTTTATTACTCATTAAAATAATTAACACTATCTCTAGAAATCTCAAGTTTTTTCATGGATTTGAATTCCATATCCTTGCTAACTTGAATTGTTGCATCCTATGGTTTTACTCTCATTTCATATACTATAAGGCTACTTATAAAATCATCCAATTTATATTTTGAAAGATCCATTTCCTCAAGGGTTGAAACTTTTGGATTTTAAAGAGGTGGGAGTATTCTCAATATTTTATTTAAAATGTAATTTTTTTCAATTTCTTCACCAAGAACTCAAATTTCTCCTACGAATTTAGTAATTAAATTAAAAAGGTATCTGAATTTTCACCAGGATGCATCTTCAGATCATCAAACCTGCTGTGAAAAAAATGATGTTTGGCATCCTCACTTTTTTTGTCACCTTCATATATATTTTCCATCTTTTCCCACATAGAATTGGTTGAGGTAAAAATCATTACCTTTAGATATATTTTATGAGATATTTCTGTAGTAAGGGCATTTTGGTCTTTTTCATATGCATCAAGCATTTTCCTTCCTATTTCAATCATAGACAATCATATTGCATCAATTACCTAAATCCATTTTTGATATAGAAAAGAGTAATTCCATTATAAGATATCTTATATGAGATCTCATACTATTCTACCAAATTTTTAAATTTATTCCATTAAATAGAGAGACTCACCTAACATTTACTGAGTTCTCCATGACAAGAAACAAGGAGAGATTTAACACCAGTAACCTGGCTCTGATACCACTTGAAGGAACCCATAACACCCCAAGAGGGGAGGGGTGATTCGGGATGTTGGATTCTTATTCAAAAGTGATAGATCTTGTTCCCACATTGGTATGAATCAATTAAACCTATCTGAGGGAAATGCGCAGAAAAAAACACCCACACGCAAAGAGATCACCAACAATTTTACTTGGTTCACCACTAAGGGCTAGTCTAAGGATAATACACTGATAGTGTTTTAATTTTACCTAAATCAACTTATATTCACTAGTTATGGAATAAAAGAGTTCATACACATTAAATCAATTATAGGAACACTAAAATTAAAAGATTTTAGGGGTGAATCCCCCTAGCTCACTACTTTGAGAGAATTCTAACTCAATTTATCTACTTGAAGTTTACTTCAATGTATTTTCATTAAAGTATTTGTACCTATCTATAATGAGACTCTTCTTTCACTCTAGACACAAGTTGATGTACTTTAAAATAATTATTCAATGATTTTTTTTTCAAAATGTCCTTTTGTGAAAATCCTTCACAAAGCTCACTACCTTTGAAAAGCTAACTGCCTTCGCAGAAAAAACTAACTTCACACATCTCACCGAGTCAATGAGTATACCCCATCATCATGAAGCACTCATTTATCAAAAGCATTGGTATCAGTTAAGACTCAAAAATTATTTTCATGATGCTCAATATTGTATGGAATGTCAGTTTCTTAGAGCTCCCTTGGCTTCAAAAAATCAGAGTGATTCCAGATTTTCCTTGGAAAAATTCATTTAAAATGAATAGGGGTAGCTCCACCACCTCTTAGAGGATTTTATGGATCTTTCAAAACCACCTTCCCATATTACCTCAATTTGTGATGCTCTATAGAAATTCTATGTTCAAGATAATTTTCAAAATTGTAGTGCCTTCTATCAAAACATTTTTTCCTTCACGAAGCTCCATCAAATATGAATTTTCAATAAAGCTCCATTGAGATGTGACACTATCGTGAAGCCTTCCATTAAACCATCACATGCTCAAAATGATCCAATTCTCGTAATCATAGAGATCACTGTCACCTTTCTTTGATTCATTAGGAAACACCATTAATGAATATTATCTTCATGAAACTCATTCCTTTTACATATTTTCATAAGGCCTTCAAGGAAATCCACTTTTCACGATGCAAACCATCCTCCAAATTTTGGACCCCAAAAATTTGGCAAATACTGGGAAATGACGCCACCTTCAGTACTATTGTTATCTTGAACTATAAGATCCATTTCCTTGAAAACTCCCTAATATTCCATGTGAGGATTAAAAAGAAAACACAAACCATACTCTATTTATAGCAAATAACAACCTTGGTTCCAACACCTAACGCTGGTTCCATTGTTAGAAAACACAACCTCAACATATGAAGAGGGACCTAAATCTCAAATTTTACCTCTAAACCAAACTTGGTATGCACATATAAGACCAAATGTCATGTTTCAATCAGCTAAAAAAATCAACAACTTTTAGATTAGTCTTCCTAAAATGAAATTCTTTATGAGCAGGAGCTACTACCTCCACGAAGCCATCAACTTCTTTCTAACCAGCATCAAACAAAAGCTCCCAAACACTACAACAATGATCCAACCTCTCCTTTTTCAACTTCTATAGGTGGTTAAAACACCTATAAAATTACTTCAGGTGAACAATATGTTTGCAAAAGTATAAATTGGCCCACTTCTAAAAGTGAATAGGTTGCTTGTATCTAAATTCTTCTCCAACTGAAATCCAAAAACAAATCCACTGGAAATATGGAAACATCAACCTTGAAAACATTCGTGGGGAAACTAGATTACATACCACACAATTTTTACTATTAGAGTATAAATACTGAACCCCATGATTCCAAAGAACTCAAATTATTGAAGGGTTTTGAAATGGGAGGGCAAGATTAGGAAAACTTACGCAAATGGACATCATAGGCAAGTCATGGTTAATGTAAAATTCACAGGACCACCTGAGTAGGAAGAAAATGAAGTTGTTATATATCTAGGGGGTACTGGACCAAGATAATATCAGATCTTATTAAGAAGAAAATAAAACCATAATATGTTAATTATCCATAAGACCAACTATTACATGATCTTATAAACCCTACACTTTAAAAAAATATATCAAATAAATCTACTGAAAAACTTCAGTGTCTAAATCTAGAAACTAGTGTCAAAATAAGAATATATGAAGCATATATGAACTTCAATGCTGAGAGAGGAAGCATTGAAATACCTTATAAAAAATTGGGAACTTTAGGGAAAAGAAAAATTCTAGGGAAAGAAGGGAGAAAATCAGGGTTGGAAAAGGGAGAGAAAGAACATGGGTGGACCTCTACAGGGGATGACGAAGGTCCCTCCCACTATGGTGAGGGAGGGATTGGCTCAGATGATATCATCTTTTAGGGAATGGTAGTGTATGTCCATAGTGAAAGATAGAATCTTTTACTAATTGGATTATGACTTTTATTAGTGGTATTTAGATGATACTAGAATCTCTAGGATGGGGATAAGAGTGTTTGCGTTTGGTTGATATAATAATATTATAGTGTGATGATATATGAGGTGGTTAAGGGTGGTTTTTATAAGGGGAGGAGAGAGATGTTTTAGATTAAAATATTTATTATTTTATCATTTAGGCTAAAGAATATGAATAATATTTATTTCCACAATATTTATTGGTTTATGATTAAAAACGAGGGTTATTTGAATTTAAATATAATCCAAAACCTAATGGAACCCTGTTAATACTTAAGTAATGTAAAAGGATAAAAAATTGTCTTTTATTAGAATAAAATTTATCTTTGGTTATAAAATTTGAAACATATGTTACTATATTCACCTTATTATTTTTAAATGAATTATTTTACTCTTTAAATATATATTTGGTCAAAAAATATTTTCATAAATATTTAATTCATTATTATATCCTGATGATTTTATAAAAGTTACAATATTTGCAAAAACTATATTTTTTCCATTCCCCCTAAAATCTAAGTTTTTATAAACAACCCAAAAAACCACTCTAAGCTAACTTTGACATGTTGATTCTAAAAATAATTTTATAAACACAAGAAATTTAGTTCTCTAATAAAATCATAATTTATTGAAAAATTATAAATTTTTTTAAAGGATCAAATTTATGACCCTTAGAAAAATTACTTATGATCTCAAAACATTATATTATCATTTATATACAAATAAATAATGTTTTATCAAACCATTTTATGAAAATAACTTTTTTTATTCAAATTTTTAGATTTATCATAAATATATATTTTTATAAAAATAATAAAATATGTTTTTGAAAAATAAAAGTATGATTTCTTTCTATCAAACATTTTTTAATCATATTTAACTCTTTTGTTTAATTATATAATGATATAAATTTATTATATTTTTATTCTCTAAATAAGACAATATAAATTAATAAAATTAAGTTCATTTATTTTATACTATACTTCTAAATACTATGCACATGTTAATTCTAGTTTTTTATAATGATCCTAGACCCTCCAATGTTCACCTTAGTCTTGTCTGGATAGTGAATCGATTGACTAATAGATAATCACAAAGTCAGTTAGGGATGCATGGAAATTTGTTCATACTAATATAAAAACTAAAAAAATTCCCCTTGATTCATATCCAAGGATTCCATCGCATTAGTTATCTCAAAATTCAATTATCCAAACTTGTGGGATAGTATGTGGGAATACACATAGACCCTTGTCTCAAAAGTACGATGTTTTGAATCATCATTTCTTTATTTTGACACAAATCTCAATATTTGATACCATATATTTCTCTAAATATCTCAGAGTGGCCCTTATCAAGGATTTATCAATCACTTAAGAGTTTGCGACCAAAGTGGCCACTGAAAAAATATATCACACAAAGAATAGGTCCACTGATTGTCACATAATTATCTCCTTTATGATGAAGGATTGGGATATTTCTATATAATGTCACATGTAAAACTTATATGTGTTAGTAAAGATTAATGTTTTCATCATATTTTGAGACCCGATGGAAAATGGTTTAATAATTCACATTATTCTTATCTAGAGCCTCCATTTTTAGGATATAAAGAAGTTGACTTGGCTCCTTCTAATCCTAAAATCCATGACTATAACCATAGTGAGTAGAGACCCTTAGGGAAGATCATGTTAAAAATATAATTTAAGAATATTTTTTTTCCAAATTTAAGTTCATGATTTCTCATCATGATACCACTTTCAATGTCTTACTAGGATTACTATGGCTTCACCTAAATTTTTTCATACCATCTTTGTACCATCAATACTTGAAATATTCAGTTAATGAAAAAATTAGAGTACCTTAGGATGATAACTGTCTATTAAACTATTATGAATCTTGATTTATTAATTATGGCACAATAGAAGATAAGGGAAACAACCTCAACTATAAGAAAAAAAGAGGTCGTTTCCCCTAATAAGTTAGAATCCACCCATTATCCCTTAGAACATGGTAAATGAGAGTTTCTTACTCCCTATCCATCATATTAAAGTGACAAAACCAAATTTCAAATATTATATGATCCTCCTAAATAAGGGAAAATATCCAAATATCACATAATTATCTTATGATAGACACGAATATGTTTTTTTTGAATTATACCCATTAATATGGGAGAGAATTATTATGAGACACTTATATATTAATCCAAGATTTTATAAATTTATTAGAATGTAGGTTTAAACAATACTTAATCAATCCAGCTGATTAAATATGATGAGATATGAATATATGACACAACCCAACCCACCAGGACCCCTACTTGGTCAATATTAAGCTGAGGATGACACCCCAAGCCTACCTATAATAGACCATAGGGTAGTAACAAGTACCAATAAGGAATGTAACATAAATGGGAGTACTTATCCTAAATTACATATATGCAGGCACACAACGAGCTTCATGAAATAGTATAGAGATATAATGAAATATCAAAAGATCTTAAGTGAAATAAATACATGAAATAACCTATAGGAAAAATACATCAAAGTGTAACAAGGAAATACAAAAGATATAAATGGTAAAAATACATCCCCAACCAAAAATGTGGTCCCAATCTGATAACTACTGAAAAAAGGGGTAAAATGAAGAGATCCCTACTCACAATATCTATGAATGACCACAAAACACAGTCATTACCACTAAGTACCACTATGATCTTTTGATATTAGGTCCACCAAAGTTAGCAATGATCTACCTGTTTTCTTCATAAGACACAATTCATATGGGAATATCCTATGTCAAGGTGAGCATATAAATAGATGTAGGATGCCCCAAAAACCAAGAGGGAAGTAATAGAATAAGATTATCAGCTCAAACCATAAAGAAATAGGGTAGAGAAACCCTACAATAGTTATGATAAAAAGAAACACAAGTGAAGAGAGAAAGGGGATATTTGTCTTCACAACCAAATAAGAATGATGAGAAAGTATAAAACTCCCAAAGGCACCATCTTCGATTCCATACACCATGTGTAACCTCACAATAATCAGTGTGGAGGGCTCACACCTCGCCACTACACTCCATAGTTGGGTATCTCCATCTACATTGGAGTTATCCTTTCTAAATCTAAAATATGGGGAAGTTGCATTCCATATATAGAGTACATATTCCCTCTATAGTGTTGGGGAGAAATAACTTTGCCTATATGAAGAGTATGGGGGACCAACACCCTGGTCCTAATGGGGAGTACAGACCCTGAAAACTCTGATGACCAATCCAAATCATTGTTGTAGTCCAAGCATTACTAAAATAGGAATATCTCTCATAACACTTCATGATGTATCTTTGATTCCAAAATGAAGACTACTATCCCATACTAAGTGGGAATCTACTCAGGATATGATACTCATGAGACAAAACCTGAGTCCTAAAAAAAGAGATACACAACATACATTTTTGAGGGGAGTATATGGTGTGTCTTACTGGGGAACATGGCATGTCTCACAAAGCTAAACCCTAGTCATGTCCCATTTCTACACTCATAGTTCAAAAGAAAAGTACATGACGCGTACATAGGGTCACATAGAGTGTGATCGCGATTGAATATTTGTGTGTTCCCTCCCATGGACGTAGCTCGACTAACCATGTGGCTCCACATAAAATGTATCTAGGGGGAAATGAATCATATATCCACTCAGGGCCTTGGTAATGTGCCCTAAACACATGGATTGACTAGCCATGTGCATCCACATGGCATGTCCCTACAGGTATGCAACATGTATTCCCAACTTGTGTCTTGGGTGTGTGACATCTATAGACATCTGGGCTGCTCAAGCAGGGTTACATAATATGTGGGCCTATCCACATGTAATGTGATATTTAACTCAATCCAAAACCCTAGATTCCATGAGAACCCATGATACATGAAATGTACCCCTTTGGGATACATGACGTATAGTTACATTTTCACCGATAGTGTATCTTACCTTCATGAAGATTCCATATACATAAAATCTACTACCTCGATTACTATTTAACCCACATGAATCCATCAAAAAATAAAGGGAAAACATTTGGTCTTCAATTTCAAGACTCTGGTGGAAAAAATCAGAACTTCGATCTTCTTTGGGGTAAATGATGCGCCTATGTCACCGTTTGAGGTTCTGATCCATGAATTCATCGCCCACATCCCACCACCCATCTTGATCTGTCCACAAAACACTAATCTTTACATTGTTTTCACATCCACCACAGACCCAGTTGTTTGATCACACTCAAATCTATCTTGATAATGTCGAATCACCAAACCTATGGGCCAACGACAAAGAATGTGATGAAAGATGGTGAGAAAAGCAATAGAACAAAGTCAGATAATTATAGGATGATACGATCTATCCAATGACTAAATATAACAGGGGAAATAGAGGGCACATTAAGGGTTCTGAATATATATTAAACTAATTTTAAAAATGCTAATTAAAACTCGAATCATGTAAAGAATAAAAAACATAGAAAAAGTAAGTAGATAGGAAATCGATTCTTAAAAATTAAATCAAAGGGTAGAAATACACAAAAAAAATGATCCATACCTAAATAAAATATAAATCATTGGTGAAGAATTCATTATTTAGAAAAGAATGTGAAGATCCCACTACATTTTTCATCTGTCTCATGAATCCCCTCAAACATTCATTGTCGATCCATGTTCTTAAGTTTTCAATGTTAAAATATTTATCCATTTCTCCTATCCAATATTATAGGGTTGTGTAAATAACCCTAAATATTTCTCATAATGATATATATATAAATAGGTAATTAGTTTTTTTAGATATTTAAGTAAATTAAATTAATAAATTATTTAACTACTTAATGCATTCACCGATGAATTCCCTCAACCGAATGCTCGACGATGACCAAATTTATGTCATGACTAGAGTAAACCTTATATTCTAGAAACAAATATGGTCTCATATTTCCCATACCAGGTACTGATCAATGGAAAAACCATTAATTATGAATAGATTTTTCCATGTGCGTTAATATATAATAATATTTTTAAGATATTAATTATGGGGTCCCACGACACCAAAAACACAATGCTAAATATAAGGAAAATTCCAAATATAGACATAGAAATATTCAAAGGATCAAACTAAAAAGGCCCGAGTCATTACCTTATACCCTATTTCAAGGATTTTTTCCTTAAAATCATAAGATACACAAAAAGGTGGGGGTTATAATGCCCCATCCTTAAACCTTATTTAATCTTGAGTTATTACAAGATTACACATTGAGGATCTTTTCAGGTTTAGAGTTTTAGAGAATTAGATCATAAAACTTGAATTACATTACACATTTAAACAAAGTGGTTACAAAAAAGATTGTATTCATTTTTCCCATCAATGGAATAAAACATGGATTCTTTCTTGACACTTCCTTGACACTATCATCACATCATGTACCTTTCCCTTGACCTGTGAAAATCATTTCTAAAACATGGGATGAGCATAAAAATCTCAGTAAGGGATATGAAAATATGGAAAGGAAACATGAGTACATGTATACATAAGAATCAATGAAATCATACTTTACTCATAAAACATAAGCACTTTAACGTACCTCATAAAATCCTGAATAAATCATAGAAATCATAAGACATAAAGGTAACTTGAGGCATTCATAACATTCTTACATAGGGAGTAACCCTATTGGTTACGTTTGGAATACCCATCACAGTATATTCCCTAAATCTTTTCAGATAAACCTTAATGTTTAACCCCTTCGCGTTACCCAATTCATTGGAGAGCTATATCAGGCTCACCTGCCCTTATTTTATCACAGAACCACCCATCTTCATAACAATTCCCAAGAACCATAATATAATTGTATCACATAAAACATTCATAAAGGAAACATAACATTTCCACTTTTCAATCACAATATATCAATACAACACATTGATATAAAAACATTATGAAAACCATTTTCAATACCAAAATCAAAGAAAAGTAAAACATGGTATTTATTTTTCATTCAAAAACCGTTATGGCTTGTAGAGGAAGCTGAAAATCAAATAATGGTCACGGCGGTGGAGAAGACTTTGTCACCGCATATGTATGACAAAAAAAAACATTCCCTTTTGTTGTTTATTAAAGGCTTCGTATAAAAATATTCCTTTTGAATAAACGTAAAATTCAATGGGGTTTATACACCGTGTAAAAGAAAGTTGTGTATAATACAAAATATGCCTCAATGAAAGGAGATTGAGAAGAAGTACCTTACAAAGATAATTTTTTAAATAAAATAGATCTACTATGTGTATCCACTATAAGTACACATAAATAAAGTACAAATACAATATAGGACATAATAATATCATGACATAATTTGAAAGTAGGAGATTAACCCAAAGAACGAAAATCGGGTTAAGAAGTTCCCTTACCTCGGGTCCGACTTGACTCGATCATTCTTTAAACTCCTGAATAATAAACTTGAGTTAATTTCTACTTGCTTAAGAACCCTTTTAAATTTCATTATTCCTTTTATATCACTTATTACTATGTCATGAACACTATGCAATTATTCAAGTTAATAACGGTCGTTTTAACGATCATTGGTACTTGAGTCAAATTTATGCTCTATATAATTACAAGTTGTTCATGTATCCATTATATCCAGAGTTATACTCATGATGTATATATAATATATATCCTATATATCCAGTATATACATTCATTTATAATATTACATAACATTTAGAGGTAAGAAATGAAATGCACCGTTCATGGAGACGGTAAGCCGTACGTACGCATGAACGCTACTTTCATTTCTATTTCATATTTTATGGAATGGACTCCTAATGATATAAAGGTATATTATAATTCCAGTATAATATAATGTATAATATCATTAATTACATTCTTTATACGTCCCACATATGGCATTAACGAATCAAATCACTTTGAGGGGTCGGTAGTCCACACTTCCTAAAATGAAGATATCGCGTTTACCCATAATGGAAACCATAAAGGTATGACATAAATGAAAAATACAGAAGCTTAAGTAAAACATAAACATATTATATATCATATATAAATATAGTTTCATCTTAATGGCCACCTTTTAAGGTCTTAAAAGAATATTGAACAATCATCGTTTTGTGAGGCATAAATTCGCCATCCACAGAAACAGTATGTTCTTTAACCATTAGATGTATGTGTGTGTAAGTGTAGCTCGAATCCTTCTTATAACAACATCCTAGTATATTTAAGATACTGGTGTTGTTACAAAATAAATGAATAAAAAGATTTTAGGGGGTTGGAGAAGCAAAATAAAACAAAAGAACAAAAGAGAAAACACTACCTTTAAAACGGGTAACTCTTTTTGATTTGAGCTCAAAGCATTCCTTGGGATAATTTCAGCCCAAAATGAGGCTTCTAAGAGTTATAGATGGATTTTTAGAGACAAAATGGGTAGGGGTTGGCCGAGTCAAAGGCTTTGGAAGTGTGGGTAAGGTGGTAGAGGTGGGGGCCTTTTATAAGAGGAGAGGAGGGGCACTCTTGGAAAGTAAAGAAATGTTACTTTATTTTAAAATGAGTTTCGGATTTAAAAGGTCCCACATTGATATAATTCGAGTTTAAGGTGATAAGGGTTATAAATATACCCATAAAATAGGTTTTTGACAAGTCTAGGTCTTAGATGTTACATTATCTTTTCATTTTATTTAAATCGTTCATTAATGAGGTAATCACTGCATCATCATAATGTAATAAATAATTTAATTTATTTAATGTCTAAAAATTTAAATAAAACTACTATGATGTAGGAAATCCTTTTATCTTTCCAATTACTATTTATAGTAAAAAATATGACTTGTATAACCCCATTTAAAAATTGTTTTAGTAAAACAACTCATGATTGTGTCATTATTACTTTAACATTAAATAAAAAGATATTAATGTAATTTTCCTTAAAAAGTGGCTCCATGGGGTACCCAAGTTGACCCATGGATTGTCTTGGTCGGCCATGACATTTCCAATAAGGGTATGATATGTGTCAAGCTCATCTCATATTATTAAAACATTATTTTTACCTTAAACTACACTAATTACCTCTAATCGGGATAAAAAACTTAAAAGTTACTATTCACCAAAAAATTATTTTAATCCCATTGAACCACATTTTAATTATTAATGAAAACCATGTATGTCGGATTTTTGAAATTCAAAACACAGAAGTGGTAAAGTTTCATTTAAATGAAAAATCAGTTTTTTAAGTACCACTTAGTGGTTTCACTATTCATCAAAAATTGAAGTTTTTCAGAAAAATACCAAAACTTCACCCTAAGATATATTTGATATTACTAATTAAAAAATTATGTCTATTTTAAAAAATTAAAAACATATAAGTTACATTAATTGATTTAATAATTAATTCCCGCTGTCAGAGCAAATATCGTGTTTTTATGAAACAATAAGTATCAAAAGATTGAAACTAGTTTAAGTCCAATTTCAAGGTGAAATTAATTCCAACGACCACTATTGGATTAAATGGTAAAAATATATTCTAATTTCACTTTAAAAAAAATTCAAAAGATAATCTATCCATATAATTAAATTAGATGAAAAAGTAGTTTTGATGTAAAATGCAGTATTTTTCACTATTCATTAAAAAATGAACATTGTCAGAAAAATACCAAAAAATTATACAATGTAAATTTAATTTCCCCAATCATAAATAATAAGTTTATTTTGACAAATAGAGATTATAAAATTGTAAAAAGTTTGATTTAAAAATGGTTTTCCATCAAAAGGTAGTAAAACAATCTTTTAAAAATATTAGTGTATTCCATGCTTAAGATTTGATTTATTCTAATTTTAAGCCTATAAAACACTATATAATTCATTAATAGACATAGATAAAAATATCTATTATTCATTACTTACTTGGGATGTTACATCCTTCCCCCCTTTATAAAATTTCGTCCCCGTAATTTATTTACCTATCGAATAAGTGGGGGTATTTAGCCCTCATTGCATTTTCAGATTCCCATGTTGCCTCTTCAATCATGTGGGTTTTCCACAAAACCTTTACCTAATGAATCACCTTATTCTGTAACACTTGATCCCTGTGGTCAAGAATCTGGACCGGTTGTTCCTCATAAGATAGGTTCTCTTCCAGCTGAACTACCTCTGGACTCAAAACATGAGATGGATTTGGCATGTACTTTCTCAACATCGAAACATGAAAAACATTGTGTACCTGAGGTAAACTTGGAGGTAAAGCCACTCGGTAAGAAACTGATCCAACTCTCTCATGAATTTCATATGGTCCAATGAACCTTGGACTCAACTTTCCTTTCTTACCAAATCACATCACACTTTTCCATGGTGAAACTTTGAGAAAAACATGATCACCTACCTCGAAAGATAGATCCTTCCCCCAGTTATCCGCATAACTATTCTGCCTGCTCTGAGCTGTTCTCATGTGTCTCTGAATCAACTAAACTTTTCCTGCCATCTCTTCTACCAATTTTGGTCCCATCATCTTCCTTTCACCCACTTCATCCTAGAAAGCTGGAGTTCGACACCGCTTCCCATATAATGCCTCAAACGGTGCCATATGTATACTGGAATGAAAACTATTATTATATGAAAATTTCAACCAATGAAAGATGTTGGTCCCAACTTCCCTGATAATCCATCGAACAAGAACATAGTATATCTTCCAAAGTCTAAATTGTTCATTCTGACTGCCCATCTGATTGAGGATGAAAAGCTGTACTAAAATTTTATTCAGTACCCAACGACCTCTGAAGGCCTTTCCAAAAGTTAGAAGTAAACCTGGGATCACGATCAGATACAATGGAGAGGAAAAATCCATACAACCTGACTATATCTTTAAGATACAATCGAGAAAGTTGATCTTGAGAGAAAGTATCTTGAATAGGAAGGAAATGAGCAGATTTAGTGAAGCGATCAATAATAACCCATATTGCGTTATTACCTCAAGATGTCTTTGGAAATCCCACAACGAAGTCCATGGATATATTTTCCCATTTCCACTCTGGAACTGGTAAAGGCTGAAGCATCCCTTTCGGCAACTACCACTTTGCTTTAACCTATTGACATGTCAAACACTTCACAGTAAAATCAACAATATCTCTTTTCATTCCATCCCACTAGTAATACTCCTGAAGATCTCTATATATCTTAGTACTGCAAGGATGAACTGAAAACGAAGAAATATGAGTTTCACATAACAAATCTCTCTTAAACTATGAATTACAAGGCACACAAAATCTCTTCCCAAATCTCAAAATACAATCATTATCAATGTTGAATTCATGCAACTTACCCTTATGAACTAGCTCTAGATTTTTCTGAAACTCGCTGTCTTGCTTCTATGCTTGCTTGATTATGTATGATAGAGAAGATTTCACTGATACCTGAAACAAAACAGAAGGACATCCTGCACCAACAACTTTTTTGACAAAGTTTATCAAATCCTTAATCAAAGGATCACGTTCCAAATGCAACATTGTTAATGAAGCATTACTTTTTCGACTCAAAGCATCAACCACTTTATTTTCTTTTCCTGGGTGGTAATGAATTGTACAATCATAATACTTGATTAATTATATCCATATTCTCTGTCTCATGTTCAATTCTTTCTGAGTGAATATATACTTTAAACTTTTGTGATCAGTATATATTTCACACTTTACTCCATACAAATGATGCCTCCAAATTTTTAAAGCGAAAACAATAGTAGCTAATTACAAATCATGTGTAGGGTAATTTACCTCATGATTTTTCAATTGTTGTGAAGCATAATAAATTACCTGATCATTCTGAATTAGGACGCAACCAAGTCCTTTCAATGAAGCATCACTTTAGATAACAAACTCACCATTCCTTGAAGGTAGTGCCAAAACTAGAGCATTCACCAATCTTATTTTCAGTTCCTGAAAACAATCATCACATTCTTTTGTCTAGATAAACTTAACACCCTTCTGAGTTAGCTTAGTCATTGGGCTAGATAACCGGGAAAAATTTCTAACAAACCTTCGGTAATAGCTTTCCAAACCGAGGAAGCTACGAATCTCAGTTACATTTGCGGGTCTTGGCCATTCTTCAACAACCTTTGTTTTTGTAGGATCAATAGTTATGCCATTTTTTTCACCTGAGTTGGCTAAGCCATCACTGCCAAAAACTATTTAGTAAAGGCTTAGTATAAAAATATTCCTTTTGAATAAGCATAAAATTCAAAGGGGTTTATACACCGTATAAAATAAAGTTGTGTATAAAACAAAATATGCCTCAATGAAAGGAGATTGAGACGAAGTCCCTTACAAAGATAATTTTTTTAAATAAAATAGATATATTATGTGTATCCACTATAAGTACACATAAATAAAGTACAAATACAATATATGACATAATAATATCATGACATAATTTGAAATTAGGAGATTAACCCAAAGAACGGAAATCGGGTTAAGAAGTTCGCTTACCTCGGGTCCGACTTGACTCGATCGTTATTTAACCTCCTCAATAATAAACTTGAGTTAATTTATACTTGCTTAAGAACCTTTTTCAAGTTAATTATTCCTTTTATATCACTTATTACCATGTCATGAACACTATGCAATTATTTAAGTTAATAACGGTCGTTTTAACGATCATTGGTACTTGAGTCAAAAATATGCTCTTTATAATTATAAGTTGTTCATGTATCCATTATATCCAGAGATATAATCATGATGTATATATCATATATATCCTATATATCCAGTATATATATGCATTTATAATATTACATAACATTTGGAGGTAAGAAATGAAATGCACCGTTCATGGAGACGGTAAGCCGTACGTATGCATGAACGCTACTTTCATTTCTATTTCGTATTTTATGGAATGGAGTCATAATTATATATAGGTATATTATAATTCCAGTATAATATCATGTATAATATCATTAATTACATCCTTTATACATCCCACATATGGCATTAACGAATCAAATCACTTTGAGGGGGCGGTAGTCTGCACTTCCTAAAAGGAAGATATCGCGTTTGACCATAATGGAAACCATAAAGGTATGCCATAAATGAAAAATATATAAGATTAAGTAAAAAATAAACATATTATATATCATATATAAATATAGTGTCATATTAATGGCCAACTTTGAAGGTGTTAAACGAATATTGAACAATCATCATTTCGTGTGGCAAAAATTCGCCATCCCCAGAAACAGTATGTTCTTTAACCATTAGATGTAGGTGTGTGTAAGTGTTGATCTAGTACTTATTATAAAAACATCCTAGTATATGGAATATACTGGTGTTGTTACAAAATAAATGAATAAAAAGAGTTTAGGGGGTTGGAGAAGCAAAATAAAACAAAAGAACACAAGAGAAAACACTACCTTTAAAATTGGTAACTCTTTTTGATTTGAGCTCAAAGGATTCCTTGGTAATACTTCTGCCCAAAGTGAGGCTTCTAAGAGTTATATAGGTATTATGAGAGACAAAATGGTCAGGGTTTGGCCAAGCCAAAGGCTTTGGAAGTGTGGGTAAGGTGGTAGAGGTGGGGGCCTTTTATAAGAGGAGAGGAGGGGCACTCTTGGAAAGAAAAGAAATGTTACTTTATTTTAAAATGAGTTTCAGATTTAAAAGGTACCACATTGATATAATTCAAGGATAAGGTGATAAAGGTTCTAAATATACCCATAAAATAGGGTTTTGACAAGTTTAGGTCTTATATTTTACATTATCTTTTCATTTTATTTAAATCGTTCATTAATGAGGTAATCACTGCATCATCATGATGTCATAAATAATTTAATTTATTTAATGTCTAAAAATTATAATAAAATTACTATGACGTAGGAAATATTTTTATCTTTCCAATGAATATTTATAATCAAATATCTGACTTGTATAACCCCATTTAAAAATTGTTTTAGTAAAATAACTCATGTTTGTGTCATTTTTACTTTAACATTAAATAAAAAGATATTAATGTCATTTTCCTTCCAAAGTGGCTCCATGTGGTCCCCAAGTTGACCCATGGATTTTATTGGTCGGCCATGACACATAAAATAAGAGTAGGACATGTTTCAAGCTCATCTCATATTATTAAAACATTATTTTTACCTTAAACTACACTAATTACCTCTAATCGTGATTAAAAACTTAGAAGTTACTATTCACCAAAAAATTATTTTAATCCCATTGAACCACATTTTACTTCTTAATGACAAACATGTATGTCGGATTTTTGAAATTCAAAACACATAAGTGGTAAAGTTTCATTTAAACGAAAAATTAGTTTTTTAAGTACCACTTAGTGGTTTCACTATTCATCAAAAATTGAAGTTTTTCAGAAAAATACCAAAACTTCACCCTAAGATATATTTTATATTCCGAATTCAAAAATTATGTCTATTTTACAAAATTCAAAACATATAAGTTACATTAATTAATTTAATAATTAATTCCTGCTGTCAGAGCAAATAGCGTGTTTTTATGAAACAATAAGTATCAAAAGATTGACACTAGTTTAAGTCCAATTTCAAGGTGAAATTAATTACAATGACCACTACTGGATTAAATGGTAAATATATATTCTAATTTCACTTTAAAACCAATTCAAAAGATAATATATCCATATAATTAAATTAGATGAAAAAGCAGTTTTGATGTAAAATGCAGTATTTTTCACTATTCATTAAAAAATGAACATTGTCAGAAAAATACCAAACAAATTTTCTAATGTAAATTTAAATGCCCCATCATAAATAATAATTTTATTTTGAAAAATAGAGCTTATAAAATTGTCAAAAGTTTGATTTAAAAATGTTTTTCCATCAAAAGGCAGTAAAACAATCTTTTAAAAATATTAGTGTATTCCATGCTTAAGATTGGATTTATTCTAATTTTAAGCCTCTAAAACACTATCTAATTCATTAATAGACATAGATAAAAATATCTATTATTAATTACTTACTTGGGATGTTACAGGGGTACTGAGCCCACATCTGGATCTCACATTCCCAGGAGCTCTCTTGCACGCTCCCATACACCAAAGCACTCAAACTAGAGGAATGGTATATCTAAATTGTGTACTATTATATTGATCCCCAATCTCCATAGGGTACTCCTAGAAGGAGGTTCCATACTCAATTTCCCGATCAACCTAGTAAATGATGTCCGACGGGTCATGCACATATCTCCTTAGTTGCAACATAAGGAATGCATCATGCACTTGGTCTAACTATGATGGAAAGGATAAATGGTAAGAAACCTCTCTAACCCTAAATTCATGGTATCCTGACCAAATATCAATCTTTGAAAACCATTTTTCATGTTTCACCTAGTCAAAAAGGTTATAAATCCTTGGGAAGGGGTACTTGATCTTAATAATCACCTGGTTCAAGTGATAATAATCAACACAAAACCTCCAGATACCATATTAATTTTTTAAGAACAACATTAGAGCCACCCATGGGGACTCACTGGGTCTGATAGAAAATTTCTCTTAAAGGACTTCCAAATGAACCCTCCACTCTTAGAGCTCAGTAGGGTCCATTCGATATGTTGGAGAGGATATCAATGTGGTCCCAGGGTGAAAGTTGATGTAGAAGTTAATCTCCCACCTCAAAGGTATTAAAAAAAATATTTGGAAAATATTTCCATAAAATAATCCCCTACCACTAGAATCCAGATGCTTGAAGAGACCACTTCTCTAAGAGATAACTCTCCAATTGATGGGTGATAGGTTATATCTTCCTGATCATGATCCCCACTTGCTCAGCCATAATATCCCTCTCACCAATAGAGAATATCATCCCATATTTATGAAGGAATATAACTATCCTATGATGATAATCTATCTATTCATGTACCATCGAAAACCAATCCACACATAAGATGATGTCATAAGGTTTCATCAAAATGACCAATAGGTCCCATGAGAAACTCTCACCACTGATTTCTGACTCACACTAATGATAGATGTGTGATATAGAAGAATATATACTTGTAGGAACTTCTATCCATAGTTCATGGGATAAAGACTAAATAGGAAGATCTAGTTATTATACAATAGATATGTAGATAAAGGAATGAATCACTCCAATTTCAATAATTCTTGGGGATAAAGTAGATAATTCATAGATCATACCTCAAATTATCTCACGAGATTCCTGATTATATCCCCCATAGCCTGGAACTTTCCACACCCTTGATTTCAATCCCTCTGAGCCTAATTGGGCCTCCTGGTACTGGTGGTGGGAGTAGGTATAGAATCGTCCTCCACATTTAGATCCTCCCTCTAGATCTCCACCTAATCATCTATCAACACCACCTCCCTATGGGTTATCCTAACCATTCCTAGGAGATCCTTGACCATGAAGATTCCTTTGTTGCAGTGGTCCATCCAATGCCTCACCACTATCAGTAGTACATTGGGCCAGGGAATCACAAGCCATGTGACCTCACCCATCACAAGTATAGAACCACCCCTCTCCAGGCTGACTGGATCCTATTCATGAAACCTATTTTGTAGATATACATGTCTATGATAAGTCATGGGTATCCCTCCTACAATGCGGCCCTAATGACTGATGCCTACTATCCACCACATACGACTCATCCCCATGATGTCCACTACCTGCTCCAACCGCTCAAAATCCCTTTGATAAGAAGTTATCTATAACCAAATCCCACTCCATCACTCCAATATAAGTGGGAATTTATAAGGATAAAAGGATAACATGAATGTATGAATGAATTAACTACTCTTACTTCAATACCCAAAAAATATCCATTTCACACCATACTAAGAGAATAAAATGTGAGGTCAGTAAACCTCAAGGCATAATTAGTAACTAACATACCACCCTACTGAAACTCAAGAAGCTCCTAGATCTATATAGAGTAAAAAATCAAAGGGTAATAATCTTAATATAATAAATATTGAAAGTATAACCAATAGTGAGTCGTATCATCATGAGTATGAGTAATCCAACCCCACTAGTTCCCTACTTCTCCAAGAAGAAGAGGTTATATGCATAACCATCTGACATGATGGGTTATAAAAAAGCTATAAAACATAGACCAATACCTAAAAACAATCCTATACTATATGTGGGTATAGATCGTAACAAAACCCGATCAGTCTATATCATTAAAAATCCCATAATGTGTTAAGCCTACACACATCATCATCTTAACATGCGAGAGATATCAGATGACAAACATGCATTTGATTATTCTACTGTAATATTGAAGGTAGATCTACATGTTGTACATAAATTTTAAGCATTTATATAAGACTAACTAGAGGAAAAAACTCATTAAAGGGTCTCATAATTGAGGCCTCATCACTCAACTTGTCATCGTTGTGAACCTATATCGGTATCCTAGCTGGCTGTCTCATGGAGGCATCCTGAAATTCAGAAAGATGTACCATGATTAAATGAACATATCTATGGATCTGACTCAAGAAGGAAATGAAACTCAAAAACCCAATCCTATATGATTCAGGTACCAATAGTTTCCCTGTAACTAATGTCTCAACATGCCAAGTCAAAAAATAGGTAGTCTGAGTCATGGTGTATGGATACATCGGCCGCCCCATCATTACTGTATTCCATGGATTAAGATCCAAACTCAATAAAATTCAACATATTTTCCCTAATTTCCTAAACCAATCCTCACAACATGACTAACTCCAAACACTGAATCAAAGAAAAACCACCTCTGATACCACTCTATCATGAATTGATCAAATGATACACCGACTAGATTAGAAGTAAGGTGAGGGTTACACCCCAAGCCTACATACAATATGCCAGGGGATGGAGATAAGTACCAATTAGTCATATAACTAAAATGGGAGGCCTTATCCTAAAGTACCTACACATAAAACCAACTCTATGTAATAGTGCAGAGATATAATAAAATAATTAAACATATATAGTGAAATAAATACATGAAACAACCTCTATGAAGTGAAACAAGGTAATGAAAATATATAATGGAAAAAAATAAATTTCTGATGAGAAAAAAGGTCCCAACATGGAAAATACTAGAAAAAGGGGGAAACTAAAGAGTTCCCAACTCAAAACCTCTAAGAATGACCACTGAACATGATCATTTCCTTCAAGAACTACTACACTCCTCTAATCCCAGGTCCACCCAAGTCACCAAAAATCTGTCTTTCATCTTCACAAGACACCAAATGTGTGGAAATATCCCATGCAGGGGTGAGTATATACATACCCCATAGGATTCCCTAAAAAAAGGGGAAATAAATAGAATAATATAGTTAGATAAACCCTTAAAGCAAAAGGGTAGAGAAACCCAACATTATATATGCTCAAAAATAAACCCAAGAAAAAAGAGAAAGGGGATATATATCTTAAAAAACAAATAATAATGATGATTCATACTACATCTTCCAATGGTTTCATCTTCAATTCCAAACATACTTCATAACCTCAAAAGAATCATTGTGAAGGGCCCAAACCTTACAACCACACTCCACGATCAAGGGAGAACTATATTTAGTGGTGGACCCACTCCCTGATGGAGATAAAAGATATGGGAGTACCACTATGTAGATAAAACAACCACACCCTCTGTTACATGGGGGAGTACAAACATTACCTGTATAAAGATAATGGAGGAAATGCACCCTGGTAAAGTAGAGGAGTATCAATATTGACATCTCTGATGATGAAACTTGATCACTATTATCATAAAAACATTTATGGAAGAAGCGTCCCACTCATAAAACCACATGAAATATATCTAATTCCAAAAATGAAGGCTAGCATTGTGTCCTATGTGGGAATCCACTCAATATATGCTATCCATAATCCCAAAATCGATTCCTACATAAGGAGATATTCAAGGTTGAATGTTTTGAGGAGAGTACACAATATTTCCTACTAGGGTACATGATACGTATCATGTAGCTGAATCCTAGCCATGTCCTTTCACTACACTTAGAATAAAAAATAAAATTACATGGAGTGTACATAGAGTCACATGTTGTGTGATATTTCTTGAATTCCTAGGCATATCTACCAATGGACATGGATATTCTATCCATGTGGATCTACATGAAATTTCCCTAGATAGACATAGTATGTATGTCCACTTGGGGTCTTTGGTGTGTGTTTTCAACACATGGATCAGATATCCATGTTCTACACATGAAATATCTCAACAGGTACTCAAATTTTCTCTCCATCCGGTGTCATGGGTGTGTGCCATTGAAACAAATCTTGGATGCCTAATAAGGATCATAATAAATATGGTAATTTCCACATGGAAAGTAATATTTAACTCAGACCAAAACCCTAGACATCGTGATAACTCGTGATACACAGTGTGTGTTCCTCCAAGATACCTGACGTGTATTAATATTTTTCATAGATAGTACATCCTACATTCACATGTATGGAATATCCATAAATTCTACCACCTACGACACCATTTGACATACTTTAATTTTATGAAAATGAAGAGGGAAACCTCTGGTTGTCGATTTCTAGCCTTTGGTGGCCAAAAATCAAAACTCCAATCTACAATGGTGTAGCTGACGTGTCACTATCATTGTTCATATTTTTGATCCATGGACACATAACATGTATCTCACAAACTGTCTTGATCTATAAAAAAACACTTATCCCTATTCCATTAATGCATCTTTCATGATTTTAGGGGTTCGATCATGATCAAATTTTTCCTAACAATTTCGAATCTCTAACCATGTGGGAAAATAATGAAGAACATAAAGAACAATGGTGATAAAGGCATAAGAATGAAGCAGGATCATCATTGGATTATGTAATCCAACCAATTATTACATATAAAAAAAACAGAGGGAAAATCAAGGGTGTTGAAGATATAAGAAATTAGGTTCAAGAACACTTATTAAAAACCAGCTCATACAAAGAATGAAAATCATTGAAAGAGTAAGAATATATGAAATCCATTCATACTAATTAAATAAAGTGGAATAAATCCACAAATTTAATGACCCCTACCTCAAAAATTGATTGATCATTAGTGGATAATCCATCCACAAGTGAAGTAGGTGAAGATACCACTATATTCGATGCTCATCTCATGAATCCCCTTTATCATTCACTTATGATCCACATTCTTGGTTTTCTAATGCAAATAATGATCTTAGTTTGTCCTCTCCAATATCCCAGGGTTATACAACCAAACCTGGATAATTTTTATAATGACATATATATAGAGAGGGAATTATTTTTAGGATATTTAGGTAAATTAAATAAATAAATTATTTAATTACTTAACACACCCACCAACAGTTTCCCTCAATAGAATGTTCGATGCCGACCAACTTTATATCATACCTCAGGTAAACCCCAAATTCTAGAAATTACAATAGTCTCAGATTTATCATCTAAGGTTTCGATCAATGAGAAAACAATTTATTCTGAAAATATACAAGTGTCTGCCTTAATATATATTAATATTTTTAATATATTAATTCTAGGGACCTGTGACACCCAAAACATAGTGCCAAATATTATGAAAAAATATATATATAGAAATATTAAAAGGATCAAACTATATAAACTAGAGTCATTATAATATATCAATGACATAAAACTCTAGTATAAGGGAATTATTTATTTATATTTTATACATTTGTTCCGTAAAAAATTTTCATACTTCTGATGGGTGTATCCTTGATATAGAAAATGGAATTCCTATGAAATTTCCTAAAGCTCAATAGGTTGATCTATCCTCTATTCTTGATTTTGATCATATTGATAATCCCAGACATGCATCTCCTCTCTTTGAGGAGGGTGTCTCCACTATTGATGTTGAGATAAATTAAGTAAACTTAGGAATAGAAAAAGATATAAGACTAATGATAATTAGTGAATCCATGAATCTCAAAGAGAAATATCATTACAATTATTTTTTAAGAAACAACAAGATGTTTTTTCATAGAGTTATATAGAAATATCTGGTTTAAATCTGTAAGTACATATTAGTCACATGGGTTTATTGACTAATCCCTATGACGATAAAATATAAATGAGGATAATGAATCATCTCACAGTGAAAAGGAATAAGTCAAAGTAAATAAACTAATTAAATCTAATTTTTTCTTAATATTATACCACTTAAGAATAAAAATGGTTAAATAAAAGTTTTCATCAACTTTAGAAGCTTAAATAGTCATTTAAAAAAAGATTAATTCCTTATACCAATCATAAAAATGTTTATTGATGAAAAATATGGGTTTTAATCCCTTTAATTCATGTATGGATATTCTAAATATAAATTAATAATAATGGGTCATGAAGATGAATAATACAATTTCTTCAGGGAACTCTAAGGATTACGCTACTGTAAGGTGATTTATTTTGGTTTAAAGAATGTCAGAATCAATTATAAAAGATAGATTCACCACATATTCAAACATATTCATAGAAAGATGGATAAATTTCATGTTGATGATCTAGTTGTTAAGTCATGAAACACCTAAATTACTTTATTTATATAGAGGTGGAATTTTCCAAACATTTATTGCATATCTTGATGTTGAATATATTGAAATGAACATTTAGAGTAAAGTTAGGGGAATTTATTGGATTTGTGGTCTTTAATCATCATATTGAATTCAATTTTTAGAAAACTCAAGTGATACATTAAATGCATCCAAAAAATATTTGATATTTGAGAGGGATACAATGATGACTCACAAACATTAGGTGCTTCATTCCAAACCTCATAAGAAAATTTACACCCTTTAAGAAGATAATTAAAAGGTTAAAATTTATCAATGGTTTGGATATTTTCAAAGTACATTTGGTAGCCTCAATTAGTATTAATAACATTATCTCATCTTAATATCTCCCATTGATGAAAAATCAAACATTAATTATGTATCTTCTTCATGATGATCCCTTGGAACTATTCTTTCCTAAAAGAATGATGCAATAAAATAAAATAGACTTTATTACCCCAGAAATAGAATTTTAGTCGATGGAAGATGATATACCACCAATGAAAATAATTTCATTGATTTGATCTTTGTAGTACTAAAGCTGTGTCATTATCTGATGCATCATGAGGGTCACTTGGTCTCACACATTGATTCTTGGAATTACATACTCATCCATCCCATGTTGACCAAATTATTAGTAAATTTGGTTGTTATTATTTAGTAGTTTGATATTTTTTTCATATTATAGAAGGTAACCAAGGGATACAGATTAACATATTTTATGGTATCACATCTTTCCATAGAAGAATCACCTTTAAAAATAGAGCTTTATGATGAAGAGGAATTATATATCAATAAGGATTAATGGGCATGAAAAATATACTTTGATAGTTCTTCCAAAAATCTAATTATAAATTGGATGGGAAAAAAAATCAAACAAGTCTATTTGGGGGTTTTATTTATCTCTCTAAAAGGTGTTTTTTCTATACTCTTTCCTTATTTTAGAAGAGTGCACACAAAAATTACATAGTAGGCATTGAATAAAATTTTCAAATACCAGTTTCTTAATTGAATGTCAAAGTAAAAATAGAATTGGTAATAAAATAGATCAATGGGGAGTATTCTATTAAGAAAGAAGAACCAATTCCTTTTCCTGATCACATAAAGAAATTAATAGCTTAGTTTCTCTTAAAACCAATGATATCTCACATTTTTTGACTACTCTATAATAAAATGGATGTGTTGAATAATATATCCATGGACCTCTCTAATGATAATAAATATGAAATGATCATTCACATCACACATTAGATAGTTCCCATTTCTTTTTTCAATATAGATTATGGAGAAATAGATGAAATTGATATAACCTTAACACATGTTGGGTCCTCATCTCCACTAGTTACTCAAGAAACATATTGGATGTCTCTAATAATATATTATCTTTAGAATAAGGTTTTTACATTGGAGTGTGCTAAGAAAGTTAAAATTCATCTAATAGTAGAAAATTGTGTCCTCTATTATGGCCCAAACTCCCAAAATATCCTCTAAATGTGAGGCTTTAATGAGTTCCTTCTCAAATACATTTAAGGAGAGGTGACCCACACTATTATACAATAATTACATGATATTACATGTTGTGGGAATCAAACATGAACCAAATTATTTCACAAAATTAGATGAATTAGATACTTTGACCTTCTATAATACATAATTACATGGAATTCCTAAAAAAGTTTCATTTATGACATGTTTATTCTAAATTTTTCCATCACCCACGAAGTTACTGCATGCTAAAAAATTCTCCTACACATCTTCTTTCTAGGGGATAAATGTCTTGGGTCCTTACCCTTTAATTCGTATTAGGTAGTTCAATTTTATCATTACTACCACCAACTTTATTTTAATAATGGTTTTAGTATATAACATTTAATGAGAATGTAACATTGGCCATGATTAATTTTGTGAAGTCTATCATCATTACTAAATTTATGACTCTTCACACTATTATCATGGATAATGGTGTAAAATTATATGTATTAGATTTGAATATTCTATATTCAAATCATAATATTTAGTCCAATCATTCATCCCACTATTATATGGCTATAAATGGTTTAATAGAGGCATTAAAGAGGTGTTTATTGAATATCCTATAGAAGATGGTGGATAAATAAAACATGTATTGCCCTAAAAATTTCATTAATGTTTATGGGATTACCAAAATACCAAGAATACCCATATATAAGGGACCCCATATTTAATCATATATTGGATTTAAGAAGTATTTTCCATAAAGGACATTTTACTTTAATTTGAACAATTATTTATGATCAATTGAATGAATATGAATAGTCATAAATTTAATTTAATGAGATATAAGGACTTAATGACAATATATGTAAGATCTACAAAACCTTGAGGTTCATAATAATTGGGTAACATGAGTATTCAATAAGAAAATATTCCTCTTATAATATATTAAAGGATAATTAGTATTGAAATTAATGGTATTGATGATACTCGGGAAAAAAATCTAAAATTAGAACCCAAATGGGAAGGATCTTACGTCATACAAAAGGTATACTCTAATGGAACTCACTCTCTGATCACCTAGGATGGAGGACACATCACACCTATCACCAATGTGAGGTTTCTTAATAATTAAACTTTAAGAAAATCACATCATATTCATAGTTCCTTGTTCTACAACCTAAACAACTTGAAAAATCTCCTTACCATATGACCTTAAATTGTATGGTGCATGGTATTTACCATATGAACTTAAACTGTATAGTGTATGGACCATCTTGAATGACCTTAAATTTCTTGGAGCGGTCTATCCTATATAACCTTATAATTTTTGGAGTTATCTATTCTATCTTAAAAAAATTGAATAACTTACCATATATAAGACCCTTATCTATATAAGATTCCTACTAGAAGGGAGATTTATTGGCCATATTCATATTCACCATCTGTAAAATAAGGTCCATAATTTTTTTTTAAAATTACCCTTTCATATAACTACATGTGGATTGATTCCTATTCTTACATGATATGTAGTAATGCTTAAATTTTCCATTTCAGGATCAACTATAAATTCATTTCCCATTCAACCCTTAATTCCTCCCCAATGTTTGGGTTATACTAATTCACATCAAGTATATCCTCATATCCTTATACCAGGGAACCCTACACTTCATAGTTTGATATATCCATTTCTAATGAATTTATACTAGGTTTCTAAGGAAAAAGTAACCTTTTTAGAACCATGCATGGGTTAAATCTTTTTATGACATGATACATAGTGCTGCATGTGTGTTTTATCCTAGGACTAGTCATCAATTTTATTTTCAATACATTTTCCATTCAAATCACCAGAGTGCATGAATTAGGATCTTATATCTTGGTTCCTCACACATCAAACCCCAATAATTAAATGCACATTAATTCATGTCAGGATAATTTTGGAATTGGTTTTCCATTAATTTATTTCAGTTATATACCACTTAATTTATTCTAGAACCTTCCCCTTTATATAACTATGTATTCCATGATTCCAATTGCTGAAATATAAAAAGTGATGTGCAAATCTCAGATTCAAGGCCCAATCATGATCTCTCATTCATATCCATCCCTTTCTCAATGTTTTTGTCTACTACATTTAACCGACATTGAGTTATAATGTTTGGACTATCTTTGAAAAATTTCATCCCATATACAATAATTTATATCTTGATTGTTTGAATTACCTCAAATATTTCATGGATATTGGAAACAAGTGAATTTAATCTAAAGGGACCTACTTTTTCATGGTTATGAAACATCCACCACATATATGACATATCCATACCCATCAAAGGTTATGAATTTATCCTAAAGAAAATATTTTCTAATCCCATATACCATTGAAAATATTACAATAAACACCACCATTCAAACATAGTAAACAATAATCCTTAGTATATCTTCTTAATGGTACAATAACTATCTCATCATTTGATCATGGTGAATAGTTTTCCTAGCCTATCTGTTATTATTTCATCATACCCAATTCAAATATCTTAAGTTATGATTTATGGTATCTAATATTCTTATGTTGAAAGAATATTTTTTTTGTATATTTTATGTTTTTATTTGGTTTTCACTTTTTATGGTCTACTAATGTTTTTAATTACACTGATGTTTATTTATCAATTTGCATTGGGTTTATTTTGATCACATCAGGAAAGAAACCAAATACCCCATATTTTATTTTAATATCTATGAATTTAAATTAAGAGTCAAATTCTAGTGAATGTTATGATACCTTAAAGTATATACAATCAACATAGTTTGAAATTTATAACCCTAAACTATTTTCTTATTTCTCCCTTGAGTTTGAATATATTGATGATGAGAACATCATTTACATCAGGTTGGTGTTACCATTTCAGTTGAACCATTGATCTCACTTTTGGTCAAAGTTGTATGAACCTAAATTTCAGATTCCTCTATTCAAGTTCGCATGACCTTAAAATTTAGATAACAAATATGGTTCAAGTAGTATAATAATAAATTATATCCATGTTCCCCCCTTTTAGATTTCCTATTCTAGTGTTGGGTTCACAAATATATATTGGTTCATATCCACCCTTTCTATGAACATGTAACTTCCTCTTGTTGTAAAATTGGGATCCCTAAACCCAACATCAATAGTAGTTTTCTATTACCATATCATGTATATAGAGAGTTATTCATGATGATATCTTACTATAATACTTTTATTAATTTTTTACCCTATTTACATGGTAATTTAATTGGATTATTTTTCATATAAAAAGGTTATATTAGTTCATATATTTAATTATAACCTCAGGATACTATGGTGGTAATATAAACATATGTCATATATTTTAGATAGATCATATTGATGAAACACAAATTATGTCTAAAAATTAGGTTCTAGGGGATTATAATCATTGATATTTTTTCTCATGAAGTTCAAATTTCATTATCATGAGTAGATTAGATCACGAGGATTGTTCCACTAATTGAAACAACACATGTTTTTGGTGTCCTTGAATGGTTTTATCTATGAGAATGTGTATTATTCCGTCTACTTGAGATAATTATTAGTGTGTATCATTTGATTTCATACTCAGATGCAATATGAAAACCATGACATTTATATTTATGGTGTGGTATCCCATGTAAAGTGTATCATTGATGGTATGGCATTGATTGAATTATCAAGATAAGAATTTTCCATTTGGATGAGATGTTAGTTCCTCGAATAAATCCATGTACATGTTTAAACAAGGAATATCTATATAATATATTCAAAAAATCTATATAAAATATTAAATGATGATGACATAAAGTATGTATCATATATAATATTTCATGATTTAAGTATATTATGTCATATGGTACTTATTTATTGGAAGTTTCCCTAAATATGAATCATCCTTATCTATTTATATGCTATGATGTGTTGCTATATAAAAATATGGGCTATGGTTATAATTCACTAATATCAAGATATAGGCCTAAAGGGTCTCACACAAAGTATATTATCAAATTCAACCAATTCTGATGAATTGGAGTTTAAAATGAAGTGGGCCCCATATATGGGGGATAATAATTGTCCCAGTGAGAATGATCACAAGTAAATTAATTCAGTTATACTATTCAACTTTATAATAATGATAATTGAATTTATTTTTCAAGTTATTTACAAGTTGTTTAACTATATAAGTGAATATGAGATAATATTTTTTTCAAATAAATTTTACATATTTATGGTTCATTATATAATTAAGGGAGGAATGAGCTAAGTTAATGACTCATAATTAATAATGTGGAATTTAATATTGTCAAAATTCATTGTAAACATAATCATGACATGAATGAAATGTATGCTTAGTTATTCATGTTGTTTTGGTTTGGTTTAAGAGGTTCAACTTATTGAAGGTCTTAAGTGTAATTTTTGAAAGTTAAACCTAACTATTTAAGCTCATTTTCTAGCCATGAATAGCGAGTGGAATAATTTTCATGAATTTATATCCCCCAATTAATCAATCATGGTTTATATAGGGAAACCAAAGGTAATATCAAGAATGCAATGATCCTTGTATGCATACTGATGCGTGATCTTCCAGCAATTGAAGGAATATTGTAATGCACCCGATTCTTTAATTATAAAAAAAGATCAAATAGAGGAATTCCATGGGTTTTTTATTGTATTTATGATCTAGATGATAACTTTCTTGGATCCTTTTAGCTATAGTAGTTCATAGATGAGAATATAACACCAGGATCACACCATTCCACCACGGTGTAGTTTTTATTTCATTTTTATACATAAAATTAATTGCATGAGATCCTTAGAATGAATTTAGTATTTTAATACTGAATCAAGTATTTAAGGATAAATTTTACGTAAAAATTTTAATTTTAACTATTTAAATACATACATGAAAATACCTAGTTCCTTTTAAAAGTATAAGAGAGATTGAGAAAAATTTTAAATTGTAAATTAATTTTAATTTGTATGAAATAAATTAAAGGTCATTGATACGATCCCATAGCCACAAAAGATGAATTGATTCAAGGTCATATAGAAAAGATATGGAAATATGATGATTGGAATCCATTTTTGGCCTTAAATAGAACTAATATATATTACTAAGGAGGTGAGAACTACGACTGGAGTGGCATCGTCCAATGTACCTACCGAAGAGAGATCGTGACATGGGGAACTTAGTTAATGCATCAATGCACTAAAAAAAGTTTAACAAATAGAGGATGGCTTACACTGCTTGTGTTGAAACCAGTGTCCCCATTGATTGAGGGTGGGATGACATAGACAATTTCCACTTAGACACTGCATGTATAAATAATAATAATAAAAATTCTTTTATAAGTGGTGGTGCTGCCTTCTCACCCCACATTCCACTCCTATGACCTTATCCTGGCCTATATAGGGCCTAGAATCCCATGGGGGGGGGGGGGGGTTAAGGCCTGATAAGACCAATAAATTCCAAAAAACTAAAATAATATTTTAATAATATTAAGAATTTGACAAAACACTTTTTGGGTATGTTTGAATTATAAATTATGAATTAAAATTAGTTTAATTTATTTTAATCTTAATAATCACCCTTGAGTTGAACTCTTTAGAAATTTATTTTTTTATGTGAGTTCAATTCATGTTGAACAATCATTATCTAGACCAAACAATGTGTATTTAATATTTAATATTTATTTATTTAATTATTATAATGTGGAATGTTTGTAATAATTACTTATTAAATGATGGTCTATGCATCATCCATTAACCTCATTATATATATAAGGGCCTATGTGTCCATGAGAGAGTATATTCATGTGCATCCCACTTTCTTGAGACCCCTCACCCTTGAGTGAGTATTATTGTATAATGAAGAGGATGAAGGAGAAGCTGTTTGTACTAAGATTTGATGAAACATTATATAGGGTGCATGTTGTAACTCAATTAGAATATGACTCAAGAGTTACCTCAAGGGTCGTAGTGGATCTGTCATCCTCTTGATAGATCAACCATTAAAAATAGCTCATGATCATTCAATTTATTTATCATATGAATGTTTTATTGTTTTTGTATGTGTATTTTATGCATGATAACATATAATAATAAACAAGGATGCATAGATAAAATTAAATTAATGCACAATGAATTTTTTTTATGCATAGTTAATTTGTGAGCTTGATCACATAGTAACAATCATGATAAATAGAAACAAACTTCATTGGTGGAAAAAAACATAAAAGAAAAATATTAAAAATCCATCAAAGAAATATTAATTTAAAAACTTAACATCACTTTAATTTAAACAAAACCATAAGTATGAGGTGGTCATCAACCATAATTCAGAGTACCTAAAACTATTTTGGAGTTCCTGTGAATGTGGAGGGTTGAATTAACAAAAATTGACATCAAAGAAATAAACATAGATGACTAGGTATAATTTTAGAGGTAATACTTTATAGAATTTAAATTAAGGATTCATAGGATATGAGACTCCACTTATAAGATCATGAAACTAAGATTTAAAGTGGTTGGAGAGACAAGATCATACCTTAGACTATAAAAGTAGTGAAGATTCTATAGCTCATGCTACAAAGAGAGGTTTAAGGATCTATTCCCACTATGCTACTTAATCAATTTGGTATTACAAATATAATAGTTGAGGGATACTAATATTTGAATAAAATAGTGGGATGAAGTTAATATATATATATATATATAATGTATAAATGATAGAAATCAATATAAAAGTATTAATATAATAAAGCTTCATTTCTTAGAAAAAATTTAAAGTAATACCACAAATTCACTATGATCAATGTTATTAAATGAATTCATCCTTAACAATACTAATTTGTAATACTTAAACATTCTCTAGTGAATAAAATAGGATATGAAAGGAAATTTCATGTTCTAGAATCTCCACTACTTGACGAGCCACCTCAGGAAGTAAGTGAGGGTCAAAAGGATTCTTTTAGGAGACTCATAAATGATGAATTTAATATTTAAATCATAATTTTATCATTAATTTTTAGTGAGTTGTGAAAGAAACATAAGTAAATGGATGGTTATACCATGTTGTATCATCTCAAAAAAGTATTTGCGGAGAAAGTGAATCAAAAAATGAATGAGATTTTTATTATACTAAATACATATAAATTGAATCATGGATTCAAACTAGTCCTCATATACTCGAGATAATAAATTAAATTGATTAATTAATAGAATCAAGATTCAAGATGAATTATGATCTTAAAATACATCACATTCTCTTATCCTTATCACTATGTTACTCATGTTTTTTTTGAGAATTATAAAATAAAAAATATGGAGAAACGACTTCAATATCTTTTGGATAAGGTATTTCAAGTTGATACGATGTTGAAGAAAGATGAATCTTCATTTCTCAGGGATAATAATAGGAAATACAAGGTTAAAAGTATAATTAAAATAACCAAAAAAATGAAAATTTATAATATCATTTTATGAAACCAAATATAAATAGGGAGAGCATCAAATAAGATGTTATTTTTTTACTTGTGAAAAAATGGTTACTAGAAGAGAAATTTAAATGAATTGAAGAAGAATAAGAAAGTAGAGGATTCTACTTTAGGTATATTCATCATTTTGTATAATATTTCTATCTTACTTCTTATATATTATATATAAAATAATATCTATATATTTTTATCCAAATATAGAAAATGATTAAGTTAAAAACGATTATAATAGTAAAGTTAATCAGGTCGTTTCTAATGGATCTTTACTTCTACATTGGATATAAAAGATTATAACTTAAAAATTTTAAGTAGAAAAATTATTTTAAAACTATTGTTATGTAATGTGTATTACCAAAAAATTATCTCAATATCTAGGTTAGACAGAATAATATTTTAATTCAAGGTAAAAATAAAATTTTCATGGTATACCAAGATTAACTAATAGTTTAATTATACTTGAATCATCTATGTCCTATATTGAAAATTAATGATGAATATAAAATTTAAGACTTAATCATATCCAGTTATGGAATATTAATTCATAGTCAAGTAAATTTAAAAAAAATGTTATGGAAATGCCAAGAAGGGAATTTAGACTATTTTTAAGCTAAAACACTTAGGTAAATGACATGATTTCTTATATGGGTTAAAGTGACAAAGAAACATTTTTACATTAAATATTATAAAGGCACAAATATTCTAGAACTAGTATAAAAAGATAAATTTGAACTATTTCAAGTAGAAGATAGAGTTAAATTCATGTAATTCATTATATTCCTTTCAGAAATTTAAGGAATGAAAAAGTGAAGAAATGAATATTCTTATTTAGAAGATAAGAGACGCTTCTAGTAGGTAAATCAAAGAATATATTAACCTATAAATAACAAATCATTAAAATATAGATTGGATTAATTCATAAACTAATATTTCCATATACACATTATATCCATGATGTTAGTAAAGTGAGGATTGATTATAAGACTTAAAATTCTTGAAATTTTACCATTATTCCTTCTTAGAAATGATTTACAAAATAGTGGTGTTAACTGTTAAGAATATTCCAATTATAATTAAAAATTGATATCATATAAGTTATTGTTTAAAATAAATACCTTATTTCATAATTCTTGTGTTTATATGAAAAGAGTTTTATAAGGATATGTTAGTAAACAATCATTAAGCAAGAGAAACACAAAGTGAATATCTTTTAATTATCCTAAACGTAGCTCAATATATTACATAAATCCTAAAGATAGAATAATTGTGGTCAAGTGAAAGAATAGATTTATATTAAAGGATACAAATATCTAATTGAGATAGTGGGAGAAAGATAGACTTAGATAAAGTCATAGATCGAGGTGCATAAGTATTTTTAATAGGAACAAGTTCCACAAGAGCTCGTGGAAAAGGAATGTTCCAGTGATACATACTCCATAGGAAAGATAAAACCAATGTGAGATGATTTTATAATAACCAAGTTAGGTGATATATTATTCATTGAGAATAATGAATCTTTATCCTACAAGTCAATAGTAATCGGAAAATTATGTAAAATGACATGTGAATATGAATTTAGAAAAATGGATTCCATATACCAAAAATAGGACTGTATTTTGGTAATTTCTTCAGTTGATGTAAATAACATTGGGAATAAATGGGAATTCAAGGTAGAGTTATAAATGGATGGTAAAGTGATTGAATATAAGTAAATGTTGGTTGTTAATGGTTTAAGATCAATTAAAGTTCAGGTTGTGTCAAAACATTTTTCTCTAATAGTTATGCTAAAATCCCCTAGAATTAATTTTTTTTATAACAGTTACCATGTTTTTTATATTAATGATGAAATGATACATTTATAGATCAAGGAATTAATTAAATAATGAAAAAATTATATTTCCATGTGTTTATAAAGGTTTAAGGGGAGTGACATAGTTGTAAAAGTGATATATATTGATATCATTTGAACAAAAGATATTAGTCTTATAATTAGTTATTACTAAAGTTGAAAATATATCCCTAAAGTGATAATCCCTCAAAATATTAAATATAAATATTATTTAATCCAACTATAGATAGTTAATTGGATAATTTTTTATGTAATTTAATCTATATTGATGAACCAACTATCACTTTATCATTTTTCATGAGTGAAAAACCCAAGACCTTCATTAAAGTACCACTATAGATTAAGAATACTTCTCCACTATAGGGTAATGTGAGTACAGGTGCACTGACCAAACTATTCTTTAGTTCCTTGAATATTTTTTAAAATTATACTATATAAATTAACTTTACTCCCTTTTGATTTCACTTGGTGACAATCGTGACAAATTTCTCACAAAGTGTCAATAGTATCTAAATAACCTATGAAAACTAGGGATCTCTATCATAGTGGTTGATAGACTTAATTATTTAATCACCTATGTTTTTAAATAATCCATTGATATAATATATCATATTATTACATGAACCAAGAATGATACCTTTTGAAACCAAAATTCACACTTTATAAACTTAGCATTCGATTTCTCATTTCTCAAAGTCTTTAGCATAATAATCAAATTATTATCATGTTCATATTTTTTTGGAGTATATAATAATATCATCTATAAATACCACTGGATGTTTTTTGAAGTAATCAATAATAACTCTATTTATCAATTCCATGAAGATTAATTGAATATTTTGGATTTCAAAGGGCATTAATATGAAGTCATAGTGTCCATAACTTATATTGAAGGTAATATTTGGAATATTATCCTCATTTACCTTTAATTGATGATATATTGACCTAAGACCAAATTTATATAATTAATAGTACCTACATAGTTAGTTAAACAAGTATTTAATCTATATTGGGGGATACTTTTTTTATCATGATATTTTTGAGTTTATGATAATTAATGTTGAGTAGTATTGAACCACCCTTCTTCTTGATAAAGAGGACTGATGGACCCCATGGTGAATTAATTAGGTGTATAAAACCCGTTTATAGATTCTATTATAGTCACTTCTTTAGTTATTCCATTTCTATGAGGGACATTCTATAAGGACACTTGAATATGGGAAGAGTTCTAGGTATAAGTTCCACCAAGAAATTATCCTCTCAATTTGAAGGAAGACTAAACCACTCTTCATAGAATACATCAGCATATTCCCCCAAAATGGGTATTTCGTATAGGGCGATCCTCTCATTTTATCCATAATTTTAACTAGATGTTATTTATTATAAGGATCCATTATCTATGATTGATGATTATTTTATAAAGAAGATCCATTATTCTTCTTGTAATTTTATATAATCAAAGGATGATTTGGGATATGAAAAGTGATTTTCCTATCTAAACAGTTGATGTTATCTCTATATAAATACAACTGATACATTCCCTATATAACATAAAATTCCACTATAAAGATTATAACAAGGTTTTTTTGGAGATTAATCCCATATATTTTTACTAGGGAATCATTAACTAAAGTGGTGGTCAAACTTACTTTTAGAATTATCAAGGTTTTTTGGGAGATCCATCCCCATGAGACCCTTGAGAATTAGTAATCTCAATATCAAAATTAAATGTGTACAAAACTATTTCCTTGTATCTTTCAATGACTCAAATCATTAAGAATTTTTGAAGACATGGATTTAGACAACTAAAGTGGTAGTCAAACTTACTTTTAGTGTTAATTAAAAATCCATAGGAGTACTATTCAATAAATTTGAATATTTCTTTTTATGACTTGATTGACTCATCCTCCCTTTTCATAAGTCTAATAAACTCCCTCTTTATTTTATGATGGAGAGTATAGGGAAAATATTTATTGATTTTTTTGAATCTATCCCCTTACATTGATTTGATATATTAATTCAGATTCATGTCGTTGATTATCACTCACACATTATAGAATTATTCCTCTAAATGAAAAATGGACAATATAACCTTCTATTGACTAGAGTATTAGAGGATATAGAATATATCCCCGATTTAAATAATCTATTGATTCACAATAATATTATAAAAATGTCCACTAAAAGTGGGAGGCATTTTCTACATAAATTATTAAATTGTAACTCGTTATTTTTTGGGAGAGAGAGGGTGATACACATGATTCAAGATATTATTCATAACTTGATTTAGTTTTTCAAGTACATTCATAAGGTTATTAACTCTCATTACCATCATATTAGGAATCTTTGTTATGAAGTGATTATATTTTCATTCATATAGATTATTGTAATGACTCCTAATATCCATCCATTAACTAAAATAAATTAAATTTAAGGATGTAAATAATCAAATTAATAAGCATACAAATAGTAAAAACATGAAGTTAAAAAAAATAAAAGAATAGAAAAATTACTCAAAACCATCATGTGTATCCTAACTTATGAGTTTATAGGTTTTAATATTGGATATTCATGGTCATTTTTATTAGGTTATATAACCTAAAAAGTTATATATTACATCATAAAATTATAATAACATAATAATTTATATTTAAATAATTTATAATGGTCTGTAAATTGCATATGAATCAACCTAAGCATTTCCAAAAAGAGTATCAAACCAAGATTATAGTTAGGACAACTTTTTTTGCACTGACTAAAGGTTGAGTTAATTCAAAACCATTATTTTTTTGGGATATTACCCCTATATTCATCTATTCTAGAGCCCGCATCCACTTTTAGTGTTCAGACAGGGACATAATTTTTAGGAAATGACACACTCTTTTTTTTTCCCTAAAATTTTATGATGTTTTCCTATTTATATACTTATGCATAGTTTTTAACTAATGTTTTCTTATAGTAATACCCAAAAATAAATTATCCTTTCTATGATACCATATATAGAAAATTTATTCTCATACACACACTATTACATGTTTTTTAATATAAAACTACATAAACCACATCCCAAAAATCTAGAGGTATAGTGTCTTTGGGAGAATAGATACATAATAAATCAAATTAGAAATAAATTAATTCAACTTAATTTTGATCTTTATATAGTTATCCTAAATCTATTTGTTCTTTTATTACTATAAAGGATACCCTAGGGACATACCTAAATAAAAGGTTGATCTATAAATCATAATACGGGAATAATCAAAGTAAAGCATGAATAGAGAAGGTATAAATATATGTCAAGTGGCATATCATGATATTATAAAGAGAAGGGTAATAAACATGAAAATTTTTTATAATGGAAATAATATCATAGTAACATAGTATCATAGATATGTGGTGAAAATATAAAGTTTCACATCATAACATAAGTAAAATCTCACTGCCAAGACAACACAACACAATGTTCTAGGCTAATTGACCATGCACCATACATGATATATCATGAGTTGAAAATTTACCTAATGAATTTGAGGGATTTGTAATTATGTTACCACCCATAAAATTATAATATGTACATGAATATATTTTTCATATAATAAAATCATGCAGAAGGCCCAAACATAAGAAAAACCCATGAAAAGGAAATAGGCTACATAATTAGGTCATAAGAAAAGACCAAATGATGTATCATATAGATTATAAAATGAACCAGGGTATCAATTATTTTAGATGTTAATATTTGAAAAATAAACCATAAGTATTATATATAGATTTTAAAAGTGTAAATTTCATAATAAAACAATATAGAAATAGGTATGGAATGGATTCCTATAAGTGACATTTTATGAAAATGGAGAGGAATATTTGAATAAGGTAAGAACATTTATTTTTTCATTAAAACCATAAGTAAACCAAAAATTTTTCTATAAAATAATGAATTATTTTAGGGAACATATTGGATTAATATTTCTTAATCAGTCCATGAAATAAAATAATAAATAGAGAAGTTCCAATTTTATAAAGTTTTCTTAAAATAAGAAGTTGAGAAGGGAACCTTAAAATGTTAAATATCCCTAAAAAATAATATTACATTAAATTATGTATATATGTGAGGAATATATATATATATAATATAAAATAAATAAATGATAATAATAAAGATATAAAGTAATTTTTAGAAAGATAAAATATAACCCAAAATAAAAAGGGTGATTTAGAAATTCACTTTCCCTAAGTCCAAAATCGATTGGTATGTATATCTAAACTCCTTAATAAAAAATAAAATTTATTAAATAATTTATTCAAAAATATTTTCTATTATATTTTATTTTTCGAGTTCCATTTATTACCATATGTTATCCATTTATTGTATATCGTTTTCTCATTAGCCACTTGGGGTTATATGATTAATTTCTCTAAACCTACTTCAGTTCATTGACTAAAGTGAAAGGAATTATAAAATAGTTTCATAATAAAAAAAATCATAGAGTTATATATAATTTATCATTATAGTTTTACAATAGTTATAAAATTAAATAGATTATCCAAAATAGATTGAGATCATAAATATGTCTTGGTATTCTTGTTTTTGGGTGGTTAAAATTACTATAATAATTTATTGTCCATATTATTATTATAATTCACAGTTTATACTAAAAAATATTAATAATGTCATAAATATTATATTTATTCATTAAATCATTTTATTAAACCAACCATGCTAGGTGGTTACAAAAAATGAAATACATCATCCATGGAGGTGGTGAACTTACTATAACACGAATGATATTTTTATTTTTTCAATAAATGTGAGGAAGGTAGATAATGGCTATTAAAAAACAAAACAAAAGTTTAGTATACTAATGATACTTATTTAATTATATTAATATGATTAGAATATATTTAGAGGAGGTATAATAAGAAAATATAAATGAAATGTGTAATTATAATTTATCACCTTACTTATTAGAAAAAATCCTTTACTATATGGAATATACCTTTAAAGGGTTGTATTTTGATTAAACTAGAACATATGATATGTGGATAAAAGTTTTGGAGAGTGTTTTTGTTAGATATTGGTAGAGCTAAAAAGCTTATGGTTTGAGAAGAAATGGGTTGGTGAAGGGGTCCTTTTATAAGTGCGGGGTGACATTATTTTAAATATTAATTTATTAATATAAATTGGATTGTAACATTTAAGGAAAGTGGATCCAAAATATATTATTAGTGTGGAAAATATAATTTATGGTATTTAAATACCTCATTCATATATTGATAGAATAAATTTTGTGATATTTTGTTGGATTATATCTTAATTTAACCCATTTACTCTATTTTTGACTTTACCATGGTGACTAACTTTCAACTAAGGTAACTTATTTTTATGAAAAAAATGAAATTTAGATTTTTTAAAAAATTTTAAATAATGATTAAAAATATTAAATACATATTACTTGATTCAATTTCTAATACTGATAAAGATTAATTTTAATATAAGTACGCATAATGAAATAAATATATTTTTCATAAAAGTGTATTTTTAAGCTTAAAAATAATTATTTAGGTCAAAGATTATGAATAGTGATGAGAAGTAAAAATTTGGAATTTTTTAATTCACATTCATTGATAATTACCCACATTATTAATTCAAAACCTTGGTAAATAATATATTTCCTGGTTACCATGAGAAATATGAACTTCAAGGAAAAATTGTCTTAAACCTTCAGTTTTTGTGGTTATTAATATTTTTATCTTTAATTAACCAATCCATAAATAAATTTTAAATTTTGAAACTTGAGTGTTTTATTAAAATTTGAAGTTAATTTGAAAATTAAATTGTTAAATGAATCAAATCTAGATTTTTTAATAATTTATTTTTGAAACTAATTGTTAAGCTATTAATTGATTTTAAAATTTGAAGTGAATTGTGATTTAAATTGATAAATTTCATTTTAAATTTAATATCTTGAAATTTGGATTAAACTATGTATTTTAAAGAGGTGTAATTTTAATTTGTGGTGAGCAAAGACTAAATCAATTGTGAATTGGGAAATCATAAATTTTGATTGTTTTATTAAATAAAACCAAATATTAATTATTTAATTGAATTAAATGATTCATTGGATAATTTTGATATAATTTTAATTATTTTTCAAATTAATTAAAGAAATTATACACTTTAAAAAATTATTTTTTGTGATTTCAAAAGTGGAGGTAGAAATGTGGAAATGGTAAGTGGCCACATGAATGAATTTTGAAGCGACCATATGTTGAAGAATATTTGGAAATGTATCAAATATTATGCATGAAAAAAATGTAAGAGACTAGTCTTGTTTGTTGAAAAATTAGAAAAGGAAATTTACCGAGGTTGTATTGCCTCAAATGATTTCATTTAATTTGTGTGCCTCTCTTTATGCAATTAAGGAAATCAACAACACTATTTATAAATCAAATATAAGCCTCATTCAAACCGATCGTGCCTTACTAACCTCTACCCCAACTAACTTTAAGTCTTATTTAAACTAACTATTAAATCCTCCTTACACCTACCATGGTATAGATATTCTAATAATCCACTCTATCAACTAAAACCTACTGTATTGGAACACTCTCAAAAAACTGCACTTAAGAAACCCAATGTCATTGATTCCTGAAGAACCACATTCACATCCAAGTAAATAGATCCTAAGGATATGGTAATGAGGTGAAATTGAATTTCAAACAATATAACACCCACACTGGAACCAAAGAGCTTGCCTAAGGGGAATTATTAGAGAAGCATTTATAGATGAGATATAGATTTGTCTTGATGTATTAAAGTAATATGAATACCAAATGAACCAGGAGTTCTAGTTTTGACTCAATAATGACCAAACTCAAAGATGAATCACCCAATAAGATTTATTACACCTAGATGTAAGATTAATTGAATTGATATATGAATATAAAATAGATAGATTTCATTTAAATCTTCACATAATATTTTTAATCCCAGTTCAAGATGAAACAAGGCACAATTTATCCAAATTAAAGCATTGATATCCATCTGATAGAAAGAAACACTCTATGTTTATTGTTATTTCATTCCCAATTAGTATTTAATATAGATAAATAACTTGGATCCATCCCAATTCACCGGATATTGGTTTTAAAAAAATTATAAAAAAGCTATTTTATGAAAAGACCCAATGAATTAAAACCGCCCCAGTTGCTTAAAGTTGCGTACCATGAATTAACTGATCATAATAAGAAAATTTCAAAATAATGATTAAGGGGCCATATTATTAAAGAAATAAAAATCAAATAAATATTTGATCATGATCTTAGATGAAATAAACACCAAGAATTTCCATCTTGATTGATGAAGAGAATCTAAACCAAGTTGAGCCCCCACCTAAACCAAAATAGTTGAAAATGTATCTGATAACCCAAGAATATAATGAAAACCTTGATGAAATAAAAATTAATATTGAATTTTTGATGAAGAATACTGAATATCGACTGAAGATCCTTTACTTGGAAGAAGATAAGACCACCAAAAATAGTGTAGGATTATTCCAACATTGATCGAAGAAATCATGCCCAATTTTTGAGGCCCATATGTAGTAATGTCTTCGAAAAAATCCATTAAAATAGTATATTATTATTTTAAGGGGACCCTATCCCAGAATGTGCATCATCTTCTTCCATTAAGAATAATTTTTTTTCTAATGAATCTATAGAGGATAAAGTCTTTTTTTCTTCGATCCTTCATGAAGGAGTAAAGATCTCGATCATAGGAGGTTAATGTTTTAATGAAAAATATTCAAGTGTGATAATTTGGAGAAATATTTACCATAAATCTATGCACATGGAAGTAATATAAAGAGAAGGAATTGGTATTAGAATTTGAGGAATAATTTTGAAATATTAGGATCACGGGAGAAGAATATCATGCTAATATTTTGGTTGAAAATGGAAGACTAAAAAAATTTAAGTGTTTCTATATAAATAAAAAACAATTCACTTGAGGATATTGGGATAATTATATAATTGATTGATCAATTAGAGTTATTACTATTTTATTTATTTTCTTTTTTGATTATCTATGATTCTCCTGTGATGTCACACTAAGCCATTAGTAGTTGAGTCAAAGAGATTTACCTTACCCTTATAAATGAATTCTGATCATAAATGATTTTTTATAATTTATTAACCTCTATGGATTCATTTGAAATGTTAATATGTTAGTATATTTTATTAATTCATTGAATTTTGAGTTTATCTTCCCTCTTTCATTGGATTACACACCTAGGGCACTTAGATTATGTCCACTACTTGTGATCATAAAAGTGGGACAATCAAAGGACGGTTGGAGATCTATGATCATAGAGATAGATGAAGTTAGATGTTTTAATGATTACTACAATAATCTGATTGTGACTCAACAAATAAGAGAGGGTAATTAGTGAGGTTTCATTTGATCTGAGAGATAATATAGGAATTCAATTAGAAATAATTATTTAACATCAATGGAAAGGATATAACCTAGGTTATGCCAAAAAATTATAAAATTGAACTTAATACCAATAAATAACATTCATTGTTTCAATAAATCAAATCCATTATACAAAATAAGAACACATCTAAAATTATTTACTCTCAAAGTGACAACCTGATTCCACTATTTCTGCATTTATTTGGGTTCAAAAATGTTTTGCTAAGGGCCTCGCGACAAGTTTCTCATTAAACCCAACACCATTTATGGGGAGGTAAATTTTTTTATATTAATTTTATTTAAAATTAATATAAAAAAATGATGATATACAGTTCATCTCAACTTATTGGTTTTTGATATAGAGGTTGAAAAAACTATTTTTGAAAGGATGAGTGCTTTAAAAATCACTAAACAATATGAGAGGGGATTTGCCACAGTTCCATTAAAAATTTCCATATATTTAGATTCTTCTTCCACTATAATGAATTTAGGGAGTGAAAAAATGGAAAACAATTTGTAACAATTTTATAGATTTTTTGGAAAACTTTATGTACCCAGTTTTAATAATGATAATCAGATTCAACCACCTAATAACCAACTATATTTTGAACAAAGAACTGAGATAATGTAACTCATGAAAAAATATCATATATTTGAAGGAGAGGAACCTAACTAGAATATAATAGAGGTTTATAATGTTTATAGTAATTTAAATACTATAGAAGTATCATGGGATTAAGTTATCTGGAAGGAAATCCCTTTATCTCTTAAATTAGACACCAATGAATTAATCTATAACCTATATTCTAGGTAAATCAATACATGGGAAAGGATGTCGAAGGCATTCCTCTAGATGTACTTACTTTCCTCAAGGAGAAATTATATAAGGAAATAAATCTATAGGAACATGCAAGAAAGTGAATAAACTATCTATGATTTCTGGGAGAGATTTAAGTGGTTTAGAACCTCCTACCCACATTATCCTTTTAAATATCACAATTTCTTGGTATTATTTTACCAGGGATTGGTGGAAAATGACTGAAATCCATTAGATTATTCTCTTAGTGGATCATCAATAGAAACATTACCTACTAAATTCATAGATATAATTTAAGAGATCTCCCAAAATTATCAACAATTCCATACAAGAAGCACAATGAGAGGATTACATGTGCTACAAAGTTTCAACTCACCTTTAATTAAAAATAATATTGAATAAATAACTTATCTTTTGAAGAATTTCACACTAAACAAGGTATAAGAAACATCACCCACCACACCTCTAAGAGTCTACTAGTTATGTTAATCTCAAGAGAACTGCATTGATCGCTGACCTCAAGTTCATGGGATTGAGAGTTGTGATTCTATTTTCCAGAGACAGTTTCAGTAGTAACTAGAAAATAATCATGGATATAGGGAGTATTCAAATACATAGTTTAGAGATATGAAACAAAAAAGTGAACCTTTTTACAAAGGTTTTCTAATGACATTTGAGCCTCCTCCATTCCAAATAGGCATCTCTCAGCCCTCCATAAGGTATCAAATGGAAATAAATAAGAACCTACCATGAAGTAATTACTAAAGCAACTTGTTAAATACCACATCACACATCAAACAACCTTTAATACTGATGGATCAACATTTAAAAATATACAAGGATAATAAAAACATATTATGAATGCTGTCAATGACTTTAAGAATCCAGAATTAGGTAATCTTTCTGCTTAGTCAATTCCTAACCCTAAAAGAAATTTCAATTCTATTATATTAAAGAGTGGTAAGGAGCTAGGAAGTAGTGATCAATCAATATCTGAAGAAGGATATGGAAGTGAAAATTCTTCTTTACTAGATAAATTTTCCCATGATAAAAAAGTTTAATCACCTATAAGAAACCCCCTATGAAGAATAATAAATTGAATTCCTGATTAGAGGACCTATACCAGCCCTAACATGTCATCCTATCTAAATAAAGACCCCCCCAAAGAGACCTAGGGGTGAAACATTATAAAAAGAGATCCTAGAGATATTAAAGAAGGTGTAGATTAATAACCCATTACTATAATCCATCATCTAAATTCCTAGATATTAAAAATTGATCAAAACATGTTCACTACAAGGATAATATTTCAAAGTAATGAATAGGTAAGTTCAGTTAAAAATGTTTCTACTCTTATAGCCCAAAAAATACACCAAAAAGTAAAAATTCAGGTACCTTTAGTATCCATTTCACTATTAGTGAGATTAATTTTTTCAATGCATTTGAGATACCGGGGAATCAATTAATGTAATTTCTTATTCAGTTTATTCATATCTACATATTGGAGAACTCAAACCCACCTGAGTGGTTGTGCATATTTCTAACCAAACCCTTGCCTACCCAATAGATGTTCTAGAATATGTTCTAGTCAGTGTACAAGGATTTTCCATCCCTGATGAATTCTACATTATGAACATTGAATAATTTAAAGGTAAATATTTTTCCCCTATCATCGTAAGTAGGTAATTTCTCAAGACTTCCAAAAAATTAATAATGTTTTTGAAGTAAATATTTCTATGAATTGTAGAGAAAGAAAACAATGAATTCTAATATTTTAAATTCAATGAAATACCCCTATGAAGATCAATCTATTTTTACTTGAAACTATTTTTGAATTTCCTTATTACTTTAATGAATAAATAACAATGTTTGATGATATAATATGATTAGGATAAGATCTATAAATAGATGATTTTTCTGATGATTCTATTTTTGAAAATGTGTTAAATATGGAAAAAATATTATATTCTAGACAATTAGAAGAAATTTATTAAATTTAATTGGATAATTTGTTCAAAATAACCATTGAAACTTTTTATTTACATGTATAAGATACCAACATGGATAAAATTAACCTAGAAACATCATTAGAAAACCCCTTGATCTGGAATTAAAATTTCTACCATTAAATTTTAAATATTCTTAATAAAAATAAAATGAAAATTTTTTATAAATAATTTCAAATAATTTAAAAACAAAACAAGAGTATAAAATTTTGTAAAATTAGAAAGAATATAGGGTAATAGGTTGGACACTGGGAGATATTATAGGGATTAGCCCTACCTCCTACATTCATAGGACTTTTTTCAAAGTGAGTCCAAACCTATGATATATCCTAAAATAAGGATAAAAATGACTATTCTATAAGTAATATAAAATGAAAAAGAAATACTTTTAGGAGTAGGAATAATTTACCCCCACTCAGACTCCCAATGGGTGAGTCCCATTCAAATTTTCCTAAAGAAAACTACATACAAAATTTTACGAAATGAAGGGAATGAATTAATGCCCATAAGAATTCAAAATACTTGGAGAGTTTTCATTGACTGCAGGATATTGAATAATATGTTTTGAAACAACCATATCACTAGATCTTTATAGACCAAATATTATATAGGATAGTTGGGAAGGGTCACTATTTTTTCTATGATGGGTTTTTGGGTACTTTTAGGTTTCAATTGCTCTTGAGGATAAGGAAAGACCACATTCACATGTATCCTCAGTATGTTTACCCATTGAAGGATGAATTTTGATCTTTTTAGTTACTTAGGTATCCTTTTTTATTACATGGTAAGTATCTTCTTAGAAAAAACTGAGAGCTTCTAGGTTGTATTTCTTGATGACTTCACTATCTAGGTAATTTTTTCTCAAATTTGTATAAAGAGTCTATAAAAATTTTCATTGAGAAGAACCTAGTGTTGAATTTAAAAAAATTAAATTTCATGGTAGAAAAAGAAATATTTTTGGTCCACATAATTTTTAAATAATGGATTTAAGTTGAAAAGGCCAAAATTGATGTTATTTATACACTACCTTACCCCACCAAAGAGAGACAATTTAGGTCATTTTTATAATTTTTAGGATTTCATTGAAGATTTTTTAGGGATTGTAGAATTTTTTTTATACCCATAAATAACATAGTAAATAAGGAAAATAATTTTTTTGGATGATTAATACAGGTTAGATATTGAAAATATAAAATAAATCTTGACCACTTCCACTATAATCTTCCTATCGAACTGGGATCATCATTTTGAGATACCGTGTGATGATTCAAATAGAATTGTAAGAGTTTTAATTTTACTAAATATTAATGGAATCTCACAATTTATATACTATGGTTTAAAAAAATTAGACACAACTCAAATAATTTATAAAACAATATAGAAAGAGTTTTCTATTTTTGCTTATTTATAAAATTTATGGTCTTATTTGTTTCGAAGTAAAATGACTATATATTATAATCATAAAATGCTTTTGTATTTGATAAATATGGAAAATGAAAATATGGGGATAACGAGATGTATGTTTTTATTGTAAGAGTTCAATTTAGATACCAAATATAATATTGGTACTGAAAATATGGTTTTAGATCACATGAGTAGACTACCTTACACCACCGAGGCAGACCCACCCATTGAAGGAAAATTGAATGAATATTTTTCCCAGTGAGATGTTTTATGAAGCCACTCAAATACTATTCTATCATTACATAGTGAATTTTTAGTCACATGAAAGATACATTCTTCTTTTCTAAACATCAAACACTTAAATTAAAATCCATAACAAAATATTATATCTGGAAAGATCTTTGTTTTGGAAATATTTGTAGTGATCAAGTAATAAGGAGGTGTATCCCCAAATAAGAAATTAAATATAAGATTATATTTTTCTACACAATTAATGTGGAGGAAATTTTGTATCTCAAAAAAAATAATAAGAAAGTTTTAGAAGATGTGTTATTTTGACCCTCAATTTTTAATGATTCATATGTTTTTTTCAAAAAGTGAACAAACTATCAGTTTACTGGTGAAATTTTCAAAAGACATGAAATACCCACAAAACCATTGATTTTCAATGAAATATTAGATTTATGGGGATTGAATTTCATAGGAATATTTTTCCTATCAATTGTATTTTCAGAAATTTTGTTAATAGTGGATTATATTTCTAAGTGGATTGAAGCATAAACCACTAGAACCAATGACTCCAAAACTGGGATTAAATTTCTAAAATCAAATATTTTTTGTTGTTTTGGAGTTCCTAAATCAATAATAAGTGACCAAGTAACACACTTATATAATAATAATATGGAAGTCTTAATGAATAAATATTGAGTGGACCATAAAAATTCCACTAAATACCACCCACAAACCAATGGAATGGATTAGGTTTCAAACAGATAGATAAAAAGGATTCTGGGGAATAATGTTCAACCCAAATATAAATACAGGATTAAAAATATTGAAGATGCACTATGGGTATATAAAACTACCTAAAAACCACATTGGTTATCTAACCTTATATAATGGTCTATTGAAATGATTTTCACTTGTTGAGTTAGAGAAAAAATCCTATTGAGATATTAAGAGAGTAAACATGAAGTTTGGTAAACCTATGGGGTAGATAAAATTATAAATGAGAGAACTAAAAGAGCTAAGTGGAGTGGAATATTAGAATTCACCATCATATAAGGAGAAAACCATATCTATCCATGATATAATCATCTAGAACATAGTTTTTCAAATTGAAGACAAAGTGATGCTGTTATATTCAAGGATAAATCTTATGATAGTTAAACTTCATTCCAAGTTGAATAAACCATACATAGTAACTAAAAACTTTCCATTTAGTTCAATTGATATCAAGGTAGATGAATCACCAAACATTATCAAAGTTAATGGTTAAAAAGGTATAAAATACTATGAATATTTATGGAAGGATCTAATAAAATATTCAAAACTTCTCCCCAACAACATTTAATAAGAACCATAGGTCACCTCTTTACTTCCCGCTAGTTTAGATGATTTTTTTAATCTTTATTCCTTGATAAATGCATGACAGACATAAATGGTTGTGTGTTTGTACTATGTGTGGGGGATATAGGACAATTATATTAGGATTTAAATACTTCTTAGGTTTCTTATTTCTACATTGAAGTGGTTTTAGTCTTAAAGAAATACCATTCGTCTTTTAAATGCTATACATAACTCTTTTATATAGTATTTTTTTATGATTTTTAAACATTCATTAATCCATATGCATGCCTTGCTGATATTTAATACCATGATAGAGTAGAGAAAAATCTTGGGTTTTGAAATTGTGATAGTTGGATGATTGTTAAGTTAACTCACCACTAAATTCATGTAAGTTTATATATTTTTTTAAAATAGAAAAAGAGTTGTAAATAAAAAATAACTCGGTGTAAATAAAATCATTTCTTGAAGGAACCAAATTGATGAAATAAAACCTATATAAACATACCTTAGTGACTGATTAACACCTCTAAGAGGATCCCTAAAAGGCCATCATATAGCTCATATAAAGTTTAGTAAAATAAGTAGATGGGATATAATTTGAAAATATTCCTAAGTCAACATAATCACATGTGTTTATGTGTTATCCATTAAATAAGAGTTTTAGAAACTTGATAGTTAGTTTCCAAAGTGTTTATTATATATATTGATGATTACAATTAGTAATCAAGGATACTTATTTTTTTGATATGGTTTAGTTCTAGGTATAGTTTCAATCATTAAATAAGTATCTCTACATAATTCATTTCACAAATATGGATAGGAAAAATCAATAAGTTCTAATTGAAAAAGGCGGTGGATAAGTTTGTGGAATTCTGAACTTGGATCAATAAGGGGGATACTATATATCAAAATTTATTTTAGGAAGTATCAAGGAAGTGTAAAAACGAATCTTGGAAATGGAGATTTGGTGAGAAATAAATAGAAAGTCCCCACTCATTAAAATCTTGAGTCCACTAGGATACATTCCATTTATAACTGAAAACTAGAACTTGGGTTAGAATTGATACCTTTATAGTGTGGGGGAGTGATGGGTGGTCAAAATTTTGAATTTTTTAATTGATTATAACTAATAATTATCCCCAATATCAATTAAAAAAAGACAATTAATACATTTCTTGGTTACCTTAAGAAACCTAGACTTCATTGAAAAATTGGATTAAACCTTGAGTATTAGTGGCTCTTAATAATTTTGGATTTAATTAATCAAGCCATACATAAATTTTGAAATTTTGAAATTTAGTTGTTTTATTAAAATTTTAAGTCAATTTGGAAATTAAATTGTTAAATGGCTTGAATCATAATTTTCTAAAAATATTTGTTTTGAAATTTATTGTGAACCCATACATTTATTTTGAAATTTAAAGTAAATAGTGATTTAAAATGATAAATATAATTTGAAAATGAATATATTTAAATCACTGTTAAATGGGGTATTTTTAATGGTTGGAATTTTAATTTAGGATTAGAGAATATTGAATTGATTATGAAATGTAAAATCTTATTTTTTCATTATTTTGTTAAATAAAACTAAAATATAATTTTTAAATTAAATTTAATGAATTACAGGATATATTTTATATTATTTTATTTTTTATTATATTTTAAATTAATTAGATAAATCTTAAACTTTAAAAAAGGTATTATGTGATTTGTATAGTGGTGGTAGAAATGTGGAAAAGGAAAGTGACCACATGAATACATTTTTAGGTTACACTATATTGAATTATATTTGGAAAAGTTTTGAAGATGCCACATGAACAAAAAAACCGTGAAATCATGATAGTTCACTTGAAAATCAACAAAGGAAAGCTATCGTGGCAGTCTTTCCTCAACTGACCACACTAAATTCATCCACCCCTCCTCTAGTAGTAAAGGCGGTTGACTAAACCCTTTGTAAATTGACCAAAATCTTCACTCAAACCAGCCATGCATTCCTCACCTCTACCTAAAATGACCATAAGAGTTCTCTAAACTAACCTTGATCTAATCCTTTGACCTATCACAACATATAAATTCCACGAATCGACTACATCAACCCAAACCTACCACAATGGAAAACCCTCAACCAACTAAACCTTAGAAATCTGATGCCATTTATTCTTGAAGAAACGCCTTAAAATTCTTTTACATTAAGTATAAGGAGATGATATTTAGTTGATATTAAATTTTTAAAGAAGAATAAACCCACACTAGTACTGAGGATCTCACCTTAGGGGTGTTTGTTTTTCTAAAAATAATTTTTAGATGATAGATTGATATGTCTCCATGAAATAAAGTAATATGAATACCAACTAAACTAGGATTGATGGATATGATTAAATAATGAATGAAATAGAATCCGACTCACCCAAAAAGATTGATTACACCAGAATGGAAGATGAATGGAACTAAGATATGAAGTTGAAACTGAATTATTTCATTTATATATTTGAAAAATATTTTTTAGCCTAATTAAATATGTAACAAGGAATTATTTGAAAAAAATTTAAGTGTTCAGATCCACATTATAGATATTTACATTCTGTGATTGCAAGAAAATTTTCACTATATATCTTTAATATAGATTAATACCTCAGATCCATCATTATTCATTGACACATGGTTTGAATAACACTAAATAAATGTTGTTTGAAGAAAATAACCAATGAGTTCACACCACCCAAACTACTTAAATCCACAAATAAATAATTAACCAATCTCAATCAAATAATTTATTAAGAATAAATAAGGGGCCAAAAAATTGAAGAATAAAGAGCATAGTAAATACTTCATCAAAAGATCATCTGAAAAAACACCAAGAATTTCCATCCTGATTGATAAAGAGAATATGAAACAAGATGAGCCCCCACCAAAACTGAAATGGTTTAAACTATGGATGATAATGCAAGATAATCTTGTAATAGTTTAGGAAATAAAATTTGATGTTGAAATTGGATGAAGAATTTTGAATATAAATAATTGATCATAGATTTAGAAGAAGGCGATACCACCCAAACTAATGCAGGCTTATTCTAGCCTTGATTTAATACAATGATAATAATTTTTAAGGCCCATATACAATGAATTCTAGGACCAAATCCACTAAAATAAGACCTTTTTAGGGGGACCCAAGCAAAAAATATGCATATTCTTCTTCCTTCAATCATAATTTGATATATTGTGAATCCACATAAGAACTAATCATTTTTTCTTTGATCCTTTGTGAAATAGTATGAAGCTCGATTATAGGAGGAGAATTTTTTAACAAAAAATATTCAAGTAAAATGATTTAGAGAAATATTGACCATCAATATATGCACATGGTGAAAATATAAGTGGAAGGAATTAGGGTCATAATTTTAGGAATAATTAAGAAATACTGGGAACATGGGAGATAAAGATCATACTAATCATGTGGTTAAAAATGGATGATTAAAAAACTCAATGAATTTGTGTATAAATCAGGAACTATTCACCCGAGGAGTAGGGGATGCTTTCTTAACTGATTGATCGACTGGAGTTGTTACTATTTTATTTTTTCTTTCCATTTTTTTATTAGTTATAATTATCTAGTGATGACACACTAAATATTTAATTTCTAATCCAAGCATATTTACCTCACCCCTTATAAATGAATTATGATCATCAATGAATTTTTTCTCTACCATTACCTCTTTAGATTCATTCTAATTGTTTTTATATTAGTAGATTAACTTAATTATATGAATTTTGATTTTATCTTCACACATTCACTAGATTACACACCGATGCCCCTTAGATTATATACACTGCTTGTGATCATAAACATTGGTCTATATAAGGATAATTGGAAATCTCTAATCATTGGGATTGGTGATGTTAGATGTTCTAATGATGATTGAAGCACTCTGATTGATCCAAAACAAATGGAATAGGCAAACCCATGGGGTTTTATTTGTTTTTAGAGAGAATAGGGGAATTCAATTTGAAATAATAATTTAATAGGAACTTTTAGGAGATATATTATAATATATAATTTAAAACTAATTTATTTGATTCAATGTTTCCATGAATCAAACCCATTAAACAAAATAAAAACACATCCAAAAATTTTCCTCTTCAAGAGACAAATGAATTCCACTATTAATGTATTTATTTGGGTTCATGATTATTTTTCTAAGGGATCCTTGATAGGTAAATCATTAATATAATTGTTACCCATGGTATTAATTGGGTTAAGTATAAAAAATGAGGGTTATTTGGTTTTCAAACTAATCCAAAACTGAATGAAATCTTGTGAATATTTAATTGAAGGAAAATGACCAAAAAATATCTTTTTATTAGAATAAAATATAACTTAGTTTCCAAAATGTCAATCATAAGTTTTTAAATTAAATATATTATTTATAAATGATATATATCAGTCCTTTATATATATTTGGTAAAAATAATTCTTAAATTTTTTAGGCATGCATATATCATATAATTTCATAATAGTTATGGTATTTCTAAAAGCTATATTTTTACTTTTCACTAAAAAATAATCTTTTTATAAAAATATAAAAATACCCCATATGATAAATTCAATGTGGTGATTCAAAAAATAGCAAAATAAATTTTTAAACTTGAGAAAAGTATTTTTTAATTAAAAATTTTATTTATGGAAAATATTAATTTTATAATAAGATCAAATTTCTGACTCTAATAAAAATTATGATTCCATAAAATTCTATAATCATTTGTATACACATAATTAGTGTTTTATGAAAAAATTTTATGAAAATAAATTTTAATTTTAAAATTACCAGAAAAATTTATTAAAAATACATATGTTTTATAAAAAAATTAAAAAAATTCTTTATTTATGTTAAATATTTAACAGTAATATTTAATTGTATTATGATTTTATATTTTTTATATTTTTATTCTTTAAATGTGATTTTTTAAAACAATAATATATATATATATGTTTAATATCACTAAATATGATATATTTTAAATCTCAAGGATAATTCATTATATAAAAGTTATGTTTGTTACACCATATGTGGCGACAGAACCAAATAAGTGAGCTAATGAGACAACAAACTTAAAATAAATGAGATATACAAAGATAATTTCACCACTTTTAAAAATACTAGACACATTCCCACTATGGTGTGGACACCTATACCATGGTGTGGTGCCCTTTTAGGCAACCAAACATGATCGACTACTGTGGAATTAAACATAACATGGTACTCTCCGTGATCTAACCCCAAAAACCACCAAAACCCTCCCTCAACATTCCTAGAAAACATTATTTTAGACCCCATACAACACCATATTAGGACATCATGGTAGGTAACCACAATGAAACCTTCCCGACCATGGAACTACACAACCCAATCTAGTAGAACTGAGGGACTGAAATCCATGCCACCATGGTTTATCCTTCTCGACCATGTCACAACATACCCCAATATAGTAGAAATAAGGGCCTAAGTTTTAGGTTACCATGGTGAATCATTTCCCATAAAACCCTTATTTAGCGCAGCTAACACCCTATATGGAATGAACACTATCAGCATAGTGTGGTCTTACCCAAGATAAAAAAAATAATGCATGGATAGTGCCTTCATTAGAAAACAAATACCATACAAGTTGTGATGCCTTATCCATAAAATGATCTGTTGCGGCTCAAAACTGTAGAACCTAAAAGCATCAAAACTCCCAAAAAAATTACAAATATCCAAATATTAGATAATATAAACCTCATATAGTCTTGGGGTCATAAAAAATAATCCTTTAGTGCAAAAAAATTCTTTCTAAAGTCAAATTCCTTATGTGTTGAATATGGAACTGAGTTATCCCCATGGGTAATGAGGTGAAAAGTAAAGGTATCAACCTTTCCTCTTAATACTAGTGCTATGAGAAAGAAAAAATTGATCCTATGTTGCAAATTTTTATAAAAGGGTTGTGAGAACATGTTATTTATTATATCCTTAGGGGATGTATGGGGGGTGACATCTAATACAGTTACCTAGAGCATTTTTTTGAATGTTTTTCATATTTCTACAAGCTTATATATGGATACCCAGGATCAAAATATATATTTTTTCAATTGGTTATTAGGCCATTTTGGTGGATCAAAACAAAGATCATCACAATGGGTTTAAACCATATAGCACTCATCTCAAAGATAATAACCTATCTTTGGTATTAGATCTCAACCTACTGTTCACAGAGAAATTTCATGCTTATTTCATTAAGAACCAGATTCCCTCCAGCACATAGTCATAAGTAATGGTTAATAGAGATGGTCAAGGGCATTGGGTGTGTTTAAAATAACCCTGGAAGGGTCTTAATATTTACATAGATTAATCCTATGATCATGGTATAATGTATATAGGAGGTATCATTCATAACTACTGGGGTTTTATGGTTATGGAATTATATGCTTATTATGGGGAAGGTAGCTCTCATTTAGAAGAAACCCATATGATGATTTTCATGATTTCCATGAATAAGTTATTCAAACTTTCACTCTTCGTAGTCAAATTAGACTATGATTTAGTATCCAAGTCCTTTTTAGGACATTACTTTATCTACTGGTCAATCACTTATGTCATTATAGAATGTAGAATCATGCACCACCATGAAGCATAAATCCTCAACACCAGGTAGGAGGGGAAGATGGTGGATAATTTAATTTTCACTAAAGTTGATTAGGATAAGATCCTAACTATATATTATATTATTTTCTCCATGATAGTGGATTATAAAGACATTGTTAATGGGGAATCCCTTAGTATTCACCACAAAAATCCCCTCTAATTTACATATATGACATTTCCTAGTTTTTGAAATATTTTTTAATTATTAGTCAGTCAAATAACAATTCTTGGTAGAATTACTCAATCAATCTATAAAATGAAATAATTTTAGTGTTAAAGGAGAATGGGAAAGAAGATGGTTTTGAATATGGATATCTTTAACTTGAATTTCATAACATTTGGTTTAACACCCTTTATATAGGCTTCTCTTGTATTCTTTAATTGTTCTAGTGAATACCCTAAAAATTTCATAAATTCTCCTTTCATTTGAACACTTGTAACATAATAGATCAATTAAATGAATTTGTTTAATAATTAAAAATTCATTGTGGTCCATTAGAAACCCCATGAAAATTATTCAATGATATTTAACTGAAAATTTTATAGATTTAGATGGAATAATAAATGTGGTAATGTGTGATATCCAATATCACATGCATATTTCTACAATAAATATGCTTATATTACTCTAATTGATATGATATGCCTATATTACTCGTAGAAATATTCTTATATTGACCCAAGTGATATTCTTATACCATATAACCTATCATTATATCAAATATAGTTATATGTACATATATATATATATATATATATATATATATATATATTAAAACCTATAATATTATTTCAGTTTATACAAATAGTTTTCATTATCTAACTTTCAAAAGTCCTCTTAGACTTTACATTAATTTCACCTTATGTCACATCCTATGTGATAAATTATAAAATCATATAACACTATGGAAAATATTATATTATTTTTACAGATAAAAAATTAAATACATATCTTAGTATGGTACAAAATATTTTTAATAATGTAAATTCTCTTTCACATAACCTTTTATGCGACCCTGTACACATTTATAACATTAATAATGATTATGAATTCCTAATTTATAACAATAAGTTAAGAGAGACCTCTACCAAAGCATCAATACCACTCAAGTTACAGGTGTATTTTGTGTGATATCAATAAAACTCATGAATCTATATATAAATATCCACTAGATGTAACTCATACAATATATATAATTATATAATTATAGCGTCCTACCCTAGAAGCCACTAAGTGGTGCCCCAAGATGGTTGGTAAGTTAACCACAAGGGAACCTCCCCATACTTTAGATGCTTTCAACTAACAACAAGGGCCAATGTTAAATCCTTGGGGAGACTATTCCCTACTATTCAGACTGTATCACACTGGTAAATAATAGTGGTAAACAATAGAAATAGAAATAAATGAGCAACAACAGAATAATAAATTACCCAGATAAATAAATAGATGGAAGTTAAATCATTAACATATACAAAATTATTGATGATCAACCCATGTAGCTATAAAAAAAGTAAGTATGTGGGGTAAATAGAAAAAATAAGTATATCGTGGTTTTCTTTCCTCAAATGATCACACCACATTCATGTACCCCTCCTTATGTAATGAAGGAAATCAACAACACCATTAATAAATCGATTATAAGACTCATTTGAACTGACCATTACTTCCTCACCTATGCATCAACCAACTTAAATTCTTCTCTAAACTGAATATAAGATCCTCCATCAACCTACCATGGTATAGATATTCCACTAATCCACTGCATTAACCGAAACCTACCGCATTGGTTCACCCTCAAGAAACTTTAATTGAGAAGCCTGATACCATTAACACTTAAATAAACTCATTCACATCCAAGTAAATAGATCCCAAATAGATGGTAATTAGGTTATATTGAATTGTAAAAGAAGAAAAAACCCACATCGGTACTAAATATCATGCATAAGAGGAATCATATGAGAAGTATTTTTGATGAGATATAGATTTTTCTTGATGCATTGAAGTAATATGAATACCAATCAAACTACAAGTTCTTATTATGAATGAATAATGACTAAACTCAAATATTAATGACCTAAGAAGATCAATTGCACCCCGATGGAAGCTAACTTGAATTGAGATATGAATGTGAAACCGAGATATTTAATTTATAGCATCACATAATATTTTCAAGACTAGTTTACGTTTAAACAAGGCATGATTTATCCAAATTGAAGCATTGAGATCCTTGTGATGCATATAAAAACTCTATTTTTTTATTTTATTCCTTATTTATATTGAACATAGATAAAAAAATTGGATCCATCCCAATTCACTGGCTATTGGTTTTAAAAAAATTGTAAAAAAGTTTTTTTTAAGAAAATACCTAATGAATTCAATCTACCCTAGTTTATTAAAGGTGCGTAAAATTAATTTCCTAATCTTGATCAAATAATTTCAAAATAATGAATAAGGGGTGACATTATTAAATAAGTAAAAACACAATAAACATTTGAGCCGGATATCATATGAATAAACACTAAGAATTTTCATCTTTATTGATGAAGAGAATCTAAAGCAAGTTGAGCCCCCATTTAAACCAAAATGGTTTAAAATGTAGTGGATAAATCAATATCATCTTGCAAAAATTGATGAAATAAAAATTAATGTTGAAATTTGATGAAGAATATCAAATATCGATTAAATATCCTTTAATTGGAAGAATATGATACCACTTACACCAGTGCAGTCTTATTCCAACCTTGATCGAAGAAATCAAGCCCAATATTTTAGGCTATGATGTAATAATTACCTTGAACAAATACATTCAAATAGTACCTTCTTATTTGATGGAGAAACTATCCCAAAATATGAATCTTATTCTTCCTTTAATAATGCTATTTTTCTAGTGAAGTTGTAGAGGATAAAGTCATTTTTTCTTCAATCCTTCATGAAGGAGTAAGGATCTCGATCATAGGAGGAGAATGTTTTAATGAAAAATACTAGAGTACAATAATTTGGAGAAATAATGACCGTAAATATATGCACATGGATGTAAAAAAAGAGAAGTAATTGGAACTTGAATTTGAGGAATACTTTAGAAATACTAGGATCATGGGAGAAGAATCTCGCACTAATATTGTGGCTGAAAATGGAAGATTAAAAACATTGACTATTTTCTCTAAATAAAAAACCATTACCTTGATTAGAGGGGTATAATTACATAATTTATTGATCAATTAGAGTTGTTACTATTTTATTTATGCTCTATTTTTTGATTAGATATAATTATACTGTAATGGAACACTAATCCATTAGTAGTTGGGTTGGGGATATTTCCCTTACCCTTATAAATGAATTCTGATCATCAATGTTTTTTCTCTTCTATTAAACTCTATGGATTCATTTGAAATGTTAATATATTAGGATACTTAATTAATTATTTAAATTTTGAGTTTATCTTCCCTCTTGTGCATGATCCTTAGCCTGGTTGGTGAGGATTCTGTAAGTGTATCAAGATGACTCAGGATCAAATATAGGTAAAGAAAAAACATTGATTAATAATTAAATATCCTAATATATTAAGGCCTTCAGGCCACTAAGGGCATAGAGACCTCTTGCGCATGATCCTTAAGGCCTTCAGGCCACCGAGGCCTTTGGTCTAGTAAGTCCTTCGGTCCACCTTAAGGCCTTCAGGCCACCTTAAGTGCAGATGAAAACCAGAGAACCTACAGGGAACAAGCTCTAGATGGAGGATTATCAAAGAGCTTTCACCATAGCAAAGGCTAAATAGATTTCAAGAATAAGATGGTATGACACCTGCCATCGAGACAGGCCTGTGCATGCATGGTAAAGCCTAGCCAAATAGCCATGAGAAGGTGGAGAGCTGATTTCATGATGAAGATGCTGGGGAGGAGCAGTTCCAAGTAGTTATTCTCGGTTGTATGTAATGTTTGAAGCCTACAGAAAATGAATTCTTATAAGGCCTATGAGCCATGTAATACTTATTCTTAGAGGCCTTTTAAGGGTTCCACCTCAACCCTACGAAGGTGGATTATCATAAAATCAATAAAAAACGAAGGCCTTAGGGCCATTTTAGGAGTTTATCTTTTCTATTTCATTAGATTACACACCCAAGGAACTTAAATTTTATCCATTGCTAGTGATCATAAATAGCGGGTGAACCTAAGGGTGATTAGAGATCTCTGATCATCATGAAATATGAGGTTATATGTTTTAGTGAGTACATAAACACTCTGATTGTGCCTTAAATACCAGGGGAGGGTGATCAGTGGGGTTTTATATGATCTAAGAGATAACATGGGAATTCAATTAGAAATAATTATTTAGCATGAAAGGAATGGAGATATCATAGGTTATGACAAAAATTATAAAAATGAATTTAATACCAATAAATACCACCCACTGTTTCCAAAAATCAAATACATTATAAAAAATAAAAATAAATCTATATTTCTATAATCTCCAAGAGACAACCTAATTCCACTATTTTCGCATCTATTAGGGTCCAACATTGTTTTGTTAAGGGCCCTAAGATAGGCCGCACATCAAACATGACACCATTTATGGTGAGGCCAATTTTTATTTTAATTTTTTTAAAATTAATTTAAAAAAATGAGTATATTAAGTTCATATAAACTTATTGGTTTTGATCTAGAGGTCAAAAAAACTATTTTGGAAAGACTGAGAGCTTTAAAAATCACTGAACAATAGAAGAGGAGATTTTTCAAAATTCCATTGAAAAGTTCCCCATCCATAGATTCTTCTCCCACAAGAATGAATTTAGGGAGTTAAAATATGGAAAATGATTAGTAACAATTGAATATATTTTTGATAGAACTTTATGTACCCAATTTTAATAGTAATAATCATATTCAACCATCTAATAACCAATAAGATTTTGTACTAATAACTGAGACAATCTCATGACAAAATTTCATTGATTAGAGGGAGAGGAACCTAACTAGAATCAAATAGAGTTTATAATGTTTTAGTAATTTAAATCCTAAAGGAGTATCATGAGATCATGTTAGCTAGAATTTCATCCTTTTATATCTTAAACGAGAAACCAAGGAATGACTCTATATCCTATAACCTATGGATGCCACTACATGGGATGAGGTGTAGAAGGAATTCCTCCAGATTTACTTCCCCGCCTCAAGGAGAACATATACAAGGAAGGAAATCCATGGGACCAGGGAATAAAGTGGATAAAATCTCTATGATTTATGGGATAGATTCATGTGGTTCATAACCTCCTACCCACATTATCCTTTTGAAGATAAATATTTATCTGTATTATTTTACTATAGATTGGTGGAAAATGACTAAAATATATTAGATGCTTCTCCATGAGGATCATCAATAGAAATATTAACTACCAAATTTAGAGATATATTTGATAGGATCTCCAGAAATTATCAGCAATTCTACAAAAGAATAAAAATGAGAGGATTACATGTGCTAAAGAGTTCCAACTCAACTTTACTTGAAAGTGAGATTAAAGAACTAACCTATCTTTTGAGAAATTTACCTTTAAACAAGGTATAAGAAACATCACACACCACACATCTAAGAGTCTACTAGTTATGTTACTCTGAGGAGAATTGCGTTGATGGATTATCTAAAGTTCGAGGGTCTGAGATATGTGATTCCATGTTCCAGAGACAATTTCAACAGTAACTAGAAAAAAATCAAGGATATAGGTAGTATTCTAATACTCAGTTCAGAGATAGGAAACCAAAAAAGGGATCATTTTGAACAATGTTTTAAAATGACCTTCCAAACTCCTTCCTTCCAAAGAGGAATCTCTCATCCCTCTATAAGGTATCAATAATAGAAAAATAAAGAACCTACCATGAAGGAGTTTCTGAAACAACTTGTGCAATCTCACCTCACTCATCAAACTAAATTCAACAGTCATGGATCAATACTTTTGGATATAATAGGAAAATAAAAACATATTATGAATTCCATCAATGACTTTAATAATCAATAATCACATAATCATTCTGCTCAGTCAATTCTTAACCCTAGAGGCAATGCCAATTCTGTTCAATTAAGAAGTGGTATGGATATATGAAGCATTGATGAATCACTATCTAGAGAAATATATAGAAGTGAATACCATAGTTTACTAAATAATTTTTCTAATGATAAAGAATCCAAATAACCTATGGAAACACCCTCTATGAATAAGGATAAAGTGAATTCCGAGTTGGAAGATTTATATCATCCCCAACCTATCTTCCCATCCAAAGGAAGACCTCCCCCAAGAGACCCCGGGAAGAAACATTATAACAAGATATCCTAGAGATATTCAAGAAATATTAGATTGATATACCTTTACTATAATTCATCAGATAAATTCATAGACATGTAAAATTCATCAAAAAAAGTTTTAATATAGGGATAAGATTTTAGGGTATTAAGTAGGTAAGTTTTGCTAAAAATGTTTATACACCTATAGCACCAAACATACTCCAAAAATTTAAATTTTAGGTACCTTAACTATCAATTTCACTATTATTGAGCTTAATATTTCAATGAATTTGTAATATAGGGGAATCAATTAATGTAATTTATCATTCAGTTTATTCATCTCTACAGATTGAAAAACTCAAACCCACCTGAGTGGTAGTTCAACTTTCCAACCAAACCATTTTTTACCCAGTATGTGTTCTAGAATATTTTTTGGTAGATGTACATGGATTTTCATTCCTTGATGACTTATACATACTAAAAATGGAAGAAAAAAATGGTAAATTTCATTCCCCTATTATCTTAGGTAGGCTATTTCTCAATAATACCAAAATAATTAATAATGTCAATGAAAGAACTCTTTACATGAATTGTAGAGAAAAAAAATATGAATTTTAACATTTTATATTCAATAAAATACCCTTATGAAGATCAATATATTTTTACTTTAATGTATTTTGAATTTTTTTGTTACTCTAAGGAAGAAATCAAATTGATTGATGATATAATATAATTAGTAGAAGATCTATATATAGACTATTTTGCTGATTAATCTATTTTGAAAAGTAGTTAAATATTGAAACAATAATGTGTTCTAGATAATTAAATAAATTTATTAAATTTACTTTGATAATTTTCTCATAATCACCACTAAAATTTTTTATTTACATGTATAGGATACCAATATGGATAAAATTGGGTTGGAAACATCACCAGAAAACACCCTGAGCTATAATTGAAATTTCTACCATCAAATTTGAAATATTATTATTTAAAATATAATGATAAAATTTTAATAATAATTTAAAATAATTTAAAAACCAAAAAGGAGTATCAAATTTTGTAAAATTTGTAAAAAATCTAGGTTAATAGGTTGGACACTATGAGATATTATAGGGATTAACCATACCTCTTGCATGCATAGGATCTTTTTAAAGTGAGTCCAAACCTGTGACACATCCCTAAATAAGGATAAACCTAACCCTTCAAGATGTAGTAAAAAATTAAGTATAAATATTTTTAAGAGGAGGTCTAATTTACCCCAACTCAGACTCCTAATGGGTGAGTCACATTCAAATTTTCCTAAAGAATGCTGGATACACAATTGTAAAAAATGAAAACAATGAATTTATTCTCATAAGAATTCATAATAATTGGAGAGTTTTCATTGAATATAGGATATTGAACAATTTTATTTGAAACAACCGCACCCCCATACCTTTATAGACCAAATATTAGAGAGGATAGTTGGGAAGGGTCACTATTTTTTCTTAGATGGGTTTTGGGTACTTTTAGGTTCCAATTTCTCTATAGGATTAATAAAAGACAAAATTTATATGTATCTTCAATATTTTTACCCATTAAAGGATGAATTTAAATCTTTTTAGTTCCCCAGTTACCTTTTTATAGTGCATAGTTAGTATCTTCTTAGAAACAATTGAGAGTTTATTGGAGTTATTTCTTGATGAATTTACTATCGTTGGAAATTTTTCTCAAATTTTTATGGATATTATATATTTTTTAAAAGAGATTCATTTATAAGAAACTATTGTTTAATTTAAAAAAATTCCATTTAATGCTAGAAAAAGAAAATGATTGGGAACATATAATTTTCCAATAAGGGATTTAATTGAAAAAGGCCAAAATTGATGTTATTTATTCACTACCTTACCCCACCACAGTGATATAATTTATATTGTTTTTAATATTTATGGGATTTTATTGAATATTTATTAGGGATTTTAGAAAAATTTTTATACCCCTGATTAACCTAATCAAGAAGGGAAATAAGTTCATATCAGATGATTAGTAAATGTTAGTTATTGAAAATATAAAATAAATATTGACCACTACCCCTATAATCCTCCCACCTAACTTGGATCATCATTTTAAGATATCATGTGATGCTTAAAAAGGTTTGTAGGAGATATAATTTTAAAAAAATTGATGGTCTCTCACTAGTGATAACCTATGCTTCATATAGATTATAAAAAACTAAAATAATTTATATGACAATAGAGAAGAAATTTTTCTATTGTTGTTTCTCTATAAAAATTCCGGTCTTATTTTTTTATGAAGTAATGTGATTATCTACTCTAATCATGAAACACTTTGATATTTGATAAAGATGAAAAATGAAAAGATGGTCCTAGTGAGATGGATGATACTATTGGAAGAGTTCAATTTGGAGACCAAATATAAGAAAGGGTCTAAAAATATGGTTTCATAACACATGAGTAGACTGCCTCACACCAACGTGGTAGACCCACCCATTAAAGAAAACTTGAATGACTCTTTTCCTAGTGAGAAGCTGTAAAAATCCACTCAAATATCATTCTATCATGACATAGTAAAAATTTTAGTCACATAAAAGGTACATTCCTTCTTTTAAAAACATCAAGCACTTAAATTAAAATTTTAATCAAAATATTATATCTGGGAATATCCATATTTAGGAAAAATCTATAGTGATTAAGTAATAAGGAGGTGTATCCCCACATAGGAAATTAAATATATGCTTATATTTTTCCACACACTTCAGGTGGAGGATATTTTGTATCTCAAAAAACTAATAAAAATGTTTTAGAAGATGGGTTATTTTTCCCCTCAATTTTTAAATTTTTAAATGATTTTTTCAAAAAGTGTACAAACTATTATTTTACTATTGAAATTTTCAAAAACGTGAAATTCCACAAAACCATTGATTTTCTATGAAAATTTTGATGCATGGGGATTTTATTTCATGGTCCCAATTCCCATATCAATTTTATTTTTATACATTTTTTTAATATTAGATTATGTTTCTAAGTGGATTGAATCATAAACCACAAGAACCGATGATTCCAAAACTAGGATAGAATTTCTAAAATCAAATATTTTTTTATAGGTTTAGAGTTCCTCAAACAATTATAATTGACCAATGAATTCCCTTATATAATAAAAAATGGATTTCCTAACAAATAAATATGGATCCCACCATAAACATTCCACTAAATACCACCCACAAACTAATGGGATTGATTTTGTTTCAAATAGAGTTATAAAAAGGATTCTAGAGAAGACAAATCAACCAAACCATAAAGATATAAGTAAAAATATTAAAGATGCACTATGTGTATATAAAAACACCTAAAAAATTCATTGGGTATCTCCCCTTATAGAATAGTCTATGGAACGCCCTGTCACTTGTTGAGTTAGAGCAGAAGGCCTACTGAGATGTTAAGAGAGTAAGCATGGAGTCTGGTAAATATAGGGAGTAGATGACATTATAAATGATAGAACATAAAGATATAAGAAGAGTGGAATATGAGAATTCAATAATATATAAGGAGAAATACCTATCTATCCATGATTAAATCATATAGAAAATATATTTTTAAAATTGGAGATATAGTGATTTTGTTATATTCAAGGAAAAATCTCATGCCAGGAAAACTTCATTCCAAGTGGAATAAAGCATACATAGTAACTAATTCTTTTTCTATTTAATGAAATTTAGATTAAGGGAGATGAATCATATAATCCCTTCAAAGTGAATGGCTAAAAAGTGGTGAAATACCATGATGATTTATGGAAGGATCCAATAAAGGATTCAAATCTCCCTCCTACCACTATTGAATAAGAACCCTAGGTCACCTCTTTCCTTCCTAATAGTTTAGATGCATCTATTTTTAATATTCTTTCCTTGATAAATGCATGGAAGAATTAAATAGAAGTGTTTCTATACTGTGTTTGGGGGATATAGGGTGTCACACAAAAGACTAATTTTTAAGTTAAATTTCATTTAATTTCCATTCATGCTTTGTTTTATGGGTTTCCCAAGCTTTTATGGAGGAATGGGTGAGTTTTTGGGAATTGGTCCCAACCGTGAGCCCGTTTCTAGATTTAAAAATAAAGTTTTATTAATTTATAACACCTTTATTTTTAACAAATTGTCATCCATTGTAATTCATACTTGTAATCCCCTTACCTATTAACACCACCATATTAATTTGGGCCATTTAGGAATCCATAATCATGGTGGATATGGGTTTTTATTTAAGGGATTGGGCCTTCCCAAAATCCCATTTCCTGCATTAAAAATATTTAATTAATTATTCAGTATCTCCTTCAATATTTACGTTATTTCAGAGATTCCAACTCTCCCTCGAGCCCACATACCCAAGGCGCTCCCCCATGCTCTCCTCCTCCTCTTTGGAGCTCGTTTTCATCGTGAATTTGAATGAAACTTCTCTAAATTTCTCAAATATCCAAGATTATAAGAGGTAAATTGATTATTTCATTACTATTTAATTTATAACTCTTTATCCCCGATTTCAGTTACTAAATGATCTATTCAACCTTTTTCGAATCTCACTTAAATGGTTGGCTGTTTGTAAATTCAGACACTGGTGTATTTGGGGTGATTTCTTCATTATTTTTCAAGGTAAGTGATTCCTTATTAGTTTCTTCCTTTTCCCTTAGGGTTTCCTCCGTCTTTAATTATGTTCTAAAATTTCCAGAAGTTATGGTTAGAAACAAGGGTTTTATTTTGTGTCTTTTTTGGAAAAATATTGCGATCTAGGGATGGATTTATCTTTCTTGTGGTGCGGCGGTGGTGCGATTGATGTTTTTCACCAAGTTTTGAGGGATTTGACACTTTTAGTTGGTGATTCCATGGTTGACCATTCCTTGATGAGTCATTTTTCTTATTTTATTGGGTTTTCATATTCCCTATATGATGTGTGTGGTGAGAAAATCATTTTTAAGGGATTTGGTTAAGAATTTAATTTTATAATTTTATTTTTTTGAAGTTGTGAACTTTTCAAATGTAACACATGTGGTATCTTTTGTGGTAGATTTATAAAATATGAAATTGATTTATTAGTTGTTGAAAGGGGATAAAAATTCTGTTTTGTTAATGCCTTATTTTAATGTGGTCTTTGTAAGGGGGGTTTTTGGAATAGGTTTTTTGTGTAAAACTTTGTTATACTTCTTGAGATCATTTTATGAAAATGGGTGTTTTTGTTTGTATATTTCATGGTATTATCCAAGTTGATTTTATAACACTTGAAAGTGGGTTTATAAATGTCTCTAGGGCTTCCAATTCCACTTGGGTAGTGTTTCGGTGTGGTTTTGTCCTTGAAATATGGTTTTGAAATGGCTTTTATGAGCAAAGATTGGGTATACTCTTTGGAATTGTTTTATGAAAGATTTGAATAATTTAATGAATTATGTTAGTGGTGAAACTATTTTTGAAAAATATTTTAGAGTGTATATATTTTGAAATGGAACATTTTAAATGTGAAAGGGGCTGTTTTGTGATGTGTTCCATCTTGGAAATGTTTTATAAAAATGTTTGAATGGTTTACTAAAGTGTGTAAGAGATGTGAAAGTGATATGGGATGTTTTGTGTGAGTGTGATGCGTAAAATAGATTTTGGTTATGAAAAGGGTATTATGTAACATGTGAGTGGGCTGTTATGTGAGTTGTAATATCTTTTAATGGTTTTATAAATTTTTTTAATGGATTTGTGGAAGTGTAAAAGAAATGTGAAAAGTGTTGTGCGATATTTTGGTCTGAGACAGATTTCAAAAATCAATTTGAATAAAAAGTGGAATTTTGTGACTTGTGTGGTATACATGTGTGTGGTTTGGTGAATTTGTGATGTGTAAATGATATTTTAATATGAAAAGTATATTTATTGAGTTGTTTAACTTGTTTGAGCACAAGGGGAAAATCCGAGTATCTAGGTGGGTGGACATGTACTAGTATGCTAGTGAATCCATGGGGTTTGGCCTCAGTTTCACTTAGCAAGATTGACACATACAACTCTAACTAAACTATGATTATGATTATTGGGGACCACTAGGATATGGGTATGTTCCCTACTAGTGGCTTGTGCAAAAGAACATATATTTTTTATGGTTACTCTCACAGAGATACGAGGTACCTGAGACCCACAGCTAGCTAGTGCCTTGGGGTTATTTTCTATTGCTTGTGCTCATTAGATCCTTTATAATCATCGTAAGAATAAGGTATTTTTAGCTTAAAAATTAAGTATAATTGTAATTTATTTAAAAAGTGTTAATTATTTAAATTATCCCACTTGAAAATTTATTTTTTTTTAAAGTTGCATCTTTTAGTAATTGTAACTAGAAATTACATGTTTTTTGAAAACTTGCATGCTTTTCGTCTATTTATGTTTATCGCATGGAATCTATTAGTGGTAGTATCCTAATGGGCTTTGGATCACACCCTACTTACAACTTTGGGTGTAAGTAGACTTGGTTATTTTGTTGTTGTAGGTTTGGGTACAACTTTTGTGCCAACAGTTGGGGTTTTTACCAGTCCTTCGTGATGCAGTGTTGTGGAGATGGCTTGAGGGTGGTGCCTCTTTCCATATGGAGGTTCATGGACTATCCTTATTTGGTTTCATACCTTTTTAATGGTATTTAAACATATTTTTATCTTATTTAATTTAGTTCTGAAATTTTTCAAAAGATAGTTTTAGTTGAAAAATCTAGATTTATTTTTTTGAGTTTGTTTGTAGTTTAATGTTTATAAACTTGGGTAAATCATTACCAAACTTCATTTTATGATACTATGGATCTTATACCAGTACATGAGGATTAGGAATTCCATTCATGACCTATCGCTGGCTGGGTCGAGTGCTGGTTCTGATGGAGACCAAATTCAGTTCGTGACAAAAGGGTATCCAAGGAAGGTTCGCTCTCTTTGGGTCTTGTTATTTTGGGAATAGTCAGGATAGTTTGGAGTTAGGATTATCAGAAATTGTAATTCTAGTTATGAGTAATATGGCTGATCACCACACCCCATGAAGAGATTAAAGTCTCTAGGGGAGGTCAGGACTTTTAGGAGTCCCTTGGTTTTTAGGGTTTGATGATGATTAGGGGAAATGCAAAGAGAGTTGGGTTAATGGTCTCAGTGAGCTCGCAGGGTCTGGAAATCCATGTGGAGCCATAGATATTTCCATTTAACACTCTCTATGATGGTGAATTTATTGGATTATGGCCTCCAAAAATATGTCCAAGTCACCCACCAAAGCTAATTTCCCCATGCATTTTCTTGTGTCCTTTTGTTTTGAAATCTTGGAAGTTAGGTTTTAAAACAAAAATGACATGGTTTTAAGAAGAATATTTTTTTTGAAATTATTTTATAATAAATATAGAAGGGTTTTAATTATGAAATGGTGGAACTATGTTTTCAGAATAATTTTTAAATGGAAAATGGCGTGTTTACACCTTTTTTGAAAGCATACAATTGTGTTAAAGTTGGTTTTGAAAAAGTGTTTCCAATAGAGTCTTCTAAAATGTTGAGAGGTGTTTTAATGGGATGAGATGTTTTAAAATTTGTGTGTATGACTTGAAAGTGAGTTTTCATTTAAAAGATTGTTCCTTTCTGAAAATCATGGTAAGATGTAATTTGGGTTTGATTTCAGGGTTAGCGGTTTTGAGAAAAAAGAGGTATTGGTTGACTGTTTTGGTTTTGGAAAGTGGAAAGATTTTTTTTATTTTAACCTTTGGTATTTCCATGAGCGACCACATGAATGGGGTTATATGTGATGATGGATGATTGGTGGAATAGTTGGATGAGTTCTGGGATGGATATGAGGAGGGTGCCCGGTGTGGCACAGAAAAATGCATGTGTGAGGCCCATGGGGTACCATTGGTGGATACGCTAACCACTAAACCATTTATTTTAAAAAAGATAATTTTAAAGTAGAATCTTTATGTCTTTATGACTAGTTTGTGATGGTGTGTATTGTGTGTTTTTTTTTAAAATGTTGAATTTGTGTGATGTTTTGAGTCCAAGAACCCCTCCGGTTTGTACTGTGTTTTTGGTTTGTGTTTGGTTGGTAAGCTGTGTTGAAGGGCCGGTTAGTGGTCCCTTCAGAGAAATGTTTTGGGATGCCATTACGGTGGGTCCTTTCATGTGTTTGGATCAGGTTTTTGGTATATATTGACCAATGGACAATCTTGGTTGGGTCCTTGGGATTAATCGTTGGATAAGGTACGCCCCATTAAGGGTTAGTGCAAAACTGAAGTGCAGCCCAGGTTGTTTCGCCATTAAAAGATCCTCTAGTTGATCAATGTAAGGAATATTTTTCTTGTTATTTTTAGATTGAGTCTACAACCTTTCATTTCTTGGTTTTTTTGTATCCTCTTGTAGAGAGAGAGTGATCATGGAAGGTTTAAAGAGACCTTAGCTTATTAAGTTTCCTGATTTGCTGAAGGTGGAAGTGGTCAAGGGTTGTTAGCATGGATGAGTATCTGGATGGTGTCTAAGAGGTCCTATAAGTCCTTCAAAGTATCTTATAAGAAGGAGTTCACATTAAACTACCAGTGTGGGAAATCTAGTCATGAGAGGATATTGTGGTCACTTTCTAGAATTGTGTTTTGTTTTGGGATGTTTTATAAGGTCCCTCTGCATGCATTGTTTATATCGGTCTCCATGGTCCTGTTCGGTGATGCCTTGTGATGTCATGTGCTCGATTGAATGTAAAGGTTAAAGTTGTGCAATCCTCTGAGAGTCCCTATTATTTTAGGAGAATTTCTCCCTCCGAAAAACTTCAAAATCTTCCATTTTAGTGGAAGGTGAATATAGGTGTTCTTTACTTTTATTGTTTCTTACCCAAAGAAACAAGGTGTGATGTGTCTGAATCTTCTAAGACCACGTTTTAGTGAAATATCGGGTTAGGGTAAAGTGATTTTGGAATGTGTTATGTCTTGGAAATCTTATCGGGGATTGTAGTGTAGTTTTTGGTGGCATCTAAATAAGAATTATTGTTTATGGGGGTTCCAAATCCTAACTACAAGGCCGAAGATGCTTCAATCATTTGAGCTCCATCCATAGGTCTCAGAGAGAATATGGCTCATAGTCAGGGGAAATCTCAGGGTCATTTAAACCCTTGTACAATGTCATATCCTCAATATGAAAGATATGAAGAGTTTAAACCTCTGGTGTCATAATCTCTCTTTTTTTGTTCTCGTTTGGTGGAAATTGGTGGAGGGCCTTGTACCCATGTCATCACCTAATTTCATTCCCCCCCCTTTGGTTTCCATTGAGTTATTAGAGAATGGTTTGAAATTTGGATAGAAATGCTGAGGACATAGTTTTTGCACGATTAGTAGTGGCCGTGTGTGAGGAATAAATTTGGAAAGAATGATCTACACAGCTGGTGCACGGTTTCCCAAACCTTGCTGACTAACCCTACGCCCTTCCCAAATCATTAATTTATTGGGCCTTTCTGTGTCGACCCATGATGGTCAGTTAATATTGTTGGTTCTTATGGTGGGGAGGCCCACTACGATTATCATGTACATTCCTTCGTAAACTTTGAATGGAATTCTACCATTTGTACTAGGGAGTCCATTCAGGCCTCCCCCTGTTAGTGTCCTGATTCTGTCTCAAAAAAATATAGGTTGCCTCTTATGGTGGGGTGCCTATTTGTGTCCTCCATACCAATAGCTCAGATTTATTCATGGTCTTGGCTTGGCAGTAGGTATCATCGTTCGAAACTATCTAGCTACTAACATCTTCCTTGAGTAAACATTGGGATTAGAGAGCACCATATGGTTTAGTTAATGTAAGGTAAGTGTAACCTTGCTCGAAGTTGTTGTTCGTTTGGGTGAATTTATTGAGTCTTGTTCGGATAGTGTTTGAGGAGTTGTCTTTTGGGATAAAGTTTGAATGTGACTAATCATTTCAGGAAAGTGGTGTAAGTTTGGGTTGTGAGATTATTCTTTCCTTAATTGATCACTAGAGGTGTTTTGGCCCTTGGGGGTGAAGCTTGGAAAAGAAGTACATCTTAGTTTATCAGTTTGATTGGGTTTTTGTATCTGGCCTTGCTATGGATTTCCAAGGATGGAAAGTTTTCATGGTGGGGAGAATTGTCACATAAATTAATTATTTTAAAGTTAAATTTCATTTAATTTCCATTCATTCTTTGTTTTGGGGGTTTCCCAAGCTTTTATGGAGGAATGAGTGAGTTTTCATGAATTGAGCCAAACTGTGAGCCCAATTCCAGATTTAAAAATAAATTTTTATTCCTTTAAAACTCTTTAATTTTTCAACATTTGTTAACCATTCCAATTCATACTTCTCATCCCCTGACCTATTAACACCACCATATTAATTTGGGTCATTTATAAATCTATAATCATGGTGGATATGAGTTTTTATTTAAGGGATTGGGCCTACCCAAAATCCCATTTCCTGGATTAAAAACAATTTTTTAGTATCTCCTTCAATAGTTACGTTTTTTCTGTTATTCCAACTCTCCCCCGATCCCACATACACAAGGAGCACCCCCATTTTTTCCTCCCCTTCTTTGGAGCTCGGTTGCATCGCAAATTTGGATGAAACGTCTCTGAATTTATCAAATCACCTAGATTAGAAGAGGTAAATTAATTATTTCATAACTCCTTTATTTATCACTCTTTATAGCTAATTCTAGTTCGTAAATGATCTATTAAACCTTGTTATAATCTCACTTGAATGGTTGGAAGTTCTAAAATTTAGATACTGTTGTATTTGGGGTGATTTCTTCATTATTTTTCAAGGTAAGTGATTCTTTCTTGGTTTCTTCCTTTTCCCTTAGGGTTTACTCCCTCTTTCATTGTGTTCTAAAATGTACAGAAGTTATGGTTTTAACCTAGGGATTGATTTGGTGTCTTTTTGGTCAAATATTGTGGTATAGGAATGGATTTATCTTTCTTGTGGTGCGGCAGTGGTGTAGTTGTTGTTTTGAACCACGTTTTGAGGGATTTGACACTTTCCGTAGGTGATGCCATGGTTAAGTATTCCTTGATGAGTTAGTTTTCTTGTGTTAATAGTTTTTCATATTTCCCATATGATTTTTGTGGTGATAAAAACATTTTTTAGGGATTTTGTTAATCATTTAATTTTATAATTGCATTTTTGTTGAATTTGTGAACTTTTCGAATGTAACACATGTGTTAACTTTTGTGGTAGTTTTATAAAATATGAAATTGATTTATTAGTTGTTGAAAGGGGATAAAAATTATGTTTTGTTAATGAATTAGTGTAATGTGGGCCTTGTAAGGGGGTTTTTAGAATAGGTTTTTTTGTGTAAAACTTTTTTATACTTCTTGAAAGCATTTTATGAAAATGGGTGTTTTTATTTGTATTTTCATTGTATTATCCCTGGTGATTTTATAACACTATAAAGTGGTTTTATAAATGTCTCTAGGGATTAAAATCCCACTTTGGTAGTGTTTTGGTGTGGTTTTTTCCTTTTAATATGGTTTTTATGAGCAAATATTGGTTATACTCTTTGGAATTGTTTTATGAAAAATTTGAATGATTTAATGATTTATGTAAGTGGTGAAACCATTTTGGAAAACTGTTTTGGAGTGTATATATATTGAAATGGTACATTTTTAATGTGAAAGGGGGTGTTTTGTGATGGGTGACATCTTGGAAATGTTTTATAAATTTTTTTCAAGGATTTACTAAAGTGTGTAAGAGATGCGAAAGTGATGTGGGATGTTTTGTGTGAGTGTGATGTGAAAAATGGATTTTTGGTTATGAAAAGAGTATTATGTAATATGTGAGTGGGATTTTATGTGAGTTGGAATATCTTGGATTGGTTTTATAAAATTTTTTAATGGATTTGTGGAAGTGTAAAAGAAATGTGAAGAGTGTTGTGGGCTATTTTAGTGTGAGTCGGATTTCAAAATTCAATTTGAATGAAAAGTGGAATTTTGTAACTTGTGCGGTATACATGTCGGAGGTTTGGTGAATTTGTGATGTGGAAATGATATTTTCATTTCCAAAGTATATTTCTTGACTTTTTTAACTTGTTTTAGCACAAGGGGAAAACCCGGGTATCTAGGTGGGTGGATGTATACTAGTATGCTAGTGATTATGTGGGGTTTAGCCTCAGTTTCAGTTAGTAAGATTAACGCTTACAACTCTAACTAAAATATGATGATGATTATTGGGGACCACTAGGTTATGGGTATGTTCCCTACTAGTGGATCATGCATGAGAACATATATTTTTGATGGTTACTCTCACCAAGATACAAGGTACCTGGGACCCACAACTAGCTAGTGCCTAGGGATTATTTTCTGTTGATTGTGGTCATTAGATCCTTTTTAATCACTGCCAGCATATGATATATTTGGCTAGAAAATTCAGTATCATTGGAATTTATTTTAAATGTGTTGATTCTTTAATTATCCCACTTGAAAACCTATTTTTTTTTAAGTTGCATCTTTTAGAAATTGTAACTAGAAATTACATGTTTTTGAAAACTTGCATGATTTTTGTCTTTGAATGTTTATCGCATAGAATATCTTAGTGGTGGTATCATATTGGGATTTTTATCACACCCTACTTACACCTTTGGGTGTAATTAGAATTGGTTATTTTGTTGTTGTAGGTTTGGGAAAAACTTTTGTGCCAATAGTTCGGGTTTTTACCGGTCTTTCGTGATGCAGTGTTATGGAGATGGCTTGAGGGTGGTGCCTCTTTCCATGTGGAGGTTATTGGGCTGTCCTTATTTGGTTTCATACCATTTTAATTGTCTCTAAACATATTTTTAACTTACGTAATTTAGTTCTAAATTTTTTTAAAAGACTGGTTTAGTTGAAAAATTCAGATTGGTTTTTTTAGTTTGTTTGTTGTTTCATATTTATAAACACGGGTAAATCATTCCAAAAATTCATTTTATGATACCCGGGAACTTGTGCCAGACCATGGGGATCAGGAACACCCATCGGGCCTTATCATTGGCCAGATCGAGTGCCAATTTTGAGGGTGACCAGATTCGGTTCGTGACATAGGGGAAGTAGATTAAGACTTAAATACTTTTTAGTTTTCTTATTTCTACATTGAAGTGTTTTTAGTCATAAAAAGTACCATTCTTCTTGTAAATTCTATAAATAACTCTTTTATATATTTTATTATGATTTTTAAACTTTCATTGAGCTATATTCCCACCTTTACAAAATTGAATACCATTTTAGAGTGGAGGAAACTCTTTGGTTATGAAATTGTGAGAGTTGGATCATTTTGGAGTGAACTCACCAATAAATTCAAGTTTCTATTTTTTAAAAGGAGAAATATTTCTAAATAAAAATAACTTAGTGGAATTAAAATAAAATCTTGAGGGAACTAGCTTAATGACATAAAACCTACATAATCAGACCTTAGTGGTTGAGTAACATCTCTAGTAGGATCCCTAAAGGACAATTAGATAACTCATATGAATTGGAGTAAAACAAGTATATAGGATCTAATTTAAAAATATTTCTAAGTCAACATAAGCACATGTGTGTAAGTTTTATCCATCAAATAAGAGTTATAGAAACTTGATATTAATTTTCCAAAGTGTTGATTCTATCCCTTGAAATTTAAAATTAATCCTCAAGTATACCTATTATCTTGGTATGGTTTTGTTCTATTTTTAGTTGCACTCATTAAGTAAGTGATTTTGCATAATGATTTGAAAAAATATTGATGGGAGATATTCAATAATTTCTAATTGACAAGGGGGTTGATATGTTTGTGGAATTATAAACTTTCATGAATAAGAGAGAGACTATATATCTAAATTTCATTTAGAAAGTATCAAGGAAGTGTTAAAATGATACTTGGAAGTGGATATTTGGGGGGAAATACATAGAAATTCAAAACTTATTAAAATCTTGACTCTATTAGGATACATTCCATTTATAACCCAAAACAAAAAATTGGGTTAGAATTGAAACATTTTAAGTGTGGGGGAGTTATTAGAGGTCAAAATTTTAAATTTTGAATTGATTTTCATTAATAATTACCCCCAATATCAATTGAAAACCAATATAATTAATAATTTTTCTGGTTACCTTAAGAAAACCTGAATTCCATGAAAATTTGGATTAAACCTTGAGTATTAGTGGCTCTTAATATTTTCAGATTTGATTAATCATTCCATTCATAAATTTTAAATTTTAAAAGTCAATTGTTTTATTCAAATTATAATTTAATTTGGAAATTAAATTGTTAAATGGATTAAATCAGAATTTTTAATAGTTATTTTTTTTTTGAAATTTATTGTGAATTCATACATTTATTTTGAAATTTGAAGTAAATAGTTATTTCAAATGATAGATTTTATTTTAAAATGAATATATTGAAATCTATATTAAATAGTTTATTTTAAATGGTTGAAATTTTAATTTATGATTAGTGAAGATTGAATCGATTGTGAGTTAAGAAATAATAAATTTTTATTGTTTTATTAAATAAAACCAAATATTAATTTGTGAATTGATTTTAATGAATTGTGGGATATTTTTAACATTATGTTATTTTTTTAATATATTTTAAATTAATTTGAGAAACATTATACATTAAAAAAATTATTACGTAATTTATATAGTGGTGGTATAAATTTGGAAAAGGCAAGAGGCCACATGAATAAATTTTTAAGTGAAAATATAATGAATTATATTTGGAAAAGTACCAAATAAGACACATGAACAAAAAAACCAAGAAACCATTATAGTTCACTATAAAATCAATAAAGGAAAGCTACTGTGTTTGTCTTTCCTCAACTGTCCACACTGAATTCGTGTACCCCTACTTAATCAGCAAAAGAGGTTGACCAAACCCTTTGAAAATTGACCAAAAGCATCATTCAAACCAACCATGCCTTCTTCACATCTACCTAAACTGACTACAAGAGTTATCTAAACTGAACTTGATCTCCTCATTTGATCAATCAATCAATCAATCAATCTTTGTATTATTATTATTATTATTAAAAAGATGGCCTATCCTAACACCCCCAGGATAGGAAGGAGGAGATCACAAAGGCCTAAACTACTAGAGTCTAAGAGCATCATTAGAAACAAAAATGAAACCCTCCTTGGGAAAGGAACCCACACCAGAAAAAACAGAAAGAGAATAAGAAGATGAAGCTCTGGATGCAAGATAGTCTAAAGCTTTGTTCCCCTCACACCACATGTGTGTAATGATCAGATTTCCATTGATGAAATTCTTACACCTGTGAACCTGGTAGGTGATGGCCCAAAAAGTGGGAATATGGCTAAAAAGAGAGTCAAAGAACAACTTAGAGTCCATCTCCAACACAAACAACCTAATGTTTTTCTCATCACACAACTCCAACCCAGCAAGCATTGACTTTACGTCAGCTAGAAGAGAGTCCCCCCAACCAAAAGCAGTAGTGAAGGTAATGATAATAGAACCTATATAGTCATGAACAAGACCCCCACCCCGCATCACATCTGAGATATAGGAGCCATAAGTGTTGAGCTTCAGTCCCCTATTGCATGGGGACCAACAAATCCACCGACCAAGAGAGGAGAGGATAGAAGGAGGTGCACCAATAGACCCAAATAAATTAAGAGAACTTAAAGAACGAGAAACATGCCAGTTTTTCACTTGTCCAACAAGATCTACCAACAATATTTTCATTCTTAAGGAAATGGTAGTCTACAATCTGAACCTTCCCTCAAACCATGCCTTGTTCCATGAAACCCATAAACACTAACATCCGGTGGCATGGATACATCCTCGTGCTCTCATTTTATAGAAGTTATCCCCTGAACCTTGGAACCAGAGATACAGAGAATTATCACCATAATTCTTCTGGAAATCCAAACCAGTGAAGCCACCAAAGAAACTCCACTAACATTGAGCCCACTTCCCCATGAAGAACAGGTGATGGACGGACTCTACTTCATGTGAGCTGCAACAAAAACATCTCAAATCTTGGTGCACTCCGTAACACTATACATTATTGTCTGTGGGGAGGGAATTGTTTCAAATCCTCCACACAAGGAAATTAATCTTAAATGGGATGTACTTGCACCACAAAGTTTTATTCCAGCCATCACGCTCTACAATTTCATGAACCGACCTACAATAATCCTTAACTGCAAAGGACCCAGAGGCCGTACCGGTGAATAGACAGTGATCAGGCTCCATTAATAGCTCAATGAAGTCAAAGACCTCCTACTGATCCCTGTCCAGAACAGAGTTGATGAACTAGGGGTATATGCGGGCTTCACTGAAGGAAATTCTCAGAGTAGAACATCTAGGGAACTTGAGCTTCACCCCGCTTCAGTTGTGAAACCAGAAGCTGATATCCCCCCGACCCACAAAACATCACACCTTCCCCTAGAGCTTAAAAAAAAATGGATGCACTGCATGCTATAGAGGTGAAACCCTACCCTTCAGAGGAGCAGAAGAGGCTATATACTTCCTAGAAGTGAAAATCCCCCAAAGGGACCTGACTTACAAACACTCCCAAGCCATCTTAGCATGCATACACTTCATTGAGTCCGAGAGACATCATATGCCCACTTCGCTCTCTCTTATGGTCTTAGACAATTTACCCCAAGACCCCCTATCCCGCTTCCCCTCAGACTGAGCATCCCAAATGAAACCAGACAAGACACACTCCAGATTCTAAAAAAAGTTTTGGGAACCCTACCGATAGAAAGAACATGCATCAATGAAGAGGAAATCATGCTGTTAATAAATGTAATCCTCCCCCCCGAAGGATAGGAAATGGTTCTTCTAGTTGGAAATAAGGTAAGTCAGCTTCTCAAACAACTTATCAAATTGTTGAACCCTAATTAAACCTAAAGATATTGGGACACCTTAGTACTCCATGGGTAGGCTTGGCCTACTAATGTGCAGAGTACTTTCTATGAACCTCGTTCTTATCTTTGTACACTGATTCGAAATCAAGAGTCTGCTATTATCATGGTTTACACACTTCCCACTATAGTGAAATTAGACATTAATGATATCATTGATCCCCTGGATGGTATGTTGGCCTCCCTTGATAAAAATAATTGTGTCATCTGCATACATGAGATAAGTAAGGCCTTGTAAGTGGTTTGAACAACCAAACGGGGAGAGCCTACACTCACTAATACTCTTCTTAATATACCTACTGAAGACATCATGAACCAATAAAAACAAATTAGGGGACAAAGTATATCCTTGAAGAAGGCCCCTAACCATAGTTCTTTCCCATAAATTAGATGGATAGCCACTGGGAGAAAAAAAAACGAAACATGATGTCCACCGCCAAAACTGAGAAACCCATGCAATCGAGAACCTTGATAAGAAAATACCACTCGATCCTATCATACACCTTATCCATGTCTAATTTGATTACTATGTTCAAGCCTTGCACCTTCTGGTTCAAATCACAAAGCATCTCCTACACTAAGCCAATTGCACCATGAATGGTATGACCCTTAATGAAGGCATGGTTTTATTTTGAGATAAAGAGGCTAAGATAAGATGGAATCCGTCTATTAATAACCATAGAAAAAACCTTGTACAAAAAATTACATAGGCTGATGGGCCTATAATGATTCAAAGATGAAGGATCTTTCCATTTGGGAATAAGGACTAAAGAAGAATAACTTGACACATGAGAAATACTCCCACCCCTAAAGAAGTCCTGAATCACCTGCACAATAGTGTCCTTAACCAGATCCCAAGAAGCCACAAAAAAGAACCCTGGAAAACAATATGGACCAGGAGCACTATCTGGGATAAGAGAAAGTGCTGCCTCATGAATCTAACTTTCATCCAGGACTAAGGACATACTCATGCTATCCTGATCGGTCACCACAGATGGAATTGCATCAAATAACACTGGTTGGCCTCCCAGATAACCATTTAACATATTATGATTTGTTTCAGCTAGAATATATCTAAAAAATCTTTCATCAAGGTCCCCAACCTCATCCCGATCGTTAGAAAAGGATCTATCCTTGTGGAGTATGTTGGGCCTGGGGATCCTGTATCTTTCTTCTATACATGAATGGAGGTAGGCTCTGTTGCTGTCCCATTCTTGCAGCCATATCACTCTAGACTTCTCATGATCAAGCCAGTCCTACTCAAGCAAATGAACTTATAAATTTATATTTTTAGAGATCAGACAGTTAATGACCTCCTCATCCCAAGCCTCCTTGAGTTTCGTCCCCATATCCTTGACCTTATAATTGAGAGATTCGAAGTCAAAAAACTACGGGGGCATATTACTTCTCCATGATAGAAGATCACCATGAATATGACTCATCATGTTATGAAGACTGATCCAAAACTCACCTTGAACTAGCAAGGACCAAGACTCAACCACAATTTGAAGAAAATCAGGATCAGAAATCCAACCTTGCAAATAAAATAAAGCATTTTTTTCTACTGTGAAAAGAAGATAGGTCCACCCAAAGTGAAGAGTTATCAAAAAGGGAGAGAGGAATATACACCAATTTTGTATCCTGGAATGTATAAATAGCATGATGGTTATCAAGAAAATGGTCTAACCTGCACCAAGTTTGGGCCTCGCCTTGCTGATTATTTCACCAAGTGTATCGGTCACCCATGAAACCCAAGTCCAAAAGGACTTTCTGAGACCACAACCGGGAGAAATCAGCACTAACTTTTATCAGAAAATATCACCTCCATTCTTCTCAGAAGGTTCCAACATAGTGTTAAAATATCCTTCCACAAACCATGGATGAGCCCTTGGATCGAAAGACAGTAGGTCATCTCATAACGACTCCCTAGCCTACATGTCACACTTTTCATAGAAAAAAGTCACCAGAAATCACATGAACCCCACATTCACATCAGTAGTGATAAAATGGTTAGAATAATCCACCAAAGAAATATAAACCTTATAAGTCTCGAAAAATCCAAATGTGTTGATTCTGTGGGCCAACATGCATGGAATTACTTACATGGATTCTGTACACAAAATCAGCTAGTTTAGTGGAAGATTACTTCAACTCCAGCACCTCTACCATCAAAATGTTATGATGATGAAGCTTATAAGAAATGAAATGGTTTTTGGCTCAAGCCCCCAAGCCCCTAGAATTACATATGAAAAACGATGACATTAAACAAAGGGTATGGGGGATATGGAAGCTGGAACTGAAGAAATCATACTGGAGAACTCAACCAACTGTACCTCGTGCAACCACTTAGTCCGGGATCTAGTCCGCACTCTGCATATTGGGGAGATATTAGAAACCATAGGTGTGATCTCATAATCCATTCCTGAGACCAAGGGTTCCGAGAGGTATGAAAATCCATTGAACATAGGGAGAGATAGAGACCCAGAAGGTCCCAAAACTGACACCTGAATAGAATGAAAAACAACTTCTTTATAAGGGGGGGGGGATTTCCATAACCATAACAGATCCACCGAGATCATCCAATTCTGAGAATCCATCACACAAAGTTAGGGAAGAAGAACCTGAAGGCCCTAAGTCCAACACAAGAAGGAAGGAAAATCCAAATGAACCACCTCCTTCCCCTTGCATAGAGACACCTATCACCTGAGAGTAGACTGACTTCTCTTCGAATGAAAATGAGGATGAAAAACCCATATATCCTTGCCCACACTGGTACTGAAGATCTCACCTTAGGGGATTTTTATGAGAAGAAATTTTTGATGAGAGATATATGTGTCTCTTTGAATTAAAGTAATCTGAATACCAACCGAACTAGTAGTGATGGATATGACTCAATAATTAATGAAATCAAACCATAATCACCCCAGAATATCGATTTCACTAGGATGGAAGGTGATTCGAACTAAGATATGATGGTGAAACTGAATGATTTCATTTATATATTTGTAAAATATTTTTTCACCTAATTTAATATGGAACAAAGAATTATTCAGCCAAAATGAAGTGTTGAGATCCACATTATGGATATTGACACTCTGTGTTTTCTAGAATTTGTTTTTCCTATATATCTTGAATATAGTGTAATACCTTAGATCCATCGCTATTCACTGACTCCTAGTTTGAAGAAAACTAAAAAAAGTTGTTCAATAAAAATAAATAATGGGTAAAAACAACTCCAAATACTTAAATCCATGTATAATGAATTTCCCAATATTAATCAAATAATTTACAAAGTATAAATAAAGGGCCACAATATTAAATAATAAAAAACACAGTAAATATTTTATCCAAAGATCAACTGAAAGAAACACTAATAATTTCTATCCTAATTGATGAAGGTAATATAAAGAAACATAAGACTGCACAAAAATCAAAATGGTTGACACCATAGATGATAACCCAAGATCATCTTGAAAAACCTGATGAAATAAAAATTCATGTTGAAATTGGATGAAAAAGTTTGAATATCAAGCATATATCATCGAGTTAGAAGAAGGCGTGACCACCCAAACTAGTTAAGGATTATTCTGGACTTAATTAAAGACTCTAAGCATAATTTTTGGGGCCTGTACACAATGAAGTCTAGGAAGAAATTCACTAAAATAAGACATTTCTTAAGGAGAACCATGCCCAACACCCGCATCATCTCCTTCATTCAATCATAATTTGGCATCTAGTGAAGCCACATAACAACTAATTATTTTTTCTACGATCCTTTGTGAAATAGAATAAATCTTGATCATAAAATATTGTGTTAAAAAAAATATTTGAGTATACTAATTTAGATAAATCTTGACCATCGATCTGTTCACATGGTGAACATATAAAGGGAATGAATTAGGATCATAATTTGAGGACTAATTAATAAATATTGGGAATATGGGAGACAAATATCATACTAATCATATGAAAAAAATGGATTATTAAAAAACTCAGAGTATTTCTATATAAATCACAAACTATTCACTTTAGGAGTGGGAGTTGCATCTGCAACCGATTGATCGATTGGAGTTTTTACTATTTTATTTTTTCTCTCAGTTTTGTCTATTAGTTTTAATTCTCTAGTGATGACACACTAAATATTTCATTGCTAATCCAAGGATATTTACCTTACCCTTTATAAATTAATTTCGATCATCAATGATTTTTTATATTCTATTAACCTATTTAGATTCATCCTAATTGTTTATATATTACGAGATTCTACTAGTTATATGCATTTTGAGTTTATCTTCACACTTTCACAAGATTGCACACCGATTCCCCTTAGATTTTAGACACGAGTTGTTATCATAAACAATGGTCTATATAAGGATGATTGGAGATCTAGAAATCGGGATTGGTGATATTAGATGTTATACAGATTGTTTTATTACTATGATTGAGCCAAAACAAATGGAAGAGGGTGAACCATAAAGTTTTATTTGTTTTTAGAGAGAATAGGGGAATTAAATTACAAATAATTATTTAGGAAAGGTAAGGATATATATGAAGTTTGAAAACATTATTATAAAACTGAATATAAACCAATATATCTCATTCACTATTTCAATGAATCAAACACATCAAACAAAAATAAAACAAATCCACAACACTATCATCTTCGAAAGACATACTGATTACACTGTTAATGTATTTAATTGGGTTCAAGATTATTTTGTTGAGGGATCCATGATATGAAACTCATCAATATAATTTTTATCCATGGTATTAATTTGTTTAAGTATAAAAAAGGAGGGTTATTTGTATTTCAAATAATCTAAAAATAAATTCCATCTTGTGAATATTTAATAAATGGAAACAGACCAGAAAATAATTTTTAATAGAATAAAATATTATGTAGTTCCCAAAATGTAAATCATTGGTTTTTAAATTAAATATACTATTTATAAATGATTTATTTTATTCCATAAATTTATATTTGTAAAAAAAATTTCATAATTTTTTAAGTCATGCATATATCATGTAATTTCATAAAAGCTATGGTATTTATAAAAACCGTATTTTTACTTTTCACTAAGAAATCATCTTTTTAAAAAAATCTCAAAAATAAAGACTATGATAAATTCAATGTGGAGATTCAAAAAATAACATTATTTTTATCAAAATAAATTTTTAAACATGAGAAATTTATTTTTAAATAAAATCCTCATTTATTGAAAAATATTAATTTTTATAACAAGATCAAATTTTTGAATCTTATGAATATTATGATTACATAAAATTATATAATCATTTATATACACATTATTAATGTTTTATGAAACAATTTTATGAAAATTAATTTTGTTTAATTTTTTAAAATTTATCATAAAAATGTATTATAAATACATATTTTTTTAAAAAAAATTAAAAAAATTCTTTATTTTTGTTAAATATTTAACAATTATATTTAATTGTATTTTTATTATATATTTTTTATATTTTTATTTTCTAAATTTGATGTTTAAAAAAATATGATATATATATATATGTTTAATATCACTAAATATGAAATATTTTAAATCACAAGGATAATTTCTTATATAAAATTCATGTTTGTTACACCATATGTATCAGATGATATAAATTAGGGAGGGGTAGGGGACAAAAAACATAAAATCAATGAGCTGTACAAAGATAATATCACCACTTTTAAAAAAACTAAACACACGCCCACTATGGTGTGGACACTTATACCATGGTCTTGTGCCCTTTTAGAAAATCAAACATGCTCGATTATTATGAAATTCAACACAATGTGGTAATTCCCAAGATATACCCAAAAAATTACCAAAATCTTCCTTCGACATTTCAAGAAACATTATTTTGGCCCTCATACAACAACACAGTAGGCCATCATGGAAGGTCACCATAGTGAAGCCCTATCGACCATGGAACTGCAGTCCCCAATCCAGTAGAACCGAGGTACTGAGCTTCATTCCAACATTGTGTATCCTTCTCGACCATGTCACAGGACACCCCAATCAACCAGAACCAAAGCTCTAAGTTTTATGATACCATGGTGCATCCTTTCCCATAACACTCCTCTTTGGTGCAACTAACACCATATATGGAATGAAACCCTTCACCACATTATTGTATTACCCAAGATAAATAAATAAAGTAATGGACAATTCCTTTATTAGAAAATAAATTCCCTTCAAGTTGTGATGTTTTTTCCATGAAATGATCCATTTTGGCTCTAAATTATAGAACCTAAAAGCATCAAAACTCCCAAAAACATTAGAAATATGCAAATATTAGATAATATCAACACCATAGTGACATGAGGTCATAAAAAAAAATCCATTGGTGAAAAACCGTTTTGTATAAACTCAATTTCCTTATATGGTTCCTATGGAACTGAGTTATCCCCATAGGTAATGAGGTACAAAGGAAAGGTATCAACCTTTCCTCAAAATACCAGTGCAGTGAGAAAGCTAAAATGGAGTCTATGTTGCACATATTTATCAAAGGGTAGTGTGTACTATTTTTTTGTTATATCTTTTAGAGATGAATGGGGGGTGACATATCATATAGTTCCCTAGATCATTTTTTTATGTTTCCATATTTCCACAAGCTCATATATGGACACACAGGATCAAAATATCCTTTTTAGTTGGTTGTTGAGTTATTTGGGTGGATAATAATAGAGATCATCACTATGGGTTTAGACCCTCTATCACTCATCTCAAAGATAATCCCATCACTTTAGTTGTATATCTCAACTTGATGTTCAAAGAGACATTTCATTCTTGTTTCATTAAGAACCATATTCCCTCCAGCTCATAATCATAGTTAATGATTAACATAGAGGGTCAAGAGAATTGGGTGTGTTGGAAATCACCTAGGAAAGGTCTTAAGATTAACATAGATGAATCCTATGATCATGGTATAATTTATAGAGGAGGTATCATTCATTACTACTGGGATTATGTGGTTATGGAATTCTCTACTTATTATGGGGATGGTAACTATCTTTTATAAGAAGACCAAATAATTATTTTCAAGATTTCCCTATATAAATTGATCAAAATTTCTCTCTCCATATTATAATTAGACTATGATTTAATAGCCAAGTACTTTATAGGACACTCCTTTATATATTGGTCCATCAATTATGTCATTAGATAATGTAGAATCATGCACCACCATAAAGTAGAAATCCTACACACCTGGTAGGAGGGGAACATGGTGGATAATATAATTACACGTAAAGGTGAATAAGATAGGATCCTAACTATATATTCTAGCATTTTCTTCCCCCTAGTGAATTATAAATACATTTCTAATGGGGAAACCCTTATTATTCACCATTTCAATCCCCTATAATTTCCATATCAGGCATTTCTTGGTTTATGAAATAATTTTTAATTATTATCAAGTCAAAGAACAATTCATGGTAAAATATCTCAATCACTCTAGGACATGAAAGAATTTTAGTGTTAAAGGAGAATTGTAAAGAATAGATTTTTGAATTTGGATATCTCTAACTCAAATTTCATAACATCTAGTTTAACCTTCTTTATATAAAATTCACCTATATGCTTTAAGGTTTCTAGTGGATTCTCTTAAAACTTCATAAATTATCTATTCATTAGAATACTTGTAACATACTATATTAACTTCATCATTTTTTTAATAATTAAAAATTCATTTTAGTGCATTAGAAACCCCCTAAAAATTATCCAATGATATTTAATTAAAAATTTAATAGATTTATATGGAATAATATATGTGGAAATGTGTGAAATCCAATATCACATGCATATCTCCACAAGAAATATGCTTACATTACTCTAAGTGATATGATATGCCTATATTACTCATAGAAATATTCCTACATTGACTCAAGTGATATTAGTATACCATATAGAATATCATTATATCACATACAGTGATATATATATATATATATATTAAAACATATAATAAAACTTTTATTTATAAAAATATTTTTCATTCTATAACATGAAAAAATCTTCTTAGACTTTACACTCATTTCACCTTATGTCACATCCTATGTGAAAACTTATAAAATCATATAAAACTATTTAAAATACTCTAATTTTTTTTCTAGATAAAGTATAAAAAATATTTCTCATTTTTGTACAAATTTTTCTAATAATGTAAATTCTCATTCATAAAACCTTTTATGTGACCTTATACACATTTATAACAATAGTAATGATTATAAATTCCTAATTTATAACAATAATTTAAGAGATACCTCTACCAAAGCATCAATACCACTCAAGTTACAATAGTATTTTGTGTGATATCAATCAAACACATGAATATATATAAAAATATCCACTATATTTTAATTACATGTCATGTATAATTATATAATTGTAGTGTCCAACCCCAGAAGCCACTAAGTGGTGCCCTGAGATGGTTGGACACATGACCACAAGGGCACCTCCCCATACTTCAGAGGCTGTTGACTAGTAGTGAGGGCCTAGGGTGTGTCCTTTTAGAGACTATTCCCCAATATTCAAAGTGTATCACACTGGTAAATAATATTGGTAAAAATAGAAATAGAAATAAATAATAAGTAACGGAATATTAAATCACCCAGATAAATAAATAGGCATAAGTTGAATCATTAATAGATACAAAATGATTGATTATCACACTATGTGGCTATAAAAAAATTAGGTACATGAGGTACAGAGGAAAATCCATTCTACCATGGTTGTCTTTCCTGAAATAGATTCATTGTATTCATGTGCCCCTCTTTATGCAATGAATAAATCAACAACACCATTTAGAAATTGACTGTAAGCCTCATTCAAACTGACCATGCCTTCTTAAACTCTACCTTAACCAACCGAAAGTATTCTCTGAAATGAATTTTAGATCCTCATTCATCCTACCATGGTATAGATATTCCACCAATCCACTGCATCAACCGAAACCTACCACATGTAACACCCTAAAAACACTGCACTTGAGAAACATGATTCCATTAACACCTAAAGACCTCATTCACATCCAAGTAAATAGATCCCAAGGAGATGGTAATGAGGTGAAATTTATTTTTCAAAGAATACAACACCCACAATGGTAGAAAAGAGATTGCCTAAGGGTAATCATTTGAGAAGCATTTGTAGATGAGATATAGAATTGTCTTGATGTATTGAAGTTATATGAATACAAATCAAACAAGGAGTTATAATTGTGAATCAATAATGAATGAACTCAAAGTTGAATCACCCAAGAAGACCCATTACCCCAAAATGGAAGCTGACTTGATTTGATATATGAATTTGAAATTGACTAATTTAATTTATAGCTTCACATAATATTTTGAAGCCTAGTTTGAGATAAAACAAGGTATGATTTATCCAAATTGAAGCATTTATATCCTTGTCGTGAAGATCAAAAATCTATGTTTATTATCATTTCATTATCTATTTATATTTAATATAGAGAAAGAACTTTTATCCATTCCAATTCACTGGCTATTAGTTTTAAAATCATTGTAAAAAATTTGTTTTAAGAAAAGACCCAATGAGTTCAAACTTCCCTAGTTGCTTTAAACTGTGTACAATGAATTACCAGATCTTGATCAAATAATTTAAAAAGAATGAATAAAGGGATAAATTAATGAATAATTAAAAACAAAATAGATATTTGAGACTGATCTCATATGAAAGAAACACCATGAATTCCCATTATAATTGATAAATAACATCTTAAGCAAGTTGAGCCCCCATCTAAACCTAAATGGTTGAAACTGTGGCCATTACCTGAGATAATATTGAAGCACTTTATCAAATAAAAATTAATGTTAAAATTTGATGATGAATATTTAATATCGATTTAATATCCTTGAATTGGAAGAATATGTGAACACCTATAGTAGCGTGGGATTATTATAACCTTGATCGAAGAAATCATGCCCAATTTTTGTGGCCTAGATGTTGAAATTTCCTTGAACAAATCAATTCAAATGGTACCTTCTTATTTTAATGGGAACCTATCCTAGAATGTGAATAATATTCTTCCTTTAATAATAATTTTACTTTTAGTGAATCTATAGAAGATAAAGTCATTCATTCTTCGATCCTTCATGTAGGAGTAAAGATCTTGATCACAGGAGGAAAATTTTTTAATGAAAGAAAACTAAGTATGACGGTTTTGAGAAATATTGACCACAAATATATGCACTTAAAAGTAATATAAAGAGAAGGAATTGGTCTTGGAAATTGAGGAATAATTCAGAAATATTAGGATAATGGGATAATAATCTTGTGTTAATCACGTGGCTAGAGATGTAAGATTAAAAAACTTTAAGCATTTTTGTATAAATCACAATTATTCACTTAAAAAGAGGGGGATGTTTCCATAATTTATTGATCAATGAGAGTTGTTACTATTTTATTTCTACTCTTTTTTCTGATTTTCTATGATTCTCTTATGATGGTACACTAAGCCATTAATAGTTGTGTCTAGGATATTTACCGTAGCCTTATAAATGAATTATGATCATCAATTATTTTTTCTATTCCATTAACCTCAGTAGATTCATTTGAACTGTTTTTATATTAGGATATTTAATTAATTATATGAATTTTAAGTTTGTCTTCCCTATTTTATTGGATTACATACCAAGGGAAATTAGATTCTATCAAAAACCTATGATCATAAATATTTGGTTAATCTAAGGATGATTGGAGATCTATGATCATTGAGATATATGAGGTTAGATGTTGTAGTGATTACTACAAAACTATGATTGTGCCTATACAAATAGGAGAGGGTGATGAGTGAGGTTTCATCTAATCTTAGAGACAATACTGGAATTCAATTAGAAATAATTATTTAACATGAAAGGAAAAGAGATATCCTAGGTTATGCCAAAAAATTAAAAAATTGAATTTAATACCAATAAATCCCATTCATTTTTCCAAGAATTGAATAAATTAAAAAAACCCATCTAAAATTATGTACTCTCTAAGAGAAAACCTAATTCCACTATTTCCGCATTTATTTGGGTTCAAAATTATTTTACTAAGGGCCCCATGACACGATTATCATCAATCCTCACACTGTTTTTTGGGAGACCAATGTTTATATTTTAATATTTCTCGAAATTAATTTAAAAAAAAACTAGATCTAGTTCATATCACCTCATTGGTTTCGATCTAGTGATCAGAAAAAATATTTTGGAAAGACTGAGAGCTTTAAAAATCACTGAATAATAGGATGGAGAATGTTTCATAGTTCCATTGAAAAGTTCAACATCCTTAGCTTCTTCTCCCACCCGAATGAATTTGGGGGGGGGTGAAAAAATGGATAATAATTTGTAACAATTGAATAGATTTTTTATAGAACTTTATAAACCCAATTTTAATAATAATAATCAGATTCAACCACCTAATAACCAACAATATTTTGAACTAAAAACTGAAATAATATAACTCATGATTTTTTTTATGGATTATAAGGAGAGGAACCTAATAAGAATCTAAGTGAGTTTTATAATGTTTGTATTAATTTAAATTTCAGAGGAGTATCATGAGATCATGTAAGATAGAAGGTCTTTCCTTTCTCTATTAAAGGAGAAACCAAGGAATGGATCTATAACATATATCCTAGGGATGTAACTAAATGGAATGGTATGTAGAAGGAATTTTTCTAGATGTACTTCCCTACCTCAAAGAGAACATAGATAAAGATATAAATTTGTGGGATCAGGAAATAATGTTGAGAAACTCTCTATTATTTTTTGGATAGATTCAAAGGTTTGAGAACCTCCTTCCCACATTATCATTTTTAAGATCAACATTTCTTAGTATTATCTTACTAAAGACCAGTGGAAATGACAAAAATCTATTAGATGACTCCCCTAGAGGATCATCAAGAGAAAAATTACCTACCAAATTGAGAGAGATAACTGATAGGATCTCCCAAAATTATCAACAATTACATACAAGAAGTACAATAAGAGAATTAAAAGTGAAAAAATGTTCCAACTCACCTTTAATTGAAAATAATATTGAAGAAAAAACTATCTCTTGAGGAATTTCTCTTTGAAGAAGTTATAAAAAATATCAACTGCCAAACCTTTAAGAGTCTACTAGTTATGTTACTCTCAGGATAACTGCATTGATGGATTCCCTTATGTTTAAGGGGTTGAGAGCTATGATTCCATGTTTTAGAGTTAGTTTCAGGAGTAACTGAAAAACAATCAAGGATATAGGGAGTGTTATAATACTAAGTTTAGAGATAGGAAATAAAAAAACGAAGGAAACCTTTTGGACAAGGTTTTCAAATGACCTTCTAGACTCCTCCCTTCCAAAGAGGCATCTCTTAGCCTTATACAAGGTATCAATAGGAGAAAAATAAATAACATACCATTAAGAAATTACTGAAACAACTTGTGGAATATCACATCACTCATAAAACTATATCCAAAACTCATGGATCAACACTTAAAAAGATACAAGGATAATAAAAACATATTATAAATGCCATCAATGAATTTAAGAATATAGGATCAAGTAATATTTATGCTCAAAAAATCCCAAACTCTAGAGGCAATGTCAATTCTGTTCCATTAAGGAGTGGTAAGGAGCTGGAAAGCAGTGATGAATCACTATGTGGAGAAGGGTATGGAAGTGAATAGATTGCTTTACTAGATAATTGTTTTGCATGATAAATAAAATTAATCACATATGGAAACACCCCCTATGAAGAAGGATAAAGTGAATTCAGAGTTGGAAGACCTATATCATCCCCTACCTATCTTCCCATCTAGAGAAAGACCCCCAAGAGACCTATGGAAGAAAAATTATAACCAGAGATCCTGGAGATATTCAAGAAGGTGTAGATTAACATCCATTTACTAGAATCCTTCATCTAAATTCCTAAATATGAAAAATTTATCAAATAAATGTTCACTATAAGGAGATGATTTTAAGGTAATGAATAGGTAAGTTTAGGTAAAAATGTTTCTGAACTTATAGCCCCACAAATACCTAAAAAAATTAAAATTTAGTTACCTTCAATATCCCTTTCACTATTGTTGAGATTAATTGTTTCAATTCATTTTTTGATCTAGGGGATTCAATTAATGTAATTTTTTATTCAGTTAATTCATCTCTATAGATTGGATAAATCAAACCAACATGAGTGGTTATGCAGCCTTTTAGCCAAACCATTACCTACCCAGTAGGTGTTCTAGAAGATGATTTGGTAGGTTTAAAAGGATTTATATTCCCATATGACTTATATATTATAAACATAGAGGAATGAAATGGTAAAGATAGTTCCCCAATCATCTTAGGTAGGATATTTATCAAGACTTCCAAAATAATTAATAATGTTAATGAAGGAAGTATTTTCATGAATTTTAGATAAAAAACTATGAATTTTAAGATTTTATATCAAATGAAGTACTCCTATGAAGATCAATAAATTTTAATATAAAATACTTTAAATTTCTTTGTTAATTTTAGAAAGAAATAAAAAATGTGTGCTGATATAATTTGATTAGGAGAAGATCTATAAATAGATGATTTTGCTAATGAATATATTTTTAAAAAAGAGTTCAGTCTGGAAAAAATACCATGTCATTGAAAATTATAAAAAATTTATTAAATTTATACTGATAATTTTCTCAAAATCACCATTGAAACTTTTTCTTTACATGTATACGATACCAACATGGAGAAAATCGAGTTGGAAACATCACTAGAAAACCCCCTGAGCTAGAATTGAAACTGCTATCATCAAAATTTAAATTTTCTTATTTAAAATAAAATGATTTTTTTAATAATAAATAAAAATAATTAAAAACTAAAAAAGAGTGTCAACTTTTGTAAAATATGAAACAAATTCTATGGTAATAGGTTGTACACTAGGAGATATCATAGAGATTATCCCCACCTCCTAAATGCATAGTTTTTTTTCAAATTGAGTCTAAACCTATTATACATCCCCAAATAATCATAAACCTAACCCTTCTAGAAGAAGAGAAAAATGAAGTAGAAATATTTTTAGTAGTAAGAATAATTTACCCCAACTCAGACTCCCAATGGGTGAGTACCATTGAAATTTTCCTAAAGAAAACTGGATACACAATTGTATGAAATGAAAATAATGAATTAGTGCCCAAAATAATTCAAAATACTTGTAGAGTTTTCATTGAATTTTGGATATTGAATAATATGATTTGAAAAAACCACATCCCTATACCTTTATAGGCAAAATAATAGAAAGTATATATGGTAAGGGTCACTATTATTACCTTGATGGGTTTTTGGGTACTTTTAGATTCCAATTACTCTAAAAGACTAAGGAAAGACCACATTCACATGCCTCTTGAATAATTTTACCTACTAAAAGATGAATTTAGATCTTTATAGTTCCCTGGTTACCTTTTTGTGTTTCATGGTATGTATATTCTTAGAAGAAATTGAGATCTTCCTGGAGATATTTCTTGATGACTTTACTATCTATGGAAATTTTTCTCAAATTTGAATTGAGAGTCTATAAAAAGTTTTAAAGAGATGAATTGAGAAGAACCTAGTGTTGAATTTCAAACAATTCCATTTCATTGTAGAAAAAGGAAAATTTTCGGGCCATGTAAATTTAAAAAATGGGATTTTAGTTGAAAAGTAAAAAGTTGATGTTATTTATTCACTACCTTACCCCACTATAGTGAGACACTTTAGGTATTTTTTTAGATTATAGGGATTTTATTAAAGTTTTTTTAGGGATTTTATAAGAATTTTTTGTACAGCTAAATAACCTAATCAAGAAGTAAAATAATGTTTTATTAGATGATTCGTATATGTTAGATATTGAAAATATAAAGGAAATCTTAACCACTTCCCCTATAATCCACCCACTGGACAGGGATCATTGTTTTAGATACTGTGTGATGCTTCAAATAGATCTGTAGGAGATGTAATTTTCTGGAGGATTTATGGACTATCGCAAGTGAAATACTATGCTTCACAAACATTAGACACAACTCAAATAATCTGTATAATAATAGAGAATGTGTTTTTCTATTATTGTTTCTTTATAAAAATCATGATCTTATTTGTTAAGAAGTAAAGTGATTATCTACTCAAATCATGAAACACTTTGCTATTTGAAAAATATGTAAAATGAAAAGATGGGTCTAGTTAGATAGATGTTTCTTTTAGAAGAGTTCAATTTAGAGATCAAATATAAGAAGGGTATTGAAAATATGGTTTCATACCACATGATTAGACTACCTCACACCATCAAGGTTGACCCACCCATTAAAGGAAACCTGAATGACTCTTTTACTAGAGAGAAGCTATATGAAGCCACTAAAATACCTTTCTATCATGACATTTTGAATGTTTTAGTCACATCAAATTTACATTAATTATTTCCCAAATATCAATTAGTTAAATTAAAATCTGAATCAAAATATTATATCTAGGAATATCCATATTTGGGAAAAATCTGCAATAATCTAGTAATAAGGAGATGTATCCCCAAATAATAAATTAAATATATGTTTATATTTTTCCAAATACTTCATGTGGATGATATTTTGTACCGAAAAAATGATAGTAATTTTTAGAAGATGGGTTATTTTTTCCCTCAAATTTTAATGATTTATATGATTTTTTCAAAAAGTGCACAAACTACCAGTTTTCTAGTGAAATTTTCAAATGGAATGCAATGCCCCAAAACCATTGATTTTATATTGAATATTTGATGTATGGGTATTGTATTTTATCGGCCCATTTACCATATATATTATATTTTCATACATTTTGTTAATAGTGGATTATTTTTCTATGTGGATTGAAACATAAACCACAAGAACCGATGATTCCAAAATTGGGATTGAATTTGTAAAATAAAATATTTTTTTAGTATTGGAGTTCCTCAACCAATAATAAATGACCAAGGAACATACTTATATAATAAGAACACTGAATTCCTAATGAATATACATGGAGCGAGCCATAAATATTCCACTAACTACCACCCACAAACTAATGAGATGGAAGAGTTTTCAAATAGAGAGATTAAAATGATTCTAGAGATGGTAGTGAAACCAAACTGTAAAGATAAGAGTAAAAATATTGAAGATGCACTTAGGGATATAAAACTACCTAAAAACCTGCATTGGGTATCTCCCCTTATATAATAGTCTATGGAAAGCACTGTCACTTACTTTTTGAGTTAGAACACAAATCCTACTGAGCTATTAATAGAGTAAACATGGAGTTTTGTAAATCTATGGAGTAGATGAAATAATAGATGATAGAACTTAAAGAGATCAGAAGAGTGGAATATGAGAATTACCTACTGTATAAGGAGAAATCCATAACTATCAATGATAGAATCATCAATAAAAGAGAGTTTAAAATTTGATATAAAGTGATTATATTATATTCAAGGATAAATATCATGCTGAGTAAACATCATTCCAAGTGTAATGAATGATATATAGTAACTAATTTTTTTCCATTTGGTGTAATTGAGATCAAGGGAGATGAATCAAAAGGCCCTTTCAAAGTGAACAACTAACAAGTGATTAAATACCATGACTATTTAAAGAAGTATCCAATGAAGGATTCAAAACATGAAGTTCCAAAGATTGAATGACAACTGAGAAGGGGGGGGGGGTGAATCAGTTGTTTAACTTTTATAAGTTTCAAAACTTTAACAAACTTAACCCTTGAAACCTGTTAAGATTTATTTCCTTATCAACCTTTAGAAAGATACTCAAGAATGAAATAAAAGAAAACCAAGAAAGGCACACAAGATTTAAAAAGTTTGGTCTTAATAAGAGAACCTACGTCCTTGCCAGAGCCACTCCCGTGGGTCTATGGAAATCCACTATAATGAAGAAGTGAATACAACTTGTGACAACTCCAGTTGGAAACATTCTATCTCCCCATAGGAAAGATTATATTGACTCCCGTGAATTTACAATGTTTTCTTAAAGAACAAATTAGCAAAACACAAGAATAAGAACTTTGATAAGCTGCTCCACAAATGCTCACTCTGAATGATCACTACGAATATTCAATCCGATTTCATGAATCCGATTTTCTGAAACTGATCTTCTCAGGAAGATAATGATGGTTCTGCACAAATGCTCACCCTGAATTCTCAATCTGGTTTCCTTGAATCTGATATTCTGAAATTGGTCTTCTTAGCAAGATAATGATGGTTCGCACAAATGCTCACTCCAAATATTCAATCTGATTTATCTTCTTTTCAAACACTCAAGGAATATTATTCAAGATCGTAAGAACTTTTCACTTAGAATTCTCCAACACTCTGCCTTTTCCGCATGTGTAAAAAGTTGAAATTGATCGAATGATCTGAGCACATACTTATAGGCAACTCGGAAAACAAAGGTGGGAATCTTGAAAAACTTTCCTGCTTATTCAAATTTCAAAAAACTCCACAAATCTCTCACATTTAATCTTCAATCTTTGACTTGTTCAAATCTTCTTAAATTTCTCTGAGATTTAAGAAAAGTTGAAATTCTGGTTTTCTTGAACTTAGAATTTTCATTCTAAATTTCTCAGCATGTTGTTCAGGATTGTCATTCCGAATTTCCTAGCATGTTGCTTAGGATTGTCATTCCGAATTTCTCAGTATGTTGCTCAGGATTTTCATTCCAAATTTTTGGTTCAGGAAGTACACTCTGAATTTATGGCTCAGGAAGTACCCTCCGAATTTATAGTTCAGGAAGTACACTCCGAATTTCTGGCTCAGGAAGTACAATCTGAATTTCTAGTTCAGGAAGTACACTCTGAATTTCTGGTTTAGGAAGTACACTCCAAATTTCTAGTTCAGGAAGTACACTCCGAATTTATGGTTCCGGAAGTACACTCCAAATTTCTGGTTCAAGAAGTACATTCTGAATTTCTGACTCAGAAAGTACACTCCGAATTTTTTGCTTAGGAAGTACACTCCTAATTTTTGGTTCAGGAAGTACACTCTGAATTTCTAGTTTAGGAAGTACACTCTGAATTTCTGGTTCAGGAAGTACACTCCAAAGTTCTGGCTTAGGAAGTAGACTCTGAATTTCAGGCTTATCAAGTAAACTCTGAACTTCATGCCCAGCAAGTAGACTACGAATTTTCATCTCAGGAGGTATACTCCAAACTTCAGGCTCAGTAAGTAGACTACGAACTTAAGGCTCAACAGGTAGACTCCAAACATTAGGTTTAGCAAGTAGACTCCGAACTTCAAGATCAATAAGTAGACTACGAATTTCATGCTTAGAAAGTAGACTCTGAATTTCAAGCTCAGCAAGTAGACTACGAATTTCATGCTCAGGAAGTAGACTCTGAATTTCAAGCTCAGAAAGTAGACTACAAATTTCATCCTCAGGAATTAGACTCAAAATTTATGGTTGAGGAAGTAGAATACGAATTTCTGGTTCAGGAAGTAGACTTCAAATTTCAAGATCAGCAAGTAGACTATGAATTTCAAGCTCAGGAATTAGACTCCTAATTTCTGGTTCAGGAAGTAGACTTCAAATTTTTGGTTTAGGAAGTAAACTCCAAAAACTGGTTTAGGAAGTAGACTCCGAATTTCTGGCTCAAGAAGTAGACTCCAAAAACTGGTTCAGGAAGACAGGTTCAGGAAAACAGGTTCAGGAAAATAGGTTCAACAAAACTGATTCAGGAAAACAGGTTCAGGAAAACTGGATCCAAATTTTCTCAGAATTTGTCTTTGTGAAAAACATCTATCCTCTTCACCATTTCTTCAACATTGTTTATCATGAAACCTTTCATGATTTGTGAGAACTTTAAGATCAGAAAAGCATCATCTGATTATGTTAAGAAAGATTGAGATACTTTCTTAACTTTTGACTTCTTATTCTTTAATATAATCTTCTTTAAGGAAATCTTCAGTAACCAACAACTTCAAATTTCTGTAACTCAAAAACATTCTTCAACAAAAAGATTAGTTGTCAAAAAATTCAAAACATTGTTAAAAAAACAAGATAAAGGTTCTTCAATCTCCCCCTTTGGATTTGTTGGCAACCCTTGGTAACAAGTTTTCACCTCTAAAAAACATCTCATATTCTTGAATTTTACCAAAACATAGCCTTTCTAAAAAAGAGTGTCCTGACACCACACTACTGGATAAAGTAATGTTTTTGAAGGATTTACATCCCTCAGTGACAAGAAAAATTTGCGTCCATGTAATGATAAAATTCAACGTACACAAACTCCCCCTCAAATTTTATCTTTTTCTTTCTCAATTTTCTTTTCTTCTCTCATTTTTCTTTCTCTCTCATTTTTCTTTCTCTCTCCCCCATTATATGATAACCACAACTTTAGATTCATAAAATAAAACTTAATCTCCCCCTTTGTCAACATAATCTAAAGAACAGTGGGGGACACTTCCTTATGAGTTTTAAGAAGTCATGGGAGGAGGCTGAACATGGAGTTTTAGCCTCAGTTCAACAAACCACTCCTTTGACATTGCTTTTGTGAAAATATCGGAAATCTGATACTTTGCTGAAATATATTATAGAAATACTTCTCCAGCAGGAGATTCTCTTTTAAAAAATGATACTTTATATCAATATGCTTTGATCTTGAATGTTGAATAGGATTCTTGGAAAGATCAATGACACTTTGATTATCACAGAGCATTTTCAAAGTTTTAGAAACTTTCACTTTCAAATATTCCAGCTGAAATTTCATCCAAATCATTTGAGTACAAGCCTGAGTAGCTGCAGCATATTCAGATTCAGTTGTACTTAAAGTTACTGAACTTTGTTTCTTTCTGTTCCAACTCACACAACATTCCCCTAAGAAAAATGTTCCTCCTGATGTTGATTTTCTATCATTACCATCACCAGCCCAATCAGCATCAGTATAACCATGAAACTTCATTTCATTGTTTCTTTTGTATAAAAACCCATGTGAGGTTTTTCCTTTAACATATCTCATAATCCTCTTAACTGCCAACATATGTGATTCTTTTGGATTACTTTGATATCAGGAATAGAGAGTCACAACATATACAATATCAGGCCTTGAGGCTGTAAGATAAAGAAGAATTCCTATTAACTTTTGAATGTCTTTTTGATTCAGAATGTTCCCTAACTCATGTTTGCTCAACTTTGTGCTCACTGAGATAGACGTTGAAACTCCATTTGATTTTTCCATCCCAAACTTATTTAATAGTTCCTTGGCATACTTTTCTTGGGATAAGAAAATGTAGTTTTCTTGTTGTTGAACTTGTAAGCTAAGGAAGAAATTTAATTCTCCCAATATGGACATTTCAAAATTTTCCTTCATCTCTTCAGCGAACTCTTCAAAAACATTTTATTCATCTCCAGAAAAAATTATATCATCCACATAAATGATTATAATTAATATTCCAGAGTCAACATCTTTAACATAAAAGTTTCTATCAACCTTTAATTTATAAAATTTAATCTTTCTTAGAGAATTGTTAAGCTTATAATACCATGCTCGTGGAGCTTGTTTCAACCCATAAAAGGCCTTATTCAATTTTCAATATTTTTTTTCATCTTCATCAAGGAAAATACCACAAGGTTGTTCAACGTAAAATTCTTCCTCAATCTCACCATTTAAGAAAGATGAATTTACATCCATATGATAAACCTTGTAATTCTAATGAGAAGCCACTGCAGGAAACATTATAATAGTTTCCAACCTTGCAATAGGGGAAAATGTTTCATCCAAATCCACACCTTCCACTTGTTCATACCCTTTACACACAAGCCTTGCTTTGTTTCTTGTAACTTCTCCATGATCATTCAATTTATTTCTGTAAAACCACTTGGTTCCGATAACATTATTATTTGCTGGCCTTGGAACAAGTTCCCATGTTTCATTCTTCTCAATCTGATCCAAATTTTCATTCATAGCATCCACCCATTCTTTATGTTGAATAAATTCTGAAACTAATTCTGGTTCAACTTTTGAGATAAGGGAAGTCTGATTTTCTAATCTTAACTTCCTTCTTGTCTGAACTGGAGCCTTCTGATCCCCAATAATATTTTCAGATTCAACATATTTTTGTAATGTAGGAAAACTCATATTTCCTTTCCCAACATCACTTTCTTCCCCATGTGACTTATCTGAGTCACTCTCACTCTGGTGGGGATTCTCTGATTTATCTTCCTCAGTATTCTTAAAAACTTTTGTGAAATAACTTGGATTTTCAATTACCTTCACATAATATGAATCCACCCACTTCTATAAATGTTTTTTTCCAGCATTTGTAACTTCTTCCATTCAGTGAATAACCCATAAATACTCATTCTTCAGCTTTCTCATCAAACTTTCCTAAGTATAGATTTTTGATTTTGAGAAAGCATGGACTTCCAAAAACTTTAAAGTAATTAAAAGAAAGTTTTTTGTTATACCAAATCTCGTAAGGAGTCATGTAAGTTTCTGGTCACAACAAGTATCTATTTTGAACTTGTACAATAGTACTAATAGCTTCTCTCCAAAAGAATTTTGAAAGTTTGTATTTGGATAGCATACTTCTTCCCATTTCCACCAAGCTTCTATTTTTCCTTTCTACAACTCCATTTTGTTGTGGTGTATATGGAGCATTATACTGATGTTTGATACCATGCTTCCTTAGGTAAGTTTCAAAAGCATTTCTTGTGAATTAGGTACTGTTGTCTATTCTCAATTTCTTTATGGAAGCCCCCAATTCTTTCTCGACATCTCTTCTGATGAATTTAAACATTTCAATAGCCTCTGACTTATGCTTCATGAACATGATGTTTGTCATCCGAGTGAAGTCATCAATAAAAGTGATAAAGTATAAATCTACTTTTGTTGATTGATGTCTCATCGGCCCACATAGATTGGAATGAATAAACTCAAGTGGTTTGTTAGATTGGATATCAACTCTTTTATGGCCTTTGTTAGTCATCTTTCCTTTTTGGAAAGTAATACAGACATCTTCATCTCTTTTTTTCAGTTCTGGAAAATTCCGAACAACATCAACTTTCGAAAGCTTACTCAAGTTCTTCTTCCGAAGGTGGCCAAGTCTTCGATGCCACAACTTATTTTCATCTTCAGCACTCAAATAACAAGAGTTATTGGATTCACCAATTTGAAAGAGATTACCACTGGTTCTTTCTCCTTTTGTAATCACTTTTCCATTTTCCACACTTTTGATGATATAAGAATCGTTTCTGAAGATAACTTCTTTTCCATCATCACAAAGTTGACTTACACTAAGTAAGTTATGTGTTATCCCATCAACAAGTAAGAATTCCTTAGATTTCAGTTTCTCTGCTTCAATATCTTCCATTCCGATTCCCTTAATTTTTAGGGAACTATCATTGCCAAATGTAACTACTCCTCCATAATGACTTTAAACATGTTCCAAGATTTTTATATCACCTTTCATGTGTGAAGAACAAACACTATCAAGAATCCATGTTTTGTTCCTCTTACTTGCTTTCAAAGTTGTCTCAACAACAAAAGCTCTCTCATCAACCTTCTTATTTTTAGCATTCTTTTCTTTCTTATCATAAAAAACTTGTTCTGGAAGGAGTGTCATACATCATTCGGCATGATGAACAAACTGATTAAATGTTACACAAACTTCTTCCAAACATTCAATTTGATTCTTTGTTGGAATATTTCTAACATCTTGAGAATTCACCTTTTCAACTTTCTATGAGTACGGAGAGTTACTCATACTTCTTTCACGATTTCTTCCACTTTTCTCAAACCTTCTTCTAGGTGGAGATAAATTGTGCCAACAATTATAAGATCTATTCCCATATATTCCACAACACTAGCAATATCCCTCAATGGTTATTCAAAACTCCTCCCTACCACCATTAAATAAGTGCCTGAGGTCACCTATTTCCTTCTCACTAGTTTATTTGATTTTATTTTTAGTTTTGAATCCTCAATAAATGTGTTGTAGAATTAAATGAAAGTGTGTTTTTACTATGTGTGGGGGATAAAGTATATATATATATTAAGATGTAAATAATTTTTAGTTTTCTTATTTCCACATTGAAGTATATTTATTCTTAAAAAAATAATGTTATTCTTGTAAATGTTATACATAACTATTCTATATAGATTTTTTATGAGTTTTAAAATTTCATTGATTTATATTCCCACCTTGAAAAAAATAAAAAACATACTTTAGTGGAGAAAACTCTTTGGTTTTGAAATTATGAGAGTTTGATGATTGTTGAGTGAACTCACCCCTAAATTTATATAAGTTTATATTTTTTAAATGGAAAAAGAGTTGTAAATAATAAAAAACTTAGTTGAACTAAAATAATATCTTGAGGGAATGATATTGATGAAATAAAACCTACATAAATAGAAATGAGTGACTGAGTAACACCTCTAGGAGGTTCTCTATAAGAAAATAAAATATCTCATATGAATTGGAGTAAAATAAGTAAATGGAATATGATTTAAAAATATTCCTAAGTCAACATAAGAACACGTGTGTATGTGTTATCCATCAAATAAGAGTAATAGAAACTTTTTATTTAGCTTCCCAAGTGTTGACTCTATACCTTGATGATTACAACTAGTCCTTGAGAATACCTTTTGTATTGGTATGGTTTAGTTCTATGATTAGTTTAACTCCTTAAATAAGCGCCTTTGTATAATACTTTGCACAAATATGGTTGGTAAAAATTAAATAAGTGATAATTGACAAAGAGGGTGGATATGTTTGTGGAATTATGAACTTAGATGAATAAGGTCGAGACTATATATCTAAATTTAATTTAATAAGTATCATGTAAGTGTTAAATTGAAACATGGAATGGTAGATTTGGGGAGAAATACATAGAAAGTCCCCAATCATTAAAATATTGAGTCCACTATGATACATTCCATTTATAACCCAAAACGAGAACTTGGGTTAGAATTGAAACATTTAATGTGGTGGGTAGTGATGAGAGCTCAAAAGTTTGAAAATGTTAATTTATTTTCATTAATAATTACCCCAATATCAATTCAAAATCAAGATAATTAACACATTTCTTGGTTACCTTGATAAACCCAAACTTCATTGAAAAATTGGCTTAATCCTTGAGTATTAGCGTCTCTTAATATTTTTGGATTTAATTAATCATGCCATATAAAAATTTTAAAATTTTAAGGTCAATTGTTTCATTCAAATTTTAATTTAATTTTGAAATTAAATTATTAAATGGCTCGGATCAATATTTTTTAATAACGATTTTGTTGAAATTAATTGTGAACCTATACATTAATTTTAAAATTTGAAGTAAATAGTGATTTCAAATGAAAAAATTATTTTTTAAAATGAATATATTGAAATTAATATTAAACGGTGTATTTTAAAATGGTTGGAATTTTAAATTTTAATTAGTAAATATTGAATCTATTGTGAAGTGGACAATCAAATTTATTTATTATTTTATTAAATAAAACAAAAAATTAACTTTTGAATTGAGGGATATTTCTTATATTTTTTAATTATTTTTATTATATTATAAATTAATTAGAGAAATAATACACTTTAAAAACTTATTATGTGATTTCCACAGTGGTGCTAGAAATGTTGCAAAGGAAAGAGACCAGATGAATAAATCTTGAAGCGACACTATAATGAAGTAAATTTGAAAAACAAATATGCCACATAAACAAAAACCCAAGAAATTATGATAGTTCACTAGAAAATTTGTAAATAAAATCTACCATGGATATCTTTCTTCAACTGACCGCACTACATTCATGAACCCCTCCTCAAGTATCAAAAGAGATCAACCAAACCCTTTGGAAATTGAAAAAAAGACTCATTCAAACAAACAATACCTCCTAAAATCTACCTAAATGACCACAATAGTTCTCTAAACTAACTTTGATCTCCTCCTTTGATCTATCACAACATATAAATTTCACCAATCGATTACATCAACCCGAACCTACCACATTGGAAAACCCTAAACCATCTGAAACATAAAAACATGATTCCATTTATTCTTGATGAAAATCCTTAAAATTTAATTATATAAAGACTATGGAGATAATATTGAGTTGAAATTTACTTTTTTAATATGATGATGCCCACACTGGTATTGATGATCTTTCCTTAGATGGTTTTTATGAGAAGTTTTTTTAGATGAGAGGTTGATATGTCTCTATGTATTAAAGTAATATATATACTAACTGAAATAAGAGTGATGAATATGATTCAATAATGAATGAAATTTAATTATAATCACCCAATAATATTGATTTCACATCGATATAAGATGATTTGATCTGATATTTGAAGGCGAAAAAGAATGATTTCATTTATAGATTTGTAAAATATTTCTTAGACTAATTTAATATAGAACATGAAATTATTTAGACTAATTTAAGTGTTGAGATCCAAATTATGGATATTGAAGCATTGTGTTTTATATAATTTTTTTCCTTGTATAGCTTGAATATTGAAAAATACCTCAGATCCATTTCTATTCACCGAATCCTAGTTTAAAGAACACAAAACAAAAGCTGTTTGAAGAAAATCACCAATGAGTACACACCACCCCAACTACATATATCCATGTATAATTAAATTACTAATCTCAATAAAATAATTTCCTAATAATAGATAAGGTTCCACAAGATTTAATAATAAAAACCATAGTAAATATTTGATCAGAAGACCATCTAAAAGAAACACTGTGAATTTCCATCCTGATTGATGAAGGAAATATTAAGCAAGAAGTTCCCACAAAAAAACCAAAATGGTTGAAACCATGGATGATAACACAAGATCATATATAATTTTTTTAATAAATAAAAATTTATGTTGAAATTGGATGAATAATTTTGACTATTAATCATAGATCATCAAGTTAGAAGAAGATGAGACCACCCAAACTAGTGCGTGCTTAGGGTGTATTTGATTGAAGACTCTATGAATAATTTTTGACGCCCATATAAAAAAAATATAGGACCAAATACACTGAAATAGGAAATTTTTTAAGGGGACCCAAGCCCAAAACTTGCATCATATTCTTCCTTATATCATAATTTGACATATAGTGAAGCCACATAACAACTAATCATTTTTTCATTGATCATTTTCTAAATAGTATGAAGTTCGACCATTTGAGGAGAATGTTTTAACAAAAAGATTCAAGTATACTTATATATAGAAATATTTAACATCAATTTGTGTACATTGTATAAATTTAAAGGGATGGAATTAAGCTCAGAATTTGAAAAGTAATTCAGAAATACTGGGAACATGGGAGATGAAGATCATACTAATCATATGGAAAAAAATAAAAGATTAAAAAACTCAAATAATTTCAATATAAATCATGAACTATTTACTTAAGGATTGGGGGATGCTTCCACAACTTATTTATTGAATGGAGTTATTAATATTTTATTTTCTCTCTCCTTTTTGTGTTTTATTAATAATTCTTTGGTGATGACACACTAAGTATTTAGTTTCTAAGCCAAATAAATTTACCTTACCCCTTGTAAATGAATTATAATAATCAATGAATTTTTCTCTTCTATTAGAGTATTTATATTCATTTTAATTTTTTATATATTATAAGATTTACTTAATTATATTCATTTTGAGTTTATCTTCACACTTTCACTAGATTTCTCACCGATTCCACTTAGATGATATCTAGTGCTTGTGATCATATACAATGGTATATCTAAGGATTATTGGAGTCCTCTAATAATTGGGATTAGTGATGTTAGACGTTTTAATGATTATTTCAGCACTCTGATTATTCAAAAACAAATGGAAGAGGGTAACCCATGAGGTTTTATTCTATTTTAGAGACAACAGGGGAATTTAATTAGAAATAATGATTTAATAAGAAAGGTAAGGAGATATATGAGGTTATAAAACTTCATTATAATAGTGAATTAAAAACTAATAAATCTCATGCACTATTTTCATGAACCAAACCCATTAAACAATATAAAAACAAATCCACAAAGCTATCCTCTTTGAGAGACAAACTGAGTTTACTATTTATGTATTTATTTAGGATCAAGATTATTTTGTTGAGGGATATGTGATAAGAAACTCATCAATTTAATTATTACCTATGCTATTCATTGGTTTAATTTTTACGAAGGATGGTTTTTTGGATTTCAAACTAATCCAAAGGTGAATGACATGTTGTGAATATTTAATTAATGCAAAAAGACTAAAAAATAGTTTTTTTATTAGAATAAAATATAACTTAGTTTCCAAAATTTCAATCATATGTTTTCAAATTAAATATATTATTTCTATATGATTTATTTTAGTACTTAAATTTATATTTTGTTAAAATAAAATTTTCTTACATTTTTAAGTCATGTATATATGATGTAATGTCATAAAATTTATGCTATTTATAAAAACTCTATTTTTAGTTTTCATTAAAAATCATCTTATTAGAAAAATCTCAAAAAGTCACCCTACAATATATTTAAGGTGGTGATTCAAAAAATAACATCATTTTTATCGAAATAAAATTTTAAACATGAAAAATATATTTTTTAATTAAAATCCATATTTATTGAAAAATATTAATTTTTATAAAAAGATAAAATTTCTAACACTTATAAAAATTATGATTCCATAAAATTATATAATAATATATATACACATAATTATTGTTTTATGAATCAATTTTATGAAAAAAAATTGTGTTTAAAAATGTTTAAATAAGCATAAAAATGTATTTTAAATACATATTTTTTATAAAAAAGTTAAACAATATGATTTATTTTGGATAAATATTTAACACCTTTATTTAATTGTATTGTGATTTTATATTTTTTAGATTATTATTCCTTAAATGTGATGTTCTAAATAAATATTATATATATATATATATATGTTTAATATCATTAAATATGAATGATTTTAAACTGTAAGTATAATTCATAATATAAAAGTTATGTTCATTACACCATATGTGTCGACTGAACCAAATGAGGGCGGAGGAAGGGGCAAAAAACTTATAATAAATGATCTATACAAAGATAATTTCACCACTTTTAAAAAAACTAAACACATGCCCACTATGGTATGGACAACTATACCTTGGTGTGGTTCCCTTTTAGGAAACCAAACATGCTCAACAACTATGACATTCAACACAACATGGTAAACCCCATGATATACCAAAAAAACCAGAATAAACCTCCCTTGAAATTTCAAGAAATATTATTTCATCCCCCATAAAACACCATAGTATGCCATGATGATAAGTCACCACAGTGAAACCTTCTTGACCATGGAACTATACACCTCAATCCTAAAGAACTGAAGGACTTAACTTCATGACACCATGGTGTAGCCTTCTCAACCATGTCACAACACACCCCGATATAGTAGAACCAATGGCCTATGTTCTAGGATACCATGTTGAACCCTTTCTCATAACACCCATCTTTGGTGCAGTTAACACCCTATATGGCATGAAAACCCTCACCACAATGTGGTCTTACCCAAGATAAAAAAATAAAGGCATGGAGGATTCCTTATTTATAAAATAAATAACCTTAAAGTTGTGATGCCTTTTCCATGACATGATCCATTTAGGATCAAAACTATAGAACCTAAAAGCATTAAAACTCAAAAAAACTTTAAAAATATCCAATGATTAGATAATATCAACATCATAGTGACATGGGGTCATAAAAAATCATCCTTTGGTGAAAAAAATTATGTCTAAAGTCAAATTCCTTATGTGGTGCATATGGAACAATGTTATCTCCATAGGTAATGAGGTGAAAAAGAAAGGTATCAACCTTGCCTCAAAATACTAATACTTTGAGAATGAAAAAATAGAGTCTATATTGAACTTGTTTATCAAAGGGTACTGAGAAAACCTAATTTTTCATAACCTCAGGGGATGCATGGGGAGTTACATCTAATATAGTACCCTAGATATCTTTTTTAAAGTTTCCATATTGCCAAAAACTCATATATGGATACCCTGGATCAAAATATCATTTGTTATCAAGTTGTTAGGTCATTTGGGTGGATCAAAACAAGGATCATAATTATGGGTTTAGAAACACTACCACTCATCTCAAAGATAATAACCTCTCTTAGGTAGTAGATCTCAACATACTGTTGAAAGAGGCATTTTAATATAGTTTCATTAAGTACCAGATTACCTCCAGCTCACAGTCACATGAAATTGTTAATATAGAGGGTCAAGGGAATTGGGTGTTTTGGAAATCACCCAGCAAAGGTCATAAGATTAACATAGATGGACCTTTTGATCATGGTGTAATGTATAGAGGAGGTATCATTCATGAATACTGGTATTATGTGGTTATGGGATTCTCTTCTTATTATGGGGAATTTAAATCTATTTTAGAAGAATCCTATATGACGATTTTCAAGCTTTCCATATATAAATGGATCAAAATTTATATCTATATAGTATAATTTGACTATGATTTAGTATCTAATTCTTTGTTAGGAGGTTTCTCTATCCACTGGTCCATCACTTATGTCATTAGAAAATGTAGAAGTATGCACCACCGTGAAGTAGAAATCCTCCTCACCTAGTAGGAGGGGAACATGGTGGATAAACTAATGGCCACTAAAGGTGATTAGGATAAGATCATAACTATAGATCATATCATTATCTCCCTCCTATTGGATTATAATGCCATTGTTCATGGGTACACCCTCAGGATTCACCACTTCAATCCCCTCTAATTTCCATATTAGACATTTCTTGGTTTTTGAAATATTTTTTTAAATTATTATCCAGTCAAAGAACAATTATTAGTAGAATTTATTAATCAATCCATGATAAGAATGAATTTTAGTGTTAAATTAGAATGGGAAAGAAGAGGTTTTTGAATTTGTATATCTATAACTTTAATTTTATAACATCTATTTTAACCTCCTTTATATAATATTCTCTTGTATGCTTTAATTGGTCTAGTGAATACCCTAAAAATTTCATAAAATTTCCATTCATTAGAACACTTGTAACATACTATATTAACTCAATGATTTTTTAATAATTAAAAATTAATTGTGTTGCATTAGAAATACCATGAAATTTATCCAATTATATTTAACTAAAAATTTAATAGCTTTAGATAGAATAACAAATGTGGCAATGTGAGATATCCAATATCACAAGAATATCTCTATAAGAAAATTTCTTACATTTTTCTAAGTAATATTATATGCCTATATTAGATATAGAAATATTCCTATAATTACCTAAGTGATATTATCATACCATATATCCTATCATTATATCACATATAGTGATATACATATATATATATATTAAAACCGATTATATAACTTCAGTTTATACAAATAATTTTCATTCTCTCACCTGCATGAATACTCTCAGACCACTCATTTCACCTTATGTCACATCCTATGTGAAAACTTATAAAATAATATAAAACTCTTGAAAATACTCTATTTTTTCCAAATAAACTATTAAATATATTTATTAATTTTTTAAAAAATATTTTTAATAATGTAAATTCTCATTCACATAACCTTTTATTCAACCTTGTACATGTTTATAGCATTAATAATGATTATGAATTTCTAATTTATAACCATAATTTATGAGATACCTATACCAAACAATCAATACCACTCAAGTTACAAGATTATTTTGTGTGATATCAAAAAAAAACATGCATATCCTTACAAACATCCACTGGATGTAACTCATACATCATGTATAATTATATAATTGTAGTGTCCTACCCTGGAATCCACTAAGTGGTGCCCCAAGATGGTTGGCCATATGACTAGAAGGGAGACTCCCCATACTTTAGAGGCCACAAACTAGAAGTGATGGCCTAGTGTGTGTCCTTGGGGAGACTATTCCCTATTATTTAGAGTGTATCACACTAGTAAATAACAGTGATAAAATGTAGAAATAGAAATAAATAAGTAGTAGCTGAATAATAAATCACCTAGATAAATAAATAGGTATAATTTAAATCATTAATAGGTAAAAAATTATTGGTGATCATGCCATACAGCTATAAATAAGCAGGTACATGGGATACAAAGGAAACATGCATATACTACATGATGAAAAAATACAAAAAGTTAAAATTATTAATCTACTATCATCTTGAATATAGGCTCGGTCCTTTTCTCTCATATTCTATCCAGTAATAAAAACCAAGTGTTTAAAGTTGGGTGGTTCCCTTTATCTACACCTGTAATCATGAATTCTGCTCATGTATCAAGGGTGGACTGAGTAGGGTGTGAGATATAATTAGTAGGCGGACAAAGATGGTGTCAATAACAATCATGTCTATGCTTGTAAAATGACCATTATGTTGTTACATATTAAATTTAATTCAATAAATAAATAAAAAATGTCAAATCAGGTTCCTGATGGATACCTAGATGAAACTGCCTATTTTGGCCTAATTTAAATGTCTCTGAACCAATGTGGACCCATAAAAATATAATATGGGTGTAATAATGGTTCTTCATAAGATAAACATCAAGAGTGGATTGAACCCAATCATGTGATTTGGCATTGAAGATGATCCCCTATAGTATCACTTATGTATTCTTAGAATTAAAAAAATAATCCTAGGAATTTAAAAATGGAATCCGAGTCCCATAAAAGGAGATCCATAAAAGGAATCCCATTTATTATTCTTAGAGCTCTATAAATAACCATCAACATAGAGTCTATACATATAGATCCATAAAATGAATCCAATGTATCACTCTTTGCATAGTGTAAGTATGGCCCTCTCATCCCATCCTAGGTATCTCATGTAGGGGATCATGTATTGATCATGGAATGGTATAACCATCTTTTCATTAAGCCTGTCCACAATTAATCCCCTAGGGAACCGATATCCCACATTGGTAGGAAAGTAATGCACCTAATAAGCCCTCCCAAGGAATTCTATTAAGAATATATGTAACTATCTTATTTTATTCACAATCCATAATATATCTTAATTATATAGAACAATGAGCCTATATATGGTGCCATTAAATTAGAACCCTTTTATCACCCTCATCATGATATGAATAAGGGTTTAGTAATAAAAAACCATTCCATTTCAATAAGGAATTAACACCATAATACTTTAATCAAGTTGGTTAATTCATTGAATCCAAGTAATTAAACCCATAACATAAAGCACAGGGCCTAACACATGGTTACTCATTTTCCTTAGTTTAATTCACATTTGAAAAGAATAATTTATTTTAAGGATAACATACACCTCAAAAGGGGGATAAAAAATTTATATAAAAGGTGAATTTAGGACCTTAAATAAGGTCACATCCTTAGGGGTGGATCATATCAATGAAAACACCCATCAACATTGTCTATTAGGTAGATAGGGTCCCATTATATATGAGAATAAATTTCAATAAAATTAATTAAACATTAAGGATGTGATGCTAGGAAGTCTACCATGTTACACATGATGCATGATAAAAATGCATTGAGACTTTAGGTTAAAGAGATATACCACCTACCTTAGGTGCACATCACTCTCATCATCCATTGTAAGCCCTTGAATTGAGTTATAATGGGAGAAATAAGAATAATGAACCAATGAACTAAAAATAAGGAATATGATCCAACAAAAAATGACACTAAAGATTGGAAGATAAATGAATAATAGAAGCCATAAGATTATATATCTTACTGTCATGGATAAAACACAAATAATTGTGAAACAAATATAGATCAGACTAAGGAGATATAAAAAATCCTAGCTTATCTTGGAGATGAGAGCTCATGAAGGAGAGGGGATGTCTATTGGAGGAGAAAATAAGGAGACGGGGGTTAAAAAAATTTCAGTGGAAAAGTGTAATTTACCCCTTCATTAATGGGTTGAATGGATTGAATGCATTGTTAAAAAAACCATGTTCCAACTGTCTTCCCAATACAATATAAGGAACCCTCTCACACATGCTAGGTGCACTGTTTGAATAACCATGCTTAGCCCATTCAAAATGGATCTCTAAAGATGTTTGAAAAACACACACATGAATGCAGCCTGGGTCACATAGTTAGGGAAAACTATACGACCCTCCATTATGAACTGACAACCCACATGGTTGAGTTTTATAGTTAGAATTAACCAGGAGGCTCAATCTACATATCCAAATTCTGGTGCTCCAGGATCCGAATGAGCCCTAGACTCTTCTAAACCACTCCTTAGCATCTTAAGAACATTATTAATACATAATGAGAGGTTTAAAAATAGTATAATAATTTTCCATACCTCTTTGAAAATATATGATGTCACGAACTCCCCTCCTTAAAACAACTCCTCCTAGAGTTTCCCCTCTAAGGGTGGTAAAGCATCATATGAGAAAATTTCCAGCTAATGAGCATGTATATCATCCTCTCTCTCCAAGGTCTCATATTATGCATGTCCATGCTTCCATAGCACCGAGACTAGTGGAATCGACCTACCTAAAATATCTTTCATGCTTTGATAAATGATATATTTCAAATGATCCTCAAAGTACACATCTACATCAAGCTCCATGTCCTTAGGATAAAATGAATGAGATGATCCATAATGATACTGAAAAAGTTGCAATACAAGGAAGTCATCCTACATAGACCGATACCACTGACGTAAATCCAACTAATAGGATACCAGCCTGACTCTCCCTACAAAAAAGACCCTATGTACCACCTTGAACTCTAGAGGTCTATGATGATGATCGATATAATATTTCTGTCTGGACTAAGCTATATCCATACATTTTTGAATCACCTATAATTTCTCTAAAGTCTCTTGAATGAGATGAGGAATTTGTAGTATAACTTACTGACCTCAAACCATAATAAGGGTGAATGACAATAACTATCATAAAGGGCCTCATACAGATCCATTTGAATCATTTCTTAAAAACTTTTATTATAGGAAAAACCAACCAGAGGTATATATTTTTCCCATAAACATACAAAATTGAGAAAACATTCTAAGATCATGCATCTAAAACCAATATAGTCTGCTTGGGAAACCTATCTATATGAGGATGATACACTTTACTCAAGAGAACCTATGAACCCAATGCTCTCTACAAGCCCTTCCAGAACTATGATGTAAACTGGGCATCTCAATCTGAGATAATAGATCGAGGAACACCATGAAGGTACACAATCTCCGGAATATAAATATTCACAAGATGATCTACTAATAAGGTATATCAGATAGTAAGGAAGTGTTAAACCTTGTTCAACCCATCAATAATCTCTTATACTACATCACTACCTTGAGGGGATCTTTGAAAACCCATCACAAAATCCATAGTGACTTTATCCCACTTCCACATAAGAATTTAAAAAGGATATAGAAGTCCCACAAGTTACTGGTTCTCAACCTTCATCTAATTATAGGTGGAATAATGTGTGATAAAACATACAATATACCTATTCATAACTGGCCACCAATACTGATGATGTATTTATAAATATATCTTTGCAGTCCCTGGGTGAACTACCCAAATAGAGGTGTGATATTCCTGCATGAATTCATCATGTATATAACAAGGAACCTAGATACATACATACAAGTGAAGAATCTCATCCTCATAGATAACCCAACCATGTGGTGGGTCCTCTCCTGGGACACTTTCCCATAGGACTAATCCCTTGATATCTGAAGTTTGTCTTATCCTTACTGATTCCATAAGGGAGGATGTCACTACCAATGCTACTAAAAAGGCTTACCATGATGTTCTTGAAACTCTAGTTGTATCTTAGAAAACATGGCCATTAATTTACACTCACTATTGTCCTACTAGTTGACCTATGTCTAAGAATTTTATCTCAGGGCCTCAGCTATCACATTTCCCTTTGTCTGTGTATAAAAAAGTAAAAAGTCAAATGAATACATGTATCCTACCCACCTATGCCTCTTGAGATTCAATTATCACTATTTTAAAATGTACTTGATATATTTTAGTTCATGTGAATGAAAAACTGCTCTAACAATAGATAATGCCTCCCACAATGTAAATCATGACCATAGATGCTAGATCGAGGTTGTACATTGGATAATTTCACTTATGGGGTCTCAGATAGCAGGACTCGTACGCTAAAACCCAATATAATTGCATCATAACTACTCCAAAACCAATTCTAGAAGCATCATAATAGACTATATAGATTTCTCCTAGATCTGGAGGAATAAATATTGATTCTAAAGTTAGTTTCCCCTTCAAATCCCGAAAGGCTGTCTCACAAGTTTTAGACTAGAATAAATTCACACAATTTTTAGTCAAGCTATTAAGAGGATATTCTAGGAATGGGAATTATTAAATAAAATTCCTATAATATCCATCCATCCCTAAGAGACTTCATTATTCAAATAATTCTTGGGATACTCCCAGGAAACAACGACACTCACCTTATATGGGTTAATATACATTCCAAACTGTAAGATAATGTACCTGAGAAGTGAATCTTATCAATCCAAAAGTATAATTAAGTGATTTTAGAATAAAACCGGTGCTCTCTAAATGTATTCATCATGATCTCAAGATGTTTGTTATGGACATGTTAGGTATGAGAATACACCAAGATGTTTTCCACAAGGACTACCAAAAATTAATATAGATACATGTGGAAAACCTGATTAATTATAACCATAAAAATGACATGTGGCCCATGGGTAGCCTATCCTGGTTGTTTTTTCTTGTAGAATGCGAAGGTTCCCTCAATTTTGAATTTCGAGATATGATGAGGAATGTTCTAGGAATGAAACATGATAATGAAAGTGATCATTCATGATCATTAGGTTTTTTTGAATGGTACCCTTTAACAAGGATGGGTGGTGGACTTCCTCGATGCATTTTATGTGGTACCCTCCAGAAGAGCTGGGAAATGGAGTTCTTTGATGAAATTTATAATAGGTACCCTTAAGAATGTCTAGGTAGTGGAGTTAATCAACAACAATTCCATATGGTATCATCTAGTAGGGATGAGAAGTGAAGTTTCTCAATTATTATCAAGTGATAACCTCTAGTAGGGACGGGTAGTGGAGTTCCTTGATGACTTTTCTAAGCAGAACCCTCCAACATAGCTGGGTAGTGGAGTTTCTCGATGACTATTGATTGGTACCCTCCTACAAGGCTAGGTAGTGGAGTTCCTTGATTCTTTCTTAGTTTTACCATCTAATAGGGCTAGTAAGTGGAGTTCCTCATTGATTACTAAGTTAAAACTCCAATGGAGATTTTTGGTGGATTCCTCAATGATTACTAGAGTTGGACCCCCATCAGAATGGGTGTGATTCCTATATAGATACCTTCCTGAGTGGTACCCTCTAGTAGAGATGGAAAGTTGAGTTCCTTAATGAATATCAAAGTAGAAACCCATTATTATACCCTGACATGGGTTCCATACCTAGAGTTTGTGGCCCTCAACTGTTCCATATAGTGACGAGGCATGGTTTTACTTAGGTGGTTACTTCTGGGAAGATGCGTTAGATGCTATGCATTATTGATGGATTTTTTTGAACCGATGGATACTATTATTCTTGGGATGAGATGTAATATATAAGTTCCCTCACTATCTCATTTGGGAATATTTTTACTAAGCATATGTATACTTATTATAAATTTACACATTGTATTTGGTTACACTCCTTCTAGGAGAGGAAAAGACATGTGGGGTATGCCATGAGTTTTCTGTGTTTAGATTCTCATAGTTGGATGATTATACTATCCAATTATAGGTGGTGAAGACTCAATGTTTAGTTCACCTAATATTTATTTCAATCCACTTGTGGTTGGATCAGGTTACTTCTACTCTTGTTTTGGGTTGAGCTATTCTCTTTAACTACTTTCTGCATCTTTTGCTTCCTATAGTCTTTCCTTTATAGTTTTATCTCTTACCACTACCCCTTTAGATTTCGGGGTGTCTTATTGGATATGTATATACTCACACCTACATTGTATTTTCCCAGATGTTTCATTCCTTATGTAGACAATCGAAAAGTCTGTGGTGACTTTAGAAGAGATTAGGGACACCTGTTACTTTGGATCGCATAAGGTTCTCACAACATAGGATTTAGGAGCTGAGCTATCTTAGCAGTTTAATTTTCCTATTCTATCAAGATGAGACATATTTTTACTTGGGAATGTATTTTTTCCCTTTACTTTTTGGTTTTCACTATCGTACTCTTATACCCATTAGAGGTTAAATATGCTTGGTTTATTTTCTACATGTGTTTCATATTTTACTCTTTCCCTATGCACTTCTACATAGATATGATTATCTATGTTCATACATGTTCTTAGGAAAAGGCCTCCCCGTGTTAGTTATTCCTTTAATGCTTATCACCACCCCTAGACTATATAGGTTGGCTTGGGGTATTTTCAACTCAAGCCATGACTTGGGTTGGGTTATGAAAGTGTCAATTGTAAGGTATAGAGAAAAACACCCTTAACTTTGAAATTGAAATTCCGATTTAATAGTAAACATTTTATTTTAAAAATTTAATTTATTTAAGTTAATTATTATTTATATGGATATAGATATCTCAGTTTAGTTAGATTTGTCACTATTCCTAATTTATAAAGGCCCAAACTCTTTATAAGTTTTAATTAGTACATCAAGTAATAGTGAAATAACCTTTACATTTGATATCATAATGTAACTAGTCATGTATAAGGATTTTATTGAATGAACTACCATCACTATATAAGTACAAGATTCATAAATTAAAATTCGCAATCATCAATCGAATCAACTATTATTTCATCCCATAGAACCAGTGGATCATGGATCAAATGTGGAATAATTGGTTAATTAAGGTTCCATCATCAATCTATATGGTTAAAACCATTTATATTTATGCATACACTTTAATTAATCCAATTATGTTTTCCCTATAGGAAACATAGATACATTACAATATATAATAATCTAGGAACTAATTATATACAGTTGGAAATGCATGTATAAAGTAAATGTGGCATAAAAAAATTCATGGAATATTAGTCATAAAGTACCTATAATGATGCATGATATGATACCTCCTTGTCATACCAGGATAAGGAAAAGATAATCAATAATAATAATATCATCAATAATAATAACATCATAATAAATTTGCATCACCTAATGGTTAAATCAATGCAACAGTAACACGAACAAACCAAAATGACAAATACCCATCCCAAGTAATTTGGGATTCCCATAAACATGGGTCAACTACTCCCAAGTATAGTCTCATTCCCAAATTTTCATACATCCTACTCTCATATCTAATACCCAAGTAGTAAGAAAACATGAAAAAGGGCTCTGATACCACTTTTTAGCATTCCTCCATGGAATCCACTAAGTGGTGACATAGGAAGGTTGGACACATGACCTAAAGTGTTCCTCCTCGTAAGACAAAGGCTGCTGACTACATCGAGGGACTCAGGTGTGTCATTGGGTAGACAATTACCTCATGGAAAGAGTATATAAAAATGGTAAATAATAATTGTAAATAGAGAAAATAAAAATAAATTAGCAGTAGCATAATAATAAATCACTTATATAAATAAACAAGAGGAAGTCAAATCATAAATAGATATAAAAATTTGGATGATCATGTCATCTAGCTATACAAAAATGTGGTACATTTGATATAGGGGAAGCATGATTATATCACATGCTAAACAAAAATAAAAAAATACCAAAGTATCATCGACTAACATCATGAGTTTAGGCTTGGTCCTTTAATCTTGTACGTTATCCTAGTACTCAAAATCAAGAATTAGAAGCTAGGATATTCCCTTTATCTATACCTGAAATCATGAATCTTTCTCAAGTACTAAGGGTGGAAAAAGAAGGTTGTGAGATATAGTCATTAGGCCACCACCAATGATGTCTAGAAAAATCTAGTCTGTTCATATAAAATGAAAAGTGTTCTATTATATATTAAATTCAAAGCAATAAATAAATAAAATATGTCAGATAGAGTTACTCATGAATAAAAGATTGGAGCTACATGATTTAGCCTAAGCTAGAAGTCCCTAACTGAGGTGAACCCATAATGATATGATATGGGTGTAATAATGGGTCATCATATAAGCATAATGAGTGTACCGAAGCCAAATAGTTTATTTTTCTTGGAGTACACGTCCTTAGAGTATCACTCATGCATTCATGGAATTTAAAAAATGCATCCTTAGAATTAAACAAAGGCATCCTAAGACCATCCAAGGTGATACATAAAAGGAATCCCAACTATCACTATAGGAAATATACAAATACCCCTCACTGTAGAGTCTATCTATAGAGATACATAAATGGATTCCCATGTATCACTCATGACATGGTGTAAGTATGAACCTCTAAGACCATCCTAGGTATCTCACATAAGGAAATCAGTATTACTCGTGGAATGGTATATCCATCTTTCCACTAATCCAATCCATGGTGACTCCCATAGGGAACTAGTATCACTCATGGGTAGGTAAGTAATATTCCTGGTGATTACATCCAAGGATTTTTATTTATAATCCAATTATTTCTCTCAAGGTATGTACAATCAATAATAAGTCTTAATTATATATCATGATGATATCATCAAAGGCGACCTTAAATTGGGATGCTTGTATTACCATCGACTTGGAATGAAGAAGTGTGTAGAAATAAAAAACCCATTCCATTTCAATAATGCATTAAAGCCTTAATAATCTAATCATGTTGGTAAATTCATTTTCTCTAATTAATTCAACCCACGACATAAAGAAAAAGGGACTAACACATGGTCACTAATTTTCCTTAATTCAATCCACATTTAAAAGTATAATTTATTTAAAGGAAAACACACGCCTAAAAAGGTAGTTCAAAAATTAAAGGAAAAGAGAAATTTATTCATTTAATTAAGGGAACACCATTAGGGGTTACTCATGTCAAGTAAAATGACCAATGAAATTGTTTCATAGGTAGATAGGGTCCAACTATACATAAAAATAACTTTAAATTAAATTAATTAAAGATTAAGGTGGTGATGTTAGTAATTATATCATGTGACACACAATGTATGATAAAAATGCATTGAGAATTTAGGGAAAAGAGCTGGAACACCTACCATAGGCCCGTATAAATCTCTTCATCTAGTTTTAGCCCTTGTGTCAAGCTAGAATCAAAGAAATAAGAAGAACAGACCAATTACCTAAAAATAGGGCATATGAGATCACACAAAAAATAGCACAGAATATGGGAATATAAATGAAGAATGAAATAAAGAAGATTATAATGATTATTATTTTAGATCCAATGCACCCTACAGTGAATAAAATAAAGATTAGATGAAGGATATAACAAAAATCCTATCTTGGCATGAAGAGAAGAGATCACAAAGGAGAGAGGCTATCATCTAGAAGATAAAAAAGGTCTTGGGGGTTAAACAAATATCAGGGGGGAAAGGTTAATTTAACCCTTAATTTAGGGGTCTCATGGTTTGGACGCATGGTTAGCCAGACCATACTCTAAAGGTGTTCCAAACACTACCCAAGGACCCCTCGCATGAGTTAGGCACACATTTTGACTAACCATTCATATCCTATGTGAAATGGATTTGTCAAGATGTATGCAGCATTCATATGGTCATGTGTCCTGGGCACATGGTTAAAGAAAATCATATGGATCATACTGTGTATTGAGCACTCTATATGGTTAAATTGCATGGTTAGCACTGACAGTATGCTAACCATGCGGTTCAATATTCCTCTTCAAATTTTAGATCTATAGGCTCTAAATGAGTTGAATACTCTCCCAAAATAATCCTTAGACTCTTAATCAATTAATTATTATAAAATTAGAGGTTTTGAGTAGTATCATAAGTTTTATAACCTATTTAAAAATCTAAGATGTTACAATATTCCCCCTTTTCAAGGAACTGAGTATTTTTATTAGATAAAGAACATGGAAATCTCATATAAATCAACTCAAATATTATTTATTATCTAAATAAACTGATGAATACATGTCATTCCATTAATCCATATAAATATATCTCATGTTATCCATCTATGTTGATGAGTACATCACATGTTATCCAATTAGATATGGTCATACACATCCTTATCCATTATCATAGAGAGCATGAATGTCATACCCATCACACATAAGGTAAAATATCATCTTGGGTAGACCAAACTCACCATATGATAAATAAAGTACCCAAGCACACCTTTATTAGCTCAACCTCAAGGTTAGAATGAGAAATATACCAAATTATAAAGATTTACATACATGATACATTATTAACCTCATTTAATGAGGATTACTTTGAAAAATACACATAAAAATACTAATGAAACTATGTATGAAATTCCATGTATTATACTCAATGGTCCAATCCACAACACAAGTAACTACGATTTTAACATATTGTCATAACCCACGGATTTCCATGAAAATTATAAAATAGGGATAAGTTATAGATTTATTTATAGTGATTTAATTATTATTATTTAACTCTCATGATTCATGAAACATACATTAATACATGAACTTTGTATAATATGATATATCAGTATATTATTAAACTCATTCAAGAAGCACCTGATAAAACTATACACATAATAATCACTCCAACTACACCATGATATGTTTATACCTTGAATGAGTGTATATTTTAATATTTTTTTAGTGATATCAAAACATGTTATATCACCATATAACACCATTTATATCTCCATGTATCCATTTAACAAATTAATCCTCTTAATAAACTCTTTAGAGAGAACACATCTTTGAAGAAAAAATATCTCGATAATGATAAGAATAAGATTATTAATATTAATATTCAATAATTGAATATTATATCCAAATAACATAACATCATAATATCAAATATTGTGATTTTTTATTTTTTTTAAAATAAAAAATACTTATAAATTTTCTAAGAATATAAATTTCATTTAAGATAATTTGTAATAATTAAAAATGTTACTATGAAATTAAGTCTTTATTCAATCAATATACGACCGAATTATTCTCATTTTATAAGGATATATCTTAGTAAAGTTCAACTAAGATTAAATTGGTATCTTAGAAATCAATATTTGTTTTAAAAATATTTTTTTAATAAATATCATTATTATATTAGAAAATATATTTCTCAAATATATTATTCCAAGACTACTGATACTTTGTGTACCAAAATCGTATCTCATATTATTTCGATTACGAAATTATCAATAAAAAAAATTTTAAATTATATTTCATATGATTTCATTATATCACATATAATTTGTATTTAGATCAAAAATATGAAAATAATCTTTAAAATATTAAACATTTTTATATTTTTTCATTTGGATATTTTTTTTATTCTGATCACATAAAAAATTATTTATATTTTCAACTATATAATCATTTTCGTATTATTTTTTGGACTAAATAATAATAATAAAATTCATTTATTTCTATAGAACTTGTATTTCATAATTAAATTTTGTTCACAACAAATTTTTTCTCTTGTCACATAAGAGAAAATAAAATAAAAAACATAGATTCATCAATCTTTATCTCTCAAGTTAGAATAATGTATCCTATTTTAAAGAAACAACCCTTTGTTTCTCCTTAAATATAGTCATCCAACGTTTCCTTTCATCATATTTTCATTTATAAACTCCTATAAATATAAAAAATAATTATATAATGAAAATTTTGAAACATAAACCCTTTAAAATAGATTAATTGATTTCTATAACAATAATACCTGATGTGTGTTCTCCATAATATTTCTTAAAAATTTAAGGTATTTTGGATATTATATTTCCAATTTCATATATTACTACATTGGTAACATTTAATTTCCTCAATGACACTTGATTTCAAATTCTTAGAATTAGTTTTGGACTCTAAGAATTCTGATATTTTTCTTCTCCTAGAAACACAATCCCTTCATATTTTATACCATTATCATATCACTTGATGTTGGACCTCCCATATCTTGATAAATTACCCTCAATATAGTGAAGTGATAATTTAAAAATTTTCAAATTCATTTATGTTATAATTAATGAAGAATTTTCAAAATATATCTAGTAGAACTTATATGATAAAATATATAAACAGACATAGCCCAAATGGTGACTCCAGTATCTCTATATTATTTATTTAATGAATTAGATTGAGTATGAGAGTATAAATAGAAGCGCCCTATTCCATTTTACACCAATATTTTTTTTTACAAAATTCTTATCTCTCTTATCTAACTTTTTCTTGATTGATTTTTTGGTCTTCTATTATACCATAAGAATCTATAATCACATGTTGCATATACAACTTTGTATACATGGAAACAAGCATCAATGTAGAGGTTTTAAGAGAATATTTATTTTAATTACTATAATCTCCCTATTCTACCTGACTAGATTCATCAATACGTTCATTAAGAAGTTGTTTCTCAAAAACATATAGTTTTTCTTCTTGTTCAAAAACCATTCAAAATTTTTAATACCAGTCCCAAAAATTACTAACATTTAGATTTTACTTCTATAAAATAGATCTCAAAGATATATTTAATGATGAATTATTTTCAATTTATCTACAAAAAACATATTTTACATGACTACCATGTTTTATAGATATTTAACACGTAAATTTATTGAATAAACTCCCTCTAAAATAATGATTCCTTATTTACACTAACTCTATTAGCCAAAAAAGATCCATATTTCACTAAAATTTGGTTTATATTTAACATTTCTCTCATTGTACAAATTTTTTGGTAGAAAATATTTTATGTTGTATCAAATATAAGTTTTGTTTAGTTGAGTGGACAAAAAATTCACTTAATCATTATTATAAATTATCCCAAACGATTTTATCTGGTTACCTAACATTTAAGGATACCTAAATAAGTGAAAACCAAAACTCAGATAAGGTATACAAACCTAACTTTTAGGTTCATCCATATTTTGATCACATGACATGAAATATTTCATGAACAATTAACTTTTAGTATCACCAACATCGAATGATCATGTTTTTTATGGGTATTCACTTTGGAAGGAATCTAACAGTTATTATTTTGAGATGTTTTATTTATTCCACCATCTAATTATAAATACTTTTTATGTATATCACATAATATAATTTATTTATAAGTATTAATGTTTACATTTTATTTATGTTATATATCTCATTCCTATAACTCAAGTTAACATGTTTTCATTATGTTAATGTAAATATTTTTATATAATAAATGATTTTTTCCATGAACCATAATAAAATTTTAATTATAATATTTAGAACATATCTATATGTATCTTATGAAGATGGTATATAAAAATCCTTCATGTAAAGAATTAAAATGACAAGAAACTTAAATTCTACTTAAACTCATGTATAGTGATACAGGTAGACAACCCTACATTTTAGAAAAAATCATTTTCAAAATTTTAATGAAAGTACCTAAAGTCCCACTATCCATAGATAATTACCTAAAAATGATTTAATGTTGAAATGTTATTTTAATTACAAATATGAAAGAATAATTATGATAATATATTTATTCTAAAATTTTAAATTTCTCACTTTGTTGAAATAAAAAATTATTATATTATAGTTTATCATGAACCACCTTAGTTTCATGGTATAAATCATTATAAATTCAATGAAACATTTTTAACAATAAAAATAAAAACATTAATAATATAAAGAATTTATATTCACAAAGCCAATGAGCCCGTACCTGAGTGGTAAGGGTTTCTTCTTGGCATCCAAGAGACCCAGGTTCAAAACTGGGTGAAGGTGAATTTCCGGGTTGCTATAGTAGTACTGTAGTAGTTACTATTCGGTACTATAACAGCTGGAACTATTCACTCGATTTGGGCCTTTGGGCCACCGGTTTGGGCCTACGGTTTTCTAGGGCCTTCAGGTCATAAAAGGCCTTCGGGCCATAGAGACCATGGAGTAGCCCAGTTCACAACGAACATGCACTAGAAGGGGATCAGAGCAACATGAGTAGCATCCACTAGAAGCAGAGCTAACCAGATTTGAATATAAGAGGGTATGGTAGCTGCCATCGGGACCAGGCACCGTGCAGATTCATATGGGAAAATGCTAGCCAATCAACAATTCAAGGTGGGGAGATAGGTGATCAATGACGCAGAAGCTGGGGAGAGACAGTTTAAGTGGGTTGGGCCTACAGGTCATGTAATGGGAATGGCATGCCATTGGGCCTTCAGGTCATGTATTGTGGGTTAGTCAGGCCTTGTGCCTTGGTCCTATGGGTCATGTACGGGTTCCCCTTCAACCCATAAAAGAGGGATTATCCATAATAAAATAAAAAGAAGGCCTTTGGGCCATTCAGGCTATATTCAAAAATAATGGAATTAATAATGTAATATCTATATTTTTTACTTTATTTATTGGTTGTTAAGAGTAAATTAAGTTTATTTATTGAAGTGTGATCTTCATGAAAAAATATGATTGTCCTTTATTATTTAATATTGGGTTATTTTACTTAAATGGAGATTTAAATTTAATTTGGTCTTATTTTATGGAAGAATTAAATAGGTTAAGTGAAATATATATAATTTAATGGATTAATTTTAAATAGAGTCATTGTATTGTTGAATTGAATATTCCATGTAGAAATTAGATGAATTTAGAGAATTAAATGGTCAACTATGAAATTATGATCTAAAGAGAGATAATTTTCACCAATTTAACTTGGGAGGTTAATTAATAATAGAGGGAGGAGTATGTGGTTTGTAAATAGAAGAATAATTCATAATATTTTATTTACTACTATCCTATATTCTTCTCTCCTCAATTAAGGTCTCTCTAGTATTTTCATGGAAGTGAACATTTTGATGAAAGGTGATCAAAGTTTGACAATTCCGTTTATTTTTTAAGGTATAAAGAAGAATTATTTTAGGGTAAAAAAATGAACATATAATTATACAATCCATCCTATAGTCATAGAATAGTTATTTTTATCCTTCTCTCTCTAAAGGTGTTAAATTTAGAGTTTATGATTTTTGACTTGGGATTATGCGAAATTGTATTGGGTCATTTCCAATAGAATGATGGTTGTGTCACTTATTATAGTTCAATATTTTGACCATTACCCTTATAAGTATTAAAATATTATGTTACACATAGTATGTTACAATTGGAATATGGGTCATTTAACTCACTAAAGGTCCTGTGCTCTAATCCAAAGTGTCGAATGTTGGTTGTTAAAAAATGGTACTAGTTATTCTAAATGTCCATAGGGTCATGCCAACTATTTTTGAAACACGTTAATCTAAATTTTAAGATGATTTGTTTATTTAATTTATGACCTTTAATTTATTTTGGAATTTTTATAATAATAATTTTTTATTTATTTGGTTAAGATCATGAGTTTATTAAATTTTAGAAATTTTGAAAAAGGATATCTAGGTAGGTGGATCTAATATATTATTTCCTTGTGTATTATATAAATATAAACTATAGATAAATTATTAAAATAAATATTATTTGTATATTATTTTTTTTATAAATCATCATGTGTGTATTTTGAATTATTATTTTATAAAGATTAATATTTATAAAAAATACGGCTTTTGAAATCCATTTAATTTTTTATCAAATTGAGGATTTTTGATAAAATATATATATTTTTATATAATATTAAATAAATTATTTTAATTATTGGGATATATTAATTAATTTTATTTAAATGAGGATATTTTTGAAAAATCTTCCCTTGTATTTTTCTTACAATTCATGAGTATTTTTAAAATGTATCGTACTTTTTTGATTTTTTTTATGAAAAACATGAAAATAAATTTCCACTATTAGTTTTATTATTATTGAAAATATATTGATTAATATTTTTTATGACTAATAAAATTTATTAATACTAGGTTCATATGTCTAATTTTTTTTACTATTTTCTTGGTTATAGAAGAGTATTAGGGTGAGTGTATGGGTGGATGAAGGCTTTGTTCATATGATTAACTTGGTGAGTGGGGATTTATTTTAATTATAATTTAACTTCTATAAAGTTTCCCCCTGTTTTTTTATTGGTTATAACTAGAAATTAGTGGGAACAAGGAATATTAAATGGGAAAACTTATTTTAGGGACTGTAATACTTGGAACTAATTGGATGGATGATACACATGGGAATATTACTTTAATATGATATGAATATCTAATGGAAAACTACATATTTTTTATATCATGGTATTTCTATTGATATCGAATTATCTAGTAAAAAGAAACTTCATTTATCATATTATTGGTTTATATTTATGAAATGAGGGTGATTTTCTTAATTATTAACAATTCATGGGTTACTACACTTTTTTTAAGTAGAAAAATGGGTTTTAATTAATAATGGGTTTTACTTATTAGTTTTTGGGATAAGGAATCATTTTATTACATAGTTTTCGATAAAATTTTTATTTTCAAAATGTTTTATAAAACATTCATTAAAATATCATATTTTGATTTACTCATGTATGAAAATATATTAGAGCTATTATAAAAACTCTACACAATTTTCTACTTAGTCATCATATGTAAAAATTAGTGTACATGTAAATATTTTTGAGTATAATATGATAAGATGAAGAATTATCTTATTATCGTCGAATAGTCATAGATATTTCGGTGGTTATATAGAGATGAGTTTTTAATGAGTACATGCGGATAGGGGAGATCATTTTTTATGTCAGGTTTGTTTTAATGAAATCATTTAGGGGATATGCTTTAGTTCATATTGTGATTTGGCTAGGATATCAGTGTTTGGGTCCTTGATTTAGGTTATTAAAAAATGTTATTAATGATAATATTTTGAGTTGAGTCATTTGAAGTAATGGTATGTGTAGAGAATATTATGACTATGAAAGGAAATATACTTATAAAAATGAATAACTTATCTATTTATGGAAAAAATTGAGTTACAAGGAATTCTTGGTTAAATGTTGATGAAATCCTTGTATGAAATTTTAAATTGTGAAAAACTAATAGTCTTACTTTTGATGGGTTAAGAAGGTTAAAGTTAGATGAATAATTTTATTCATGTTGGATGAAAAAATTATATAAATATAAGCATGATTTTTAAAATAGGTTATTTTCATGGAAAATGAATTTACAATGTCTTTGTAATTGATGATTTTCAAAGTTTTATTTTGATAAAAACAACTTGTTTGATTATTTGGGAATTTGAATTATTTATAAAGATAGAGAATCACCTAAATGTATCATGAAATAAATTTATTGATGATTTCTTTTTGATGGAACTATTTTTTGATTGTAGGAAATATTTTTATATTGAAGGGTTTGTACTAGACAAATATGATAAGTAGTGGAAAATTATCCCATGGATTTATAGCTTATGAGTATGATTGTAAAAACCATTTAAGATATTTGGAGGGAATAAAATTAGTATATAAAAGGAGATATTTATTAGTTCTTGGAGTTTCTAAAAATAATTGTATATCTATTTTGAGGTGATGTGAGAGTAAAGTGGGATAAAGAGTTTTTAGATAATATTAAAAATATATTTCAATTGTTATAGATGAATAAGACCTCAAGGGTTAAGTTTTTATCCTATTTGTTAGAATAAATGGTTTGTAAGTAGTTAGAGTTAATGATATATGTATGATTTTGATATAGATTTATTTTATTACATGTTTTCTACATTACTTTTATTGTTTTAAATATATTTTACGAAAAATTAAGTTATGAATCAGTTAATTATAATTTTCTATTTTACGTTGTTCAATTATTGTTTTTGAATTTTTTAGCTAATTATGTGTATTTTTATTTTTAAAATTATATTTTTTTCTTTTGGAAAATATTTTGTTTTATTTTTTTTTAAATTATAAAATTCATGTGTTGAATTTATCTTTTAATTTATTTAATTTTAAATTTTGCATTTTCTTTGTTTTAATTTTTCTAATAAATGTTATTTTAATATAATATTCAATTAATTCATTTAAATGTTAAACACATTTTTGAAATTACAATTTAATTTTTAAATATTTTTTATTTATATATTTTTAATTTATTTATTTAGTTCAATTTTAATTCATCAACATTTTTTTGTAGGAGAATCTATATTGGGGCATTGTGGAAGATTTCACCAAGCCAAATTTTTTAATTTATTCACATATCCAATTTCTAGTAGCATTCAGGTAGATAAATTTTCAAGAATCATCCATGTATACAATTTATGAATGGATCCATGTAGCCAGAATTAATGGAGGCTACTTTACATAGATAGTTATCAGGGGAATCACATAGCCAAATGTAGCCACATATATGATATTGTCCCTAGAGGTTTGAAATTTCTGAAGCCAAATTTAGTAGATGAGAATTAAATCCATTAAAAAAGAAATACCAGTCAAGCTTATAGAGGTACAATCCTTAACCAAGCTTCAACAATTCAAATATTTAAGGAGTTCTTCCCAATCGATTATTCTAATATCAGATACGAAGAATACATCACCAAGGTAGTGGGATATTTTTTGCACCATTAAGGGAGTTGAGTCCCAATCTCACTGGGCTTTCAAAACCAAAATCTAACCAAGGTTGTCTGATGATTGTTTATTTTAAGTTGGAAAAATCATTTTGAAATTTTGTATTTGAATAAGAGAGTAGAATTTGAGTGAGAACAACTAAGATTTGACTGAGTTCATGAGGAAGATGTGACCATAGGTCAGAGTGGCTAGTGTGTGGTAGTTGAAGAAGATGATATCAACTTGTCATCTTGGTCAAAGATCTCACAGAGCTTTTGAAATATTAATAAACTCATTGCCACAAGTTTCATTGATTTAATAAAAAAGAAAACGTTCTCTTGAAATGAATCCGAGATTGTATGTTCAGCAATATACGATCAAATCTTGATCTAGGGATATAAGACAAAAAATATCCACCACAACTTAATGAAGGATGATATTTCTAAACTTCTATAAACCAAAACCATAGGTTAAATATTTTTGAACTAGATTATGGGACTAAGCCTTTAGAAATATGGCGAAGCTGATCCAATATTGAAGTTGATGACATCTATTTTGAGTTAAATTTAAAAGAACTTTTTGTGATAGTCAATTTTTTTGATGATGATATTGAAATGGGGTTTTTTGGATCAACACAACAAGGTTGAGACAATTAAACCATTGGTGTATGAGGAGAACTTACCCAAGATTATTTAATTTCACCAGGGAATGAGGATTATCGACTTTAGGATTCTGAGTGATCTACCAAATATTAATAGAGTTCAATGGAATCTTTTCTCGATGTTGGTTACTGCTGTATAAGTAAAGTGAGGTTTTTCTAAGTCTAGTTTCTCTATATATGTTTCTTTTATAAGATTTATAATAAGAGGATTACACAATGTTCTCGAGTTCTATGACATATAGGGGACATGTTTTTGGCTCTTAGATGTCTGACCAAATGAACAAATAAAGTTTATACCCATAAAAGTTGAAGTTCATGGGAGTTTTCTATTTTTGGATTTTAGTTAACCAGTGATGGATGAATGGGTTTGTATAAATGAGAGCTAGAGAAAAAATTGATCAAGATTCCATGGAATATGGAGGAGTAATAATTAGGTGTTAGAATAAAATAACCTTTGTTAAAATTTCAGAGGCTAATTATTAATAAAGTGTTATTTTTTGAAATTAGAAATTACATATGGTTGAATTAATTTAAAGTGAAAAAAGAAGTATAATTTTAAGGGTTATCCATTGAATTTCTAGGATTAAAAATGTGAGACATCTTATTTATATTTTTAGGAGTAGATCCAAATTAAAGTTAGGTTAGAAGTGGTTTAGAAGCTGTAGTTTAGGAATAAGTTTATCTTGAAGTAGAATATAAAGGAAAGAATTATTATCTTATTCTCATTTGATTTATTCCTGGTATTTATTTATTTCACTACTTAATTTCAAGTTGATTCTTGGCTAATTTATGCACAAGGAAATTTGAATGTTATAGTTTATATTTTTGATCTTTTTTTGTTTATTCTTTTTCAAATTGAAATAAAATTCTTGATTTTAAAAGATAAATGAGTTTTTTCATGTGGCTAAATAAACAATCATCTAATTTTTGGTCAATATACTATATTAATATTTTGACTATATGTTTTTAAGCATTTATTTTAGCTATATTATCACAAACAAGGAAATAAATTCACCAGATAATGAATATTTACCTAATATTTATTTCTCGTTTATCTCCCAATCATGTATATTAATTTTCTATTTTCACATCATCCATTCAAGTCATAATCATATTCCTTTTACTTTTTTGTTTCTAAAAAATATTCATCACCTTTATTTTCATACTTGTGTGTTTTTGTTTAGTTTTTTATTTTAATTTTTTGAATGCATCCACCATAGCCTTTCCTGATGATTTGATAAACTATCTCAATTATTTAAAGTAGTATTTAGGTTTTAAATTAGATCTATTCAATGTAATAGTGATCAAATTATGGTTCCAATGCTGGGTAAGGTTTCACATGTCCAACAAAAATAATCTTAAAACAAAAACACAAAATATGCATATAAATTATGTCTGCGAAAAAACAATCAAATAAAAAATATATTTAAAAACTGAAACTCTTGAGTGCTGTTAAAAATTTATTCTATTCATGTAGACATAATTAGAGTCTCATGATCTAGATCCCAAATAATAAGAAATTGATTTTTTAGAGCTCTAATAAAAGTAAAAAAAATTGAAATGGAAAATTTCGAGATACCAATGCTAGAAATAATGAACAAAACATTAAACCTGAACTCATTATTGAGGAAAATTAATGGATTGTAATTAGGGAGTATAAAAACCCTCAAGTTTCAAGAAATCCAATATCAATTATATTATTGACCAGCGAATGTTACTGTGAGTTTAAATAGTCTCACATTTTACATCTTCCTACATTAAATGGAATTATGAATGAAGACTATTTGTATTTCATTATAGACTTCTATAATAAATTATATACTTTATAATTTTAAATACTCAATGATGATGAGATTTGGATGAAGGTTTCTCCCTTTTCTATTAAGGGGAATAAAATGAACGAGTTTTTAGGAATATATGAAAACATGTTTGAAACTAGGAATAGGTTATAACTCATTCCTCTTGAAAGTTTACCCGAGTAGATTAGAAGAATAAATAAGAAATGAAATAATTGGTTTTTATCAATATAATGAAGAATACTTTCATGATACTTGGGATTGGTTTAATAATTTTCTCTCACAGTTTCCTCAAAATTAGTTCTCTTCCTATATCCTCATATACATATTTTATGAAGGATTTTCCTCTTTAGGTTAAAATGTAGTGGACCAATTAGTTGGTGGAAATTATAATAACAAAACTAATGAGGATTTGAGAATTTTTTTAATAACCTTTATTTCAATTCAAATAATAGAAATTGTAGAATAAGAAGATTGGATAGAGGATGAAATAATTCTAGATCAAGAAAAATTATAAATTCTCAATTGGATGAATTAGTGGACCAAATTAAATCAATAATAAATCAAAATGTCAAAAAAAGTGTTAATCAAGTGGGTTTTCAAAACCAGAACTAGAACCTTAGAGAACAATTCTCTCAATGTGGTATGTTTGTGAACACTAGATTTTTCCCAAACATTGATATGCCAAACCAACAAAATGAAAATTTCAATTTTATAGGATATAGTCATTGGATTCCTATTATATATAACACCATTAAAAATAATTAAAATTCTAGATATGAGAACCATCCCAATATCTCCTAGAAAGAGTAAGAATTCGTAAACAACTAATTTCTATAGGATACGAAAATCATTCTAGAAAAGAATTCCAAAATAAATAAAGACCTACGTCATTCAATTCTAAATGGAATTTTAAGGGATATATGATTTTTAAGATGGAATATATGTTAAAAATATTTGATTCACAAGTGGATAAATTTGATTCCCAAAATTATCAACATCATTCAGATAATGCTGAAATTATAGATAAAATCATAACCATGAGTGGAAAATGGCTTAGTTGGGTTGAAATTTAATTTCAGGAGATAATGGAAAACTCCCCAAAAGCACTAAAATCAACCTTAGGGAAAGTTTTATAGATATGGTCCTTAATAGTGGTTTAAAAACTCAATATAAGGCTATAAATAACCCTAGGAGTTCCTAAATTGAAAATCTGGAAGAATCTAGGAACCAAAATCTTGGTAAAACTGAATCTATAAATGTGGACATCATTGATGAAAATAAAATAAAATTAGTTGTTGCACATGAAAATAAAGAATAAAAAAGACTCTAAAATTAAATAGATCAAAGGTAAATAAAATTATATAGAATAAATTGTAGAAATAATTTTTTTCTAATAAAATTTTCCACATCCATCCCTTTTCCTCAATGGTTAAAATCAAAAAATGAAAAACCTAAATTACATCAATTTCTTATTATTTTCAACAAGATCCATGTGAATATTCCCTTCATCAAATATTTGATTTTTATTACATAATATCTTAAATATATTAATAATATTATTAAAAAAAATATTTAGAAGAGTACACTACTTATAACCTCATTAAATAGTACAATAATATCCTTCTAAAAAAATCCCACCAAATCTTAATGACCTGGGGTGTTTTTTTATCCCTTAAACCATGATGAAATATGGTTAGTTTAATTGTCTTTGTGTCCATGGTGTAATAATAAATACTCTTCTCTTATCACTATTTCAACAGTTGAGATTATGATAATTTAAACTTACCAATGTGGAATTACAATTGGCTAACCGATTATTTATACATATCCTATGAAGTGGTGATGATCTATTAATTAGAGTAAGAAAGTGGGTTTTACCCACTGATTTTATCATATTAGATTGGTATTGTGATAATAAAGTACCTATCATCTTGGACAAGACTTTATCAACCACGATAAGATATTATATTTATTCTTATAAGGGTTACTTGTTTTTTAATTTTGGATAAAAAATAGCGAAATTCAATGTATTTGAAAATAAAAAATATTTTTCATATGGAGAAAACAATTTAAGAGTGTATATTTTATAATATTAAAATTAATTTTATCATCTAGTGGGGATTAAAAGCAACATTATTCTGAGAAAATCCCATAGTAATTTGAGATTAATTTTTCCCGACATTTTAAATGTGTGAAAAAATGAAATTTTTTGAAATCTTATAGATCTGAATGGTAGAGATATTCTAGATTTCAAGAGCTATCAAGAAGATGAAATTTTTCATTTTATAACATAATAAATTCTAGGATATATTAAGGTTTACTTTCCTAATTTAATAAAATGTAAAAAACATTTTTATTTATTAAAGGGAGAGATTTCGTAAAACTCAGAATAATTTTCTAAGTAAAACATCTTAAAATCAATTTTTAAAATTTATTATAATGAGATTTAAACTTTATATAAGAGTGAGGGAAAGTGTGTTGCTAAAAATTAATTTGATAATTTTTCAAAACTTTACACTCATTTTAAGAAACATGTTGAAGACCTTTGACATCCTATGTCTATAAGTATTCCATCTTGTGAAGAGGAACCATAAAATGAGCTTAAACATTTGATATCACACTTGCAATATTCATTTTTGGGTGATAAATATTCACTAATAGTCATCATTTCCACTGAACATAAACCAAGAGTAAATTCTTTATTTGTTTTGTTGAAGAAGTAAAAAAATTACCACATGATAGAAATTTCTTATATTAAATGGATTAGTCCTTTATTTTTTATAGAAAGGAACCCTGTGGAATCTGATCATAAACCAAGAGCCAAGGGTTAAAGAAGGATAAATCCAAAAATGAAAGAGCTTTTGAGAGGATATGTAATTAATATTCTTAATTATAGAATCATTTATCCTATCTTGTATAGCGCTTAAGTTAGTCTGGTCTAATTAGTTCCCAAAAAGGGAGGATTCATTGCTGTGACCAATGAAAAAATGAGGAAATATAGGTTCAAAATCCACCATGTGAAGAGTCATTTTAGATTATAGAAAGACAAATTACTAGATCATAAAGGATCATTTTAATAGGCCATTTTTAGATCAAATTATTGAGAGGATAAATGAAAATTAATTTTTCTTTTTTATAAATAGCTATTCTTATTAAAACCAAATTTCTTTAGGCCTATAAGATAGGGGGACATCAATTTTACAATCCCCTTTGACAAATTTGTTTACTAGTTAATACCCCTTGTATTATGTGTTGTGTGAGATACCTTTCAAAGATGAATGATGTAATTTTATTTGGATATGACTAATAGGATAATTGAGGTTTTCTTGGATTATTTTTCCATTGTTGTAAGTACTTTTTAGAGTTGTTTTTATAATTTGGAATTTATTTAGAGAGGTTTCAAGAAACTAATATTTTTATTATTTTGGAAAAGTGTCAATTTATAGTTACTTAAGTTATTTTTCTTAGTTATAAGGTTTATAGGATAGACATATAGGTTGATAATTATAATATAAATAATATTAAAAAGTTTCCCCCTCATATTAATTTAAAATGTGGTAGAATCTTTCTAGGACATATTGGGGTTTACTAGAGATTCATTAAAGATTATTTTAAAATAATTCGGAAATTTTTCTCATTGTTAGTGAAAGATAAACCTTTATTTTTGGATGAAAAATTTCTTAAATAATTTAATATTCTTAATGGTAAGCTCAATTATTAACACAATATCATTGCACCCGATTAGAAACCTCTATTTGAACGTATGTGTGCTTCTATTGATGTGGATGTTGTGATAGATTTAAGATAGAGGAAATATAATAAATATCATGTGATATACTATGCTAGACGGCTATTAGATAATGCTCAAATAAATTACACCATTATTGAGAAATAGTTATTTAATTTTTGTTTTCTTTGAAAAAATTTATAAAGTACCTAATATGTTCCAAAGTTATATTTTTCATATACTATTCTGACTTGAAATACTTACTGTCCCAAAAGAGGAAAAAATCAGATCGACCAGATGAATAATTTTGTTTAAGTAACTTGATTTAGAAATAAAATATAATAATGGTGTTGAAAATAAAATGGATAATAATATTTCTAGGTTATGTGATGATCAAAATAAAGGTCATAGGGAGAGAAAATTTTCCTTTTCAAATGAGAAATTTCTAACTATTGTTTTTCAAACAATCTTCTTAGTATGAATATTTTATAAATTTCTTGACTTAGAGGGTCATTTTTAAATATTTTACTCATAAAAAATATAATAAATTAATTTCTATGTTTAATATTATGTTTAGGGCAACACATAATTTTTTAAAAGATGTCATGATGGTATTCTTTAGAGGTTTGTTCCCAAATAGGGGATGTTGTCCATTCTTGAAAGTTTTCACTCATCACCTTATAGTGGACATCATGGAGGTGAAATAACAATACAAAAAGTATCATAAGGTATATTTTATTGTCCTTACTTGTTCAAAGATTCTTGGAGATTAGTTTTAGGTTAAGATAAGTTCCCAAGGATAGGGAATATTGGTATCAAATAAGAGTTTCCCAAAAGGTGACATTGGAAGTTGAAATTTTTTAATGTATAGGGACTGGATTTTATGGGACCATTTTCATCTTATTATGGGAATGAGTATATATGGTTGGATTTAGGTTAAATTTTTAAATTGGTTTAATAAATGATGCTCCCATAAAATTAATCTAATAGTGTGATCATATTTATTAACAAAACCATCTTTTTAAGATTAGGGGTACAAACATATTTTATCACTGATAATAAAATCCACTTTAAAAAATTTAAGTTCATATATTTAATGGAGAAATGTGGTCACCTTCAAATAATTGGGAATTATTATTATAAAAACCGATGTTTTTCTGAATTTTTTATTCTTTTGAATAAATTAATTTTTTTTGATAGCTTATGTTACATGTAACACTATGTTTATCAAGTGTTACACGCAACACTGGGTTCTAAAAAATAATGATATATTATTGATATTATTATTTAAATGTGGCCATTATAACCTAGATATCAAAGTTAGAAATATAAATACTCATAAATACTTTTAAATATTAAGTATAATGTTTTTATATAAATACAACACATTTATAAAACAATGTTCTTAATTTTTAGAAAGGTCTTTATATGTATCAAAAGTAGTATTTTCCAAAAAAAAATTTATTTTTTTGTGAATAATAATTAAATTAATGTTTGAAACTTTCAGTAAAATAATTTTATAAAATAAGCTTTATTTTTGAAATCTTCATGTTAAAATTATCTTAGGGTGAATTTTTTGGATTTTTTTTGAAAAAACTATTTTTTTGACGAATAATGAAAAATACTGGTTTTTATTAAATAATTCCTTTTCATTTAATGAATTTATAAGGTTTATTTTTATTTCAAAAATAATTTTTTAAAAAATAATTCAATTATATATAAATTAATACAATTTATTTTATTGGAATTATTTTCATATTCAATTTTGATATAAAAACGTTTTAAACTTTTTAACATTTTCTCTTTGGAAAACCTCTTTTTTATCACATATGTGGTTTTAATTTTAAATTAAAATTTACCACTTATGAGAATGGAATTTTGAAAAATGTATTCCATATATTTTATCATCATAATTTATATTATCTAATAATTTCATCTTAATTTTGGACCACAATGAATAGTAAAAATAGTATAAATTATTTATCATGGTTAAGGTAATGGGTGTACCGGAGTGTTAAACTAAAATGATATGGGATAAAAGTGACCTAAAGCTTATCCAAAACCAATTTTATAGACATATTGAAACCTTATATATTCCATTATCGATTATGGTCCATTTTTAGTGTGGCATCCCGCCTTTTTCATTACATATACTTTTCGATACATTATAAAAAACTAAGGATCTTTAAGGATTAGTGTCTTGGAAACCAGGAACTTAATACATGATAACATAAAACATTTTAATTAAAAACATGAAAGGATTTTTAATTGTTCATAATATGTTCATTAAAACATCTCATAACCTAAGAGCATACATTAAAGGAAAGGGTGAGCAGATGGCCCGGTAAAGGAAACAAAAGAAACATTTTACATGTGAACTTGAGATAAATCAATAAAGTAATGATAAATAACTTTATGGAATGAGAAAGAGATCATGTAGAATATCATAACAAAAATAACGTGTTTCATAACTTGATGATGTGGCTACAACATTTAACTTAGAAAATCATTTCCGTATCACCAAGGTCCATCCCCAAGGTGTCATAAAAAAATTACCAAGGTTTTTCACCAAGGTATCGTTAAAATGGTCATCTCTAGAGATTAAGTCTTTACCCAATGCATTGGAGCGCTATCAGGGCACACCATTAATTTTTATTTACTATCATTTGAGGCACATATATCATCATCAATCATTTCATAAATAGCCCATATATCATTAAAGAAATGGGTTTCACTTCATAGTCCTAACATTTTAAAAACTTCTTTAAATACATGATCTTTATGTCACTTTAAACCCACAAAAAAGAAAAGTGGGTCTCATGTATGTAAATAAAAGAATTTAAAATAGAAAATTTTGATATATATGTGAATAAACATGTATAATAAAGAGTTTTTAGTATTCACTTAATAAAATAAAACAATTTGAGAAAAAGAGAGAGACATTTTGAGATGAAAATTCAGTAGCATAACGGCTATGTTGCAAGGTTTTAGAAAACATTGAAAAGAGAGGGGACATGGGTCACCCACTCATAAATGATCTATAAAATAGTATAGGGACAGAATATAAATCTTATAAGAACATGGTAATGAAATTTTAAGGACATACCATATGAAATGAAAAAAACATGAAAGCAAGACAAAAATAAGATTTCTCTTATGAAAAATTCGGCAGCCTAACGATGTCACTTAAACTTCAAAAAAATGAATTAATGAGATTAAATAGGGTCTCTAATCATGTGAAAATAAAAGGAAAGTATTATTAATATAGATATCATACCCCAACATGGAAAAAATGAACTTGAAAGACAAGACATGAAAGTAGAGCTTTGAAAATGGGAAGAGTGAAAGAATCCCTTACCTTAAAATGTAAGTCCTAAAACTCAAAGGTTGGGAACTTGGAGGATTAAGGGAACCTTCGGAGGAATCCTTGGGAGGAAATGAGACCAGATCTTCATTGACGGAGAGTTAGGAGTGAAAACTATAGGAGTAAAGGGTGGGTATTTGTAAGAGAAGTGAGGGGACAAAGCATTAATTTCCAAGGGACACCTCATCGGTGGTATTGAAAAAACCATGGGCTTACCCATTGTATTTTCCCACGGTATTGGCCACTTGGGACACCTCATACCTTATATTACTATTTATAAGTCGACCAGAATTATTACATAATTATTACATTATTAATGATGCCATTAAACACCAGAAACTAAAAACTGTATTTTCACTATTCACCGAAAATTCATTTTTTTTTCAGAAAAATCCCCAAAAATCACCTTAACCTTATATCGATGCTCTAAATTAAAAGTTGAACTCAATTTTACAAAAATAATTTTCTAAATATTTTTAATTTAATTTTTAATTAAAAAACAGTATTCACCTGAAAAACTAATACTTGAGTAATAATTTCTAAAACAGTTTTTACCTATTTTATTGAATCACATTACTTAGTCAAGGTGCCTAAATTATATTAATATTTTCTTTAAGTGAGAATACTAATCCATTTGGTCACATTACTAATCCTAAGCATAAAATCACTATTCATAATTTGCTATTCACAAAAATTAAGTTGATCTTATTAGATTCTAAATTTCTTACTCAACACATTTCCAGAAGACCATTTTTTTGAAAATCATTACACATCATTGATTATTTAAGGTTTACATAAATATTTTAAAATATACCCATTTTCCAAAATTCATGAATATACATCCTATATTTATTCAAAATCTAAAAAAACACAAACTTCACCATAGGAGGAAATCACAATTTTATTTATCTCAAAGGATTACACAAGGCAGTTATTGTCTCACCACATATCCCCTTATAACACCAGCATAGGACTTAAGTGTAAGGTTTGATAAGGTGAGAGAATTCAAGGGTGGCTCAGCAAACATTGCACAAGTAGTGATTTTTATAAGCTTGAACTTCTCCTAAAGGCGATTCGGTTCTAGATTCACATTATGAAGTTCGGCTTTGTTTTGGTCTAGAGAAAAGCCTAGCGGTTCTACCTCCTTCCCATATTTCGTGAGATGGGATTTGATCAGCCCGAGACTACTGGATGAGGCCATCGAATCTTCTTTCTGTATTAACCATTAACATCTCTATTAAATATTTTAGAGTAGAATAATATACTATTAAAAATGTTTGGGTCCTTACATTCTTCCCCCCTTAAGAAATTGCGTCCCTGGAATTTTAAACCAAAGGCCTAATTGAAAAGGTGAGAGTACTTTTGCTTCATTGTTTCCTCAGGCTCCTACGTTGCTTTTTCATACTTATGATTCCTCCACAACACTTTCAAAAAGTGGGTAGTCTTGTTGCTTAGAACCTTGTCTCTACTGTCTAAGATCTCCACTGGCTTATCCTCATAAGAGAGGTCATGTTCCAATTGTACCACCTCTGGGTTCAGTACATGCAAAGGGTCAGGTATTTACTTCCTCAAGAGAGATACATGAAAGATATCATGAACTTGAGCTAGGTTCGGTGGAAGTGATAGATGATAGGACACTGGTCCTATAGGATCAAGGATTTCATAGGGGCCAATGTACCTAGGGATGAGCTTCCCTTTCTTCCCAAACCGCATGACTCTCTTCCATGGATAAATTCAAAGGAAGACTTTGTCACCAACACCAAACCCAAGTCCCTTCGACAGTTGTCAGCATAGCTATTGTACCGAATCTGAGCAGCCTTTATGTGTTATTGGATGGCATAAACCTTTTCTGTCATCTCTTGCACAAGATCAGGACCAAGAATCTTTCTCTCACTAGATTCATCCCAACATGTAGGAGTTCTACAACGATTTCCATACAGATATTCATAGGGTGCCATCTAAATACTCGAATGGAAGTTGTTGTTGTATGAGAACTCAACTAATGGGAGGTATAGATCCGATACAGCTTTAAATTCCATTGAGAATAATCTCAGTATGTACTCAAGTGTCTGAATATCCCTTTCAGATTGGCTATCAGTTTGAGGATGATAGGCCATAAAAAATTCAATTTAGTATTCAGAGCATGTTGAAGACTTCTCTAGAATTCTGATGTGAATATTGGATCATGATCAGATACGATGGATAGTAATACCCTATGAAGCCTTACCACTTCTTTTATGTATATCTTGGCAAGTTGATACAGAGAGAAATCTTCCCGAAAAGGGATAAAATGGGCGGTCTTGGTGAGACGGTCCACTATAACCCATATCGCGTTATTCCCTTAGGATGTTTTCGGGAGACTATTGACAAAGTCCATAGTGAGATTATCCCACTTCCATGCTGGTATGGGTAGTAGTTGTAATACCCCCTTAGGAAGTTGTCATTCTACCTTTAGTTATTGATACACCAGGAACCTTATAGTGTAATCAACAATCCCCCTCTTCATGTTATCCCACCAATAATGATCACGAAGGCCTCTATAAATTTTAGTGCTTCCTGGATGTATAAAGAAAGTAGATCTAATTGCTTCCTCCACCAGTTATTTCATTATCTCCAGAATATATGGAACACATAGTCTTGTATGAAATTTCAATACACCTTCTTGATCAATATTAAAATCATGAAACTTCCCATCCTTCACAACCTCAGACTTCTCCTGCAACAAAAGATCTTCTTTTTGAGCCTTCTTGATCTTCTCTAGTAATGAAGGTTGAGAAATCATTTGGGATAGGGTTGATGATGTCCCTTCCCTTATAATTACCATGTATAGTTTTATTAGATCCTTAATCAAGGGAACTCCTAGGATCCTCATTGTTTCCAGAACAACAGGGTCTTTCCTGCTTAACGCATCCGCGAATTTGTTTTCTCTTATAGGGTGATAATGAATTGAACAATCATAGTATTTAATAAGATCCAACCATCTCCTATGTCTCATGTTCAATTATTTCTGCATGAAAATATATTTTAAACTTTGGTGGATTGTGTATATATCACATTTCTCCCCATAAAGATAGTGCCTCCATATCTTTAGAGAAAAAACAACTTCCTCTAGCTCAAGATCATGTGTAGGATAATTCTGCTCATGTTGATTCAGCTGATGAGAGGTATAAACAATTACCTTTTCATTCTGTATGAGGACTCACCCAAGCCCTTTCAGAGATGCATCGCTAAAAATAACGATTCCTTCTCCGATAGACGGTAGTGTTAACACAGGTGCAGTAACCAATCTCTTCTTCAGCTCTTGGAAACATTCCTCGCATTCCTTTGTCAAGATGAACTTAACCCCTTTTCGAGTCAAATTGGTTAGTGGATTATAAAGCCGTGAAACGTTTTTCACATACCTACTATAATATCCTTATAAACCAAGGAAACTACGAATCTCAGTTACTGTTGTAGGTTGTGGCCACTCCTCTATAACCATTGTATTTGCAGGGTCAACTGAGATTCCTTTATTGGTTACGATGTGCCCCAAGAAAGCCATTTGTTGTAACTAAAACCCACACTTTCTGAACTTTCCTAAGAGCCTCTCCTTCCACAGAGTTTGAAAAATAACCCTCAGATGATCTTCATGCTCCTCATGACTTTTTGAGTATATCAAAATATCAACAATAAAAACTACCACAACGTTATCAAGGTAGTCCTTAAAGAATCTATTCATCAAATCTATGAAAATAGCATGAGCATTAGTCAGGCCAAAGGGCATAACAGTAAACTCATAATTCCTGTATCTTGATTGGAAGGCAGTCTTTGGAATATCTTCCTTCTTCAACCTCCGTTGATGATAACTATATCGAAGATCAATATTGGAGAAGAATTGAGACCCACGAAGTTGGTCAAATAAATCATCAATTCTTGGAAGAGGGTATTTGTTCTTCACTGTAATCCTATTCAGTTGTCTATAATCAATGCATAGCCACATTGATCCATCCTTCTTCTTCACACTGAGAACTGGTGCTCCCCAAGGAGACACACTCGGTCAGATAAACCCCTTCTCCAACAAGTCTTGGAGTTGTTTCTTTAACTCCTCTAGATCAACATTTTCTATTCTATACGAGGTCTTTGATATTGGTTGAGATCTTGGTACGAGTTCAATGGAGAAGTCTACCTCTCTTTCTGGGGGAGGTCCAGGTAACTCCTCAGGAAATACATCCATGTATTCCTGAACAATCAGAACATCTTCTATTTATATACTCCCTTTTCCTTCTTCATCCTCACCGATTAACTCCATAAATAAGTCTATAAGAGGTGATTCTAGACAAAGATCAGGTCAGGATATCTCTCCTTGGAAGATAATTTTAGGTCATTCATTCAAGACTACTAATATTTCCTTACTTCTACATTTGATCTTAGGATTATACTTTGAGAGATAGCCCATCCCTAGTATATCATCGAATTCCATCATGGGAATGACTACTAGATTTGTGATAAGTCTATGCCCACTAAAGTAAACACTAGATTCTCTAAACACTATTGATGCATGGATAATCCCACTTGGAGACTTGACTAACAACTCTACGTCTAGCAGTTTGGGGATTGATTCTATATTCTTTGCAAACTTGGAAGAAATAAAGGAATGATTAGAACCAGAATAAAACAAAGCTCTTGATAGTTTTGAGAGGACAACTAGAGTACCTGCTACCACTTCATTCGGAGCTTCAACTTCAGTTGTTGTGATAGAAAAAGCACGACCTTTCTCCCTTGGCCTTTGCTGAGGTTGATGGTGATTCCCCTCCACTGCCCTCAGATTCGGACAGTGATTAGCAAATTTCCAAAGCTATCCACACTTGAAGAATTGGACTTCGGGTATGGAAAAAACCATCTTTCCTCTGTCGTTAGTGTTGGGGAGTTGAGGCTTCACCTCACTACAAAAATTACGAGCAATATGGACTTCTCTTCCACACTTGTAGCACTTTCCACTTCTGATAAAGCAGTTCCCAGAATGCTTCTTCCCAAATTTATTGCATGTGGAAAGTTGCATTTTCTTTCAACCTCATTCCTGATCAAATCTTCTTCACAGGCTCGGTTCTACATCTCTCTTCTTCTCATTAGATTTGTGAGACCACTGTGTCTCACCAAACTCCAGTTCGACTTTCATAGCACTTCAAACTATTTCCTCATAGCAATCATAGTCCCTATTGGCTAGATTCTTCCACAGATGAGGTTGTAGTCCACCAAATAATCTATCAACCTTCCCATTAGGGTCAATGAAAAAGCTTGAGGTATAATGGGAAAGCCTTGTGAAGTTAATCTCGTAGATTCCAACAAATTCATTCTCTTTCTTCTTCAGTTTGAGATATTATTTCTCCATTCTCATTCTCATCGAATGAGAGAAATAATTATTGAATAATATTCCCCTGAACTCTTCCAACTCCATAGCTTCAACTTACACTCTTTGCTTGGTGTTTTTGTTAGTTCCTACCACTGATCAGATTCCCCCTCTAAGCGATAGACAACCAGGGTGACCTTCTATTGCTTTGAACAACATAACACAAAACATATCTTCTCTATAGAGCTGATCCATTGCTCAGAAATCAATGGGTCAGTTGATCCACGAAAGGTTGGTGGTCATTAGTTCATAAAGGACTCAAAATAAGGTTGTTCCCTTCATGGTGAGATCAGCCTCTCAGCTTGATTCAAGTTATTACTCATAACTTGAGTCAGTTGGTTCATCATTCACATGAATGTTTCCATTCCAGCTTCCATCAGAGGGCCGTCAGTGCATGGTCCATTGCGGTCACCATTTGCACGGTTCTTCCTATTGCCCAACATTTTCTAAATGAATAAAATCTTAGTGAGAAACTTGTCTCATTTAAGAAGATTTTAACTATAATGGATTCTACGTCTTAAAACTTCTTTCTTAAACAATTATATTTCTCTATAATTCCTTCATAATGATTCATAAAAAGCTTGCGATTAACCAAACATATCCCCCGAGAGTGTTATAAACAAGAGTGCAGCAAGGCCCATTGTCATGTACCAGTTCCTATTTGAGTCTAGCTCAAAGCAGTGTTTTTGGGTTTTACTCCAATATACATCTATTCCATAGCCACCTCTACCTGCTTGTATCCAGACAGGGATGCATTTTCTTGATAAATCACTTACTCAAGACTCACCAAAATACCAGGAAGATTTCCTATATTTAAACTTTTCTATAGGGTTATTCCTAAAGTTTTAATATCATAGTTTCCATAAATAACTAAACTATACTTTGATACAAACTATGGAATCCTGCCTCTTTCATTACATATACTTTTCGCTACATTATACAAAACCGAGGATCTTTAAGGTTTAGTGTCTTGGAAACCCGGAACTTAATACATGATGACATAAAAAATTCTTCTTTAACACTTGAAAGGCATATTAATTGTTCATCATATTTTCATTACAACATATCATAACCTAAGATCATACATCTAAAGAAATGGTGAGAAGAAGTTCCAGTAAGGGAAACAAGAGAAACATTTTACATGTGAACTTGAGATACATCAATAAAGTAATGATAAATAACTTTAAGGCATGAGAAACTGATTACAAGGCATATCATAATAAAAATAAAGGTTTTTATAACTTGAATATGTGGCTTAAACATTTAACTTAGAAAATCATTTCCGAATTACCAATGTCCATCCCCAATGTGTCATAAAAAAAATTACCAAGGTTATTCACCGAGGTATCGTTAAAATGGTCATCTCTAGAGATTAAGTCTTTACCCAATGCATTGGAGCACTATCAGGGCACAAACTTAATTTGAATTTATTATCATGTGAGCCACATATATCATCATCAATAATTTCATAAATAACCCATATAGAATAAAAGAAATGGGTTTCATTTCATAGTCATAACATTTTAAAAACTGCTTTAAAGACATGATCTTTATGTCACTTCAAACCCACAGAAAAGGAATGCGGGTCTCATGTATGTAAATACCAGAATTTAAAATAGAAAATTTTGATATATATGTGAATAAACATGTTGAATAAAGATTTTTTAGTATTCACTTAATAAAATAAAAGAATTTTAGAAAAAACGATAGACATTTTGAGACTAAAATTCGGCAGCATAACGACTATGTTACAGGGTTTTAGAAAACATTGAAAAAAGAGGGGACATGGGTAACCCAATCATAAATGATCCATAAAATAGTAGAGGTACATAATATAAAGGATATAAGAACATGGTAATGAAATTTTAAGGACAAACCATATGAAATGATAAAACATGAAAGGAAGACAAAAATATGATTTCTCTTATGAAAAATTCGGCAGCCGAACGACGTCACTTAAACTTAAAAAAAATAAATTGATGAGATTAAATAGTGTCTATCATAATGTGAAAATATAAGGACAGTATGATTAATTTAGATATCATACCCCAACATGGAAAAAAGGAACTTGAAAGACTTGACATGAAAGTAGAACTTTGAAAATGGGAAGAGTGAAAGAATCCCTTACCTTAAAACGTAAGTCCTAAAACTAAAAGGTCGGGAACTTTGAGGCTTGAGGGAAACTTGGGAGGACTAATTGGGAGGTAATGAAACTAGATATTTATTGAGTGAGAGTTTGGAGTGAAAAATATAGGAGAAAAGGGTGGGTATTTATAAGAGAAGTGAGGGGACAAAGCATTAATTGCCTAAGGACACCTCATCAGTGGTATTGGAAAAACCATGGGCTTGACCATGGTATTTTCCCATGGTATTGGACACTTGGGACACCTCATACCTTATCTTACTATTGATAAGTATACCATAATTATTACATAATTATTACATCCTTAATGATGTCATTAAACACCTGAAACTAAAAACTGTATTTTCACTATTCACCAAAAATTCATTTTTTTCTGAAAAATCTCCTAAAATCACTTTAACCTTATATCGATGCTCTAAATTCAAAAATGAACTCCATTTTATAAAAATAATTTTCTTTATATTTTGAATTTAATTTTTAATTAAAAAACTATTCACTTGGGAAACTAATACTTGACTAATAATTTCTGAAACAGTTATTTACCTATTATATTAAATCACATTACCTAATCAAGGTTCTTAAATTATATTAATACTTTATTTAAGTGATATTACTAATCCATTCAGTCACATTATTAATCCTAAGCGTAAAATAACTATTCATAATTTACTATTCACAAAAAATTAAGTTGATCTTATTAGATTCTAAATTTATTACTGAACAAATTTCCAGAAGACCATTTTTTGAAAATCATTACACATCATTGATTATTTAAGGTTTACATAAATATTTCAAAATATCCATTTTTTCCAAAATTCATCAATATACATCCTATATTTATTCAACATCTGAAAGAAAACACAAACTTCACCATATGAAGAAATCACAATTTTATTTATCTCAAAGGATTACATAAGGAATTTATAGTCTCGTCACATAGCACCTTATAACACCAGCATAGGACTTAAGTGTAAGGTTTACTAAGGTGATAGAATCCGAGGGTGGCTCGACCAAAATTTCCAAAGTAGTGATTTCTATAAGTTTGAACTTCTCCTGTAGGCGATTCCGCTCCAGCTTTACATGGTGAAGTTCGACTTGGGTTTGGTCCAGAACAAAGCCCAGTGGTGCTACCTTCTTCCCATGATTCGTCAGATGGGCTTCGATCAGCCCGAGACTACTGGATGAGGCCATCAAATCTTATTTCTATATTAACCATTTACATCTCTATTAAATTTTTAAGAGTAAAATAATATACTATTAAAAATGTTTGGGTTGTTACATTTAGGAATTTTGTTATGTGAAAACATGGGTACAACATTTTCTTTTCAAACAATTACATGTGTGCCACTCACCTCACTTATAAAAGGCCACCCTTTCTCTTATCGTCTTTATAATTTAAAAAAACCATTATATTGAAAAATAATTACCAAAATAACTTCATTAATGCATTCCTAAAATCCTACAAGTATTATTTTGGTCATAAATCCAACCTAAAAATCCTGTTGACACAAACCAAAAGAAGTTTTCTGATGAAGATGTAACATCCCTAACCGAGTATTTTTTTATTCCTACACCTCCATAAATTATTATTAAACCCTAATTATATAATAATATTAATTTATTTCACATGATAATATGTTTTTAGGTAATGTTAATTACCTAAAACCATCTCATCTTCCATAAAATGGTATAATAAATCATTATTTGTATGTAGGACAGACTACCACCTCACGAACTGATGTTATTCGTTTTCCATCACCATATCTTACACCTAGATATAATGGTGGACTAAATGTTTATATATAATATTTATGATATTATTATACTTCTATAATGATTATATCACATATAACATTTTTTACTTTCTATTCCACAGATAATATGATAACGACATCCATATGTACAACAGACTACCATCTCACGAAGCGATGTGATCTGTTTTTCCATTACCATTTAAATGGATGGTAATAAGAATAAAATTTCATTAATATATGTGATATATATGAAATATATTTTTACATAAATTTAATATATTATTTACCTTTCTTTCTATCCATCAGTTGAGGAAATGGAAACAACATTCATACTTACGTATGACCTACCGTCTCCATGAAGGATGGATTTTATTTTGTATCTCTAAAATTTTATATTACTATAATAAAATATATACTAAAAATATATGATATTTATATCTTGGAATAAATTTTTGGGATTATGGAACCATGATAAACATAAGTGGACAAAAAATAACAAATCAAAACATACACGAAAAATAAAGAATTTATTAAATGAAACATGAATTTAGCATAGAATTATTAATAAACGTGTAATAAAAGGTCATAAGTAAATAATATATGATATTATATATATAATTATGGTTATTTAATAGGTTTTTAATAAAATAATATTTATTATAATTTTTTTTGAATATGTATGAAAGAAGTCGAGAGTTAAGGTATGGGATTTTTGTCTCACTTTTTACATATGCAAGACACATGAAATATTCACCACCTATTTATTTTATGTGGTGTATATACTCCCATGAATGTATTGTATTATGAATTAACCTTAGAATTATTTTTATTTTCATATCCATTTGAGTCTATATATTTTATGGGTATTACTATTAAAATTTACCAAAGTGTTAAGAGTTTTATGTTATAATTTCATTATTTATCATGATTGGTCATGATTATGCTTCAAATGATGAAATATTATTATCTATATCTCAAGAAACAAATTTATTTTCATATTATATGGTTATTTTATGATAATACATAATTTAACTTAATTTCATTCTCTTTATGTACTGAAGTGTTAAAAATAATGTTTTTAAGAAAAATCATCTTTATTGTTCTCTTCAGTTGAAAAATCATTTTTATTTCAAAAAAAGGATTTCTAAAAGCATTTTATTTTTTTAACATGTTAAAATCATATATTAATGATCTTTTTACATATTTTGGACTATTATTTTTTAAAGGAATATTCTTATCACTTTCTAAATAAGTTCTATTTAGCTTTTACCGAAAATGTGAATGGGGAATTCATTTTAACATGAACGATATGAGAATAATTCTACACCATTATCAAAAATCATTCAATGGAATATTACTTTATAATATTCAATGTTTATTCTCAAATAAAAAGTTTTTGATTTTTTTTGTTTACAAAATTGTTTTTTAAAATTGGAAAGTATATTTTCCTTATGAAATGGTTTAAATAATCTTGCAAAATAAATTTCTATTTAGGATGAGATCTTTTGATATTAACTATTCCTTACCGAGGATATGATCTAAGGATACAATTCTTGTTATTTCTCTGAATAGTTTCTTCTTATGATGAAATGATGTTTATAAAAACCGATTTCTCTTATATTTTTTCCACCAAGAGGGAATGATTCTAAAACCCATGTCTTTTAATGGGTTATGATATGATTAAATGATGAAATTATTATAAAACCTTCATCTTTTACATAGGTTATAATATAATAATTTATTTGAAAGTCATTTCATTTCATGGGTTAATATATGTTGAATATTTTATGATATTGTGGAACATATACGTATTATTTTCATTATGTGATTGGGGGGGGGGGGGTATATCCTTTTAATTATTGGGTAAATTTTTTTATATCATGAGATAAATAGAACTATAATATAGAGTGGACCTAGTTTAGTAAGATACTTTGAATGATATGATCGTATTATGAGTGAAACTTGACTATTATATTGGTTTGAGGAGTGAACCACTTCCACTACGATAACCTTGGCAGCATTCCTTTAATACTATGGAAATTATTTTCTATGATTATGTGTATGACATTATTCCATGTATTATGTATTCATTATGCTCTTATGACTCATGTTATTTGATTCCCTTATGATTCATGTTTTATGAACTGCCCATATTTATACCATGACTCAAGACTATAATCTTTGATATACATGGGATGGTTTCCAAATGTTATTCTCATGTTCTCATAACCCTATATTCTTGTTAAGCTTATGTATCTCCTTTTTTTACTCTTACAAAGAATCATATCTCACCCTTTATTATGTTTCCTTTCCCTAAGTTATAAAGAAATGTAATATAAATGATTTGTCTAAGAAGGGTGATAGATATGAAGAACTTAGTGGGAGAAGATATTGTTCACCTATTAAGTTTTTGTTTATGTTTTTATGCTTCCAATGTAACTAAAACTTTATGATCCTTAGGTGTGTGTTTGTGTAATGTAATAAATGTTAATCAAAAAATGATGTAAATATATGTGAAAAAAATCATAGGTCACTATATTTGCAATTATAGGACAGGTTTGTTAACCTTTGTAAACTTGGATGATAAAAATTTAGTTACATACCTATGTAAATATCTAAGGATAATTCTAAGTATGAGATCAATTATAGGAAAATTTCTTGGAATTTTGGTAAAGGATAGAGAAAGTGGTTTTCATGAAATTACATCCATGTATATATACTAAAAGTGGATGTGGATATTTTAATTTCCCAAAAATTATGTATTTTTTTTAATTATATGGAATTATTATGAGAAAAAGAAATCTAACGGTGGGTGATTTTGAGGCCCTGAGTGCCCAGAATGATCTTTCGAAGTTTTGTTACACTTTAATTAGCATGCGTAAGAAGTTTTCCTGAAAAAGTGGAATAACTATTGAACACTTTTGCAGATCAGAAATCTAAGGGCACAATTGCATTCAGAATGGCGAGTTTACCCTAGGCACAACTTAATATTGGTTGGCATGATATTCCTGTGAGAAAACCCAAATATATCATAATGGTAAATAAAATAACTAAATAAATTATTTTAATTTTCAAATTCTTATAACTCACAAAAAATAACTCAGATTGAAAATCTAAGACAACTTCTAAACTCGTGAGTGTATTATTTATTTAGGAAAACACTAACTTTTGCTGGCACGGGCCACTAGTGAAAGTTAGTTTTTGGCTGTAAATAAAATAATTTAGTGACAAATTATTTTATTCTAAAATCCATAACTTTTAAATGGTAACTCAGATTACAAATACGAGAGTACCGCTTGGTTCGTTGGGGCGTGTTTCACTTAGGTAGAGCCTAACCTCGACTGGTGCATGTCGAGGGTGACTGATAATAATTTTATAAACTTTTTTTGGGTATGTTAATTAAACGTCTGAGTGACGTTTTATAACTTTTGAATTGGTGCTCAGATTAAAAAAAATGAAGACACTGTTGAACTCACAGTGTCGAGATTCGCTTAAGGGAGGTTTAACCTAAAGAGTAGTGGGTTGAGAGAAGAATTTAATTTTTTCATTTTTTTTGTGGAGGATTAAATAAAATAAATTTATTTTATTTTAAATATCCTCCCACCTCTCCTATTAATTCATGGTGGTGGGGACCACCAGAAATCACCTTTAATGTGAGGGTACCCTTGGAATTCTTCCATGTTAATGATCCAACAATTAATTGATCTACTAATTAATTAAGTAGCTACTCACCTCTTAGTTGGGGGGAACTTTGGTGAAGTGGGGATTTTGAGAGAGCCTTTGGGAGAGCTTTAGAGAGCTTTTGGTTGGTGGAAGAACAACCTCAAAAGAAGAATGTCCTTCAGATCAAGAATAGAGAAGATGCACGAGCTCAGATCGGGAGCATGGTATGGGAGCAACGAATGTTGACATCTTCATCTCCTTCCTCTCGACATCTCCAATTAACATGAAGGTAGGGGGTTTATTTTTATGTATGATAAATATCTATTTGTTGATTCCCCATATTCTTGATTCTCAACAATGATGGACAAACAAACACGGCCATCGATCCACACATATAACATGATATTTTTATTTCATTTTTCACGTGTTTTTCACAAGTTCTACATCTCTAAATAATTAAGCATTCTAAAAACACAATGATCCATTGAGAATGACATACAGACAAGGAGATCTCGACCCGACCATCACGAATCTATAGTTGTCACAATTTTCGGGGTAATAAAAAAGATATAGCAGACTGTGGAAGGGGGGACGTGATGGTGCGATTCTGGCGAGTCTTTAGGGCGCAACACTGGGCAATGTAAACAGTGTGATGTTCTATGGAGGTTGAGTGGAGGAAGCGAGGCTGAAGGGTTCGGCTGGTGCGAGTTAGGTCAGGTGGCCGATGGTTTAATGGGTGACCAGTATGATGGTGCATGGTTCAGGTGAGTGAGGCCGGATATACTAGATATGACACTTGGGTTTGCTGGTAGAAAGGTGTGAATTTGAGGAGGAGAAAAAAATTTCAATGAGTTAGATTGGATAGAGAAAGGGTTAAAATGAAATAAAATTAAAATAGAAATAAATAAGGAGGAGTGAATTTTGGGTTGTGTGGTGCACATGAGAGATTTGGTAGATTAAATGTGGGGTTTGGGATTGAAAAAATTGGTTAAATAAAAATAATAAAAATATAATAATGTTATTTTTTTGGGAAAAACATGTTTCAGTTGTAACTTATCTATGAAACCTCAGTTTCAGAAACTGTCAGTGACAGTGTGACACTGACTTTGAGACAGAAACTATGATTCCAATATTGGATGTCGTTTTTGGGTTGTTGGATAGAGTACTCGAAATGCTCAAATAATTATTATATATTATTATTATTAAATCTTCGACCCTCTATAACTCCTGCGTGCGATGTCCGATTGACTTACTGTCAGCGGAGAAGTGATCCTGTCATTAAGAAGGTCTATTTATGTCTAATATTGAAAATTAAATTCAAGTTCGTGTCTCGGGTCCACGAGACACACAATAATAATAATAATAATAATAATAATATTGTGGGATCTTGTATTCAACCTGTCCCAACAGAGAGTATGAGAGTACCGAGATTAGAGGATGAGAGTACTAGGACTGGAGGACGAGAGTACCAGGACTGGAGGGTAGGTACAACTCTCGAACGACCGTCTCTGTGGTACGCCTCGTCTAATGTCCACCTCTGAGCTACCTATAATCCTGACACTCTCATCCTCAATCAAGTTTGTGGGGATGGGTACGCCACACATGTGCCCGTACCCATAGTACTGATTGAGGACGACAGTACCAGGACTGGAGGTAGCTTGGAGGTGGACATTAGACAAGGCGTACCACAAAGACGGCTGTTCGAGAGCTGTACCTACCCTTCAGGTAGGACCCTTGGTGAGTGTTCACAGGAGCTATTCCAATTTACTTGTATTTTTTAGTTTCCTTGTACTTTAATGTTGGGATTGTATTTTTCCCCCTTTTTACTTTCTTTACAGACGCTTTTCACTATACAGTTTACTTTGTGATCATATCCTACTTTGTGCTTGGTTGTGTGAGTTTACAGGTTATAAAGGAAATGACTTCCCACTTTTATGGAATACACCTTTTAGTGCTAGTCGCCATCCCCTGGCCTATGGAAGACAGGATTGGGGTAGTCACGGCATGGGCCCTAGGGGACGGGTCATGAAAAATTATGTGGGTTTGTACTTTGGGATCCTATGTGGGTCTGTTCTTTAGGATCCTATGTGGGTTTGTGCTTTGGGATCCTATGTGGGTCTGTGTTTGAGAGTCTCACTTGGATCTGCTCTAAGAATCCACGTGGGACTGCTCTAGGATCCTACGTGGGTCTTTTGTACTAAGATCCTTCAAGGGTATGATGATTAAGATCCTTCATAGGTCTGCCTCTTAACAGAGTAAGATGATTCAGTAGTTATATATGATCATCTTTTCTACCATACCTAAGTTATACCTAGTGTGAGCTGAGTCCTTTCCTTCATGGTGATGCCATTGTGGTATTCTTCTATGTGGCGTACCTGTGTGGTACTTACCTTCTTGGTGATATCTTTATGGTATTCTTCTGTGTGGCATACCTCTGTGGTAATTTCCTTCATGGTGATACCTTTGTTTTATTCTTCTATGTGGCATTACCTTTGTGGTACTTACCTTTTTGGTGATACCTTTATGGTATTATTCTGGTGTGGCGTACCTGTGTGGTGCTTTCCTTTATGGTGATACCTTTGTGGTATTATTCTGTGTGGTGTTACCTTTCTGGTACTTACCTTTGTGGTGTTACCTTCACGGTACTTTTCCTTCGTGTAATAGTTCAGATTTGAGCTAATGAGTTGGGCCTTGTGTTTCTTCATAAATGAGGTGGGTATACTTGATAACTTAGGTATATGTATGGGAATATACCTAAGTATGGTTGACTGCTATTTCTATGATTTGTGGTTCATCCTTTGTGGATTTTTAGAAACCTTTGGGGGTCTCGGGGTACCTATTGAGTATTTTCATACTCACCCCTGCATGGGGTATGCCCGCACCATGTTGTGATATGTGTAGATGACAAACAATGTTGACTGAGGATGAGGGTACCAGCATTAGAGGCGACTCGAAGGTGGACCTTCAGACGATGAGTAGCTGGGCTGAGACTTGAGGTAGCCAGGACCAGGTGGTACACAGAGAAGATGGGCTGACGTGGAGTGCTGTGGAGATGATATGAACCTACCCTTCAGGTAAGATCCTTGGTGGAAAATACGTGAGCTATTTTGTGCTTTTCAGTTGTACTTGTACTATTACAGTTGGGATTATATTCCGACCCCAATTTACTTTCAGCACTATTTTACTATATAGTTTACTTTGTGATCATATCCTGATTTGTGCTCGGTTGTGTGAGTTTTCAGGTTATAAAGTCAATGTATTCCTAGTTTTATGGAATACGCCTTTCGGTGCTAGTCGCTAGCCCTTGGCCTATGGAAGGCAGGATTGGGGTAGTCACGACATGGGCCCTGGGTGATGGGTCGTGACAGATATGCACAAAGGTATCAATGGGAAATATATATGAAAAGTATACAATGATATGATTATATCTTCATTTTGTGTATAAAAATGAACCTTGATGCACACATAGTCTGACACTCCCAGGGGATATGATTTGGAAATTTATAATCTTCTTACAGACCATCATGAAGGATTTAAATAGATGATGACTATAAATGACCTAGGATAAACCTAAGGTGTCATAGATTAAAAACATTGTCTTGATTTAGAGACACTATAAGTAATTTTTATAATTATGTGGTTCCCTACATTAATTATTGTTACATACACTAAATTTTTTGGTTTCAATCAATTTTTGTAACCTGAAGGAAAAATATTAATGCTGAGTGAGATGGAAATGAAATGATTGTCCTCATGAGAAGTAAAAAATTACAGGACCTAGAATGAAAATTATTGTTTCTATGATCACACAAATTTCTCAATCCATGAATCATGCAAAAATTACACATGAGAAAAGGAAGTAACAACATTTTGTTGAGTCCTTCACTAAGAAACATCTACCATTATTTAGTGGATCCACTAATATGCCAGTTGTTGAGTAATGGATTAGTACTAAAAAATGTTTTTTACATTATCTAGTGTTTTGAACATTAGAAATTCATTTTGGATCTCTATAATTTAGAAGGAGAAGTGGATCAATAGAAGTATCTCATCCTAAATACAAGAGAACATGATGATATTATCTCCATGGATTGGGATGAGTTCAAGAACATATTTTTCAAAATGAACTTTCCTCATATTCTTCATATAAAGATGAAGAATCAGTTCATTGATCTAAATCAAAAGGATGAAGAATCCATTGGTACATATGAGGAAAATTTTATAAGACTTGTGAGGTACACTTATGGTATTGTCATACAACCTAAAAGTAAGGTTGATCAATTATTTAGTGGGTCAAAACAACTTATTCAAAGGATATTATACATAATAAAATTTAATAGATATAAATAGATTGTTTGATGTGATATCAATGTGTAAATGGAGGATAGAGTTATGTATCAATCCCATAATTTTGATAAGATGAAAAAATGGGATTCAAAGGAAAATATTAAAACCATAGAGAGAAGAATATAATCTTTACTTTATGTTCAAAGTGTGGGAAGAAACATAGATGAAATTGTCTTAAAAGGACTAGTAATTGTTTTAAGTATAGAAAGTAATGTCCTCAAGAAAATGGAATTATGATGTGATGAGAATAAAATCACTAATGATGAAAATAGAAAGAAATCTTTATAGAATGCACCACCCACACTCTAGTGTTTCAAATTCAAGTAATATGAAAATTATACTAACTAGTTCCAAAATATGCTGGTTATTGATGATGATTGACATCAACAACTTTTTAATTCAAGAGATAAAGGTAAATATCATGTGATCACTATTTCTAATGAGGGGTGAAATAAGATATGGTTAAAGGTACAATTAACATCCATTCTAGAACCTCTAATGTCTTATTTGACTATAGATCTACCCATTATTTTGTATCTAAAGAAGTTTATAAGGGTATAAAGATACCACCCAAACAATTATATGTAGAATTATCAGTGAAAAATCATAATGATATGATGATCATATCTCAAGTCTATTATTCTTATTCAGTTGATGTTCATGAGAATGTGCATCCTACAGATCTTTTTGTTCTTTCTCTGGTTGAATTTGATGTTATCTTAGGAATGGATTTGATTTCTATACATAAAAGCCACATCATTTTCCATAGGGGGAAGTCATATTTGATATTCCAAACTAAAATATGATTGTATATCAGTGAGATGATAAATATAAACATTTTATGTAAATCACATCAATTATATAGGTTTTGATTCCTTTTAATGAGCTGCGTTTATCTCATATAGTAGGGGAGAAACTAAACATTGATGATATGACTATTGTGCATGAGTATTTTAATTTTATTTTCAGAAGAGTTTCCAATACTTCCAACAAAATTTGAATTTGAGTTCTCAATAGATATCATACTTCGTTCCATATCTATTTTAAATACTCCCAATAGAATAACCCTAATTGAGTTTCTGGAATTCAAAAAGAAAATCCAGGAGAAGCTTGATCAGGGATTCATTAAGCCAAGTTTGTCACCTTGGTCTACACCTACTATTTTTGGAAAAAATAAATATGTATCATGTAATAACCCAGGGAATGATATAATAAAACACTTTCATGATTTTATTTATCATAAAAATATCAAGTAATTTTTAAACAAAAAAGAAAATATTTTTAACTAATATATTTTATTAAAAGGATTTATTTATAAGTTTAATTTCTAAATTTTAGAATTTTAATTTTTAAAAAAGAAAATATTTTTTTAAATCATCATATTAAAATTTAATTCCGGTGTAATTTTGGTATTTTAAAGAAAATATGGATTTTCCAATGAATAATGAAAAATATCATTTTTTATTAAAAAGTAATTTATTTTTAATAAATTATTAACTAAAAAGTAGAAATATGTTATGAATATGGTTTATATTAAAAAAATTATCATTTATTTATATTTAATCCACATAAATAATTTTTAATCAAATTTATATTGGATGTTAGTATAAATATTTTTGGGTTTAAAATGGGTTTTTTCTAAAAACTCTTTTAAAGTGCATAACATTTCTCTATTTTAATTAACTGAAATATTACCCAATGAGTAATGTTTTAAATACAATTTATAGATTTTATATCAATAAATATTAATTTTTCTTCATATAGTTATTATTTGTAATCATAAAATTAATATAAATTTGTCTTTTGAATGAAAAATATACTTCTTGAAAACCTACCTTTTCATCGCATCTACAGGTTTTGATTTAAATGTAATTTTTCCACTTATGTGAATTGAATTTGGTAAAAATAATTTAAAATTTTTAGTCAGAATAAATTATATTTTCTAATAAGTTAAAATTATTTTTTACTATAATAAATAGTGAAAACCGTGAAAATTAATTACCATAGTTAAGGAAAAAGTGGGGTTTCTTGGGGGTAAAACTAAAAAGATCAGGGTTAAAATGACTGAAAAACTTGTATTAGATCAATTGTATGAAAATAGTTTTACCTAATCATGTGTAAGTCTTTATAATACTATATTTTGTACCGTTGTTCCGTGTGGAAAATGTGGCCACACCTTATTCCTTTCAAAAATTACGAGCATTCAACTCACCTCACTTATAAAAGGCCACAAATATCCTATATTATTCAAACGATCAAACCATTTTGGTTCAAAAAATTCTTTCCCATATAATTTCTTAAGTCCATCCCCTTAGGTTTGGTTAGAAATATATTCTATGAATAATCCTGGTATAATCATAAAGTGGTTGTCTGAGAAGAGGTGAAATTTATAATTATGAAATTTTGTTTTATTTATTTTTACACCTACATATAACATTATTAATTTATTATTATATAATAAAACAAATATCTCCCATATAATTAATCATTATTATGTTATTTTCATAGTGTATATCCATCTCCTCTTCCCTCAAATGGGAAACTACAATGTCACACGTTTGTACAACATATTACTAACTCACTGACCGATGTGACATGTTTTCCATAAACACCTATAATAGTTGGGCATGATGATGGATATAAAGTATATATATATATATATATATTATATTAATAACATAATTATACCTATATATTCATTATATAATATATAATTTTTTTACTTTCCATTTCATAGCGGATATGATAACGTCGCACGTGTGTACAGTGGACTACCGGGTCACAAAGAGATGTGATTCATTTTTAACTAAAACATTAAATAGAAGGTAATATGAATAAATTTAATGTATATATGTGATATAAATTACACAATTATTATATTAATTACATATTTTTTATTTTAAAAATATAATATAACATTTTATTTCATACCTTTTCACTCACTGAAAAATGATAACACTATTCATTTACATGTGGATAACCTTATTTATGAAGCGATGTGACTATATTTTAATCACCACACCACATGAATAATATATATGTATATTTAAAAGAAATAATATTTTATATATGATTTTATGATCATTTTGAAATGATAAAATATTACTTACCTCCTTTCCAAAATTATTATTCAAAATGGAAACGTTACTCATGCGTACATACGACCTAATATCTCCATGATTCTAAAGTACTTCATTTATCAAAACCATATTTCATGAATAGAATTAAAAGTATAATTGGTGTATAAATATTTTAATTATTTCATGATTATTATCCCTTATATGTTTAAATAATAACCACTTTTAACATGGTCAACATACCAAAGTCATTTTTGACACATAATTCAAATATCATTGAAACATATGACATAAGATTAATTGATTAAGTAATCATATATAACACGGTAATAATTGAAATAAAAGGAATAATAAAATTTGAAATTTTTTCTTAAGAAATTAAAAAATTAACATAAATTTATTATTTAGGAAGATGAATAACATATGTGATAATTCAGCCTAAAGACAAAGGACGTCATCACAATTTCCTTTCATTAAGGAAAATTTTGATGTTATGGACCTATATTATTTTATGAGGTGTATATATGCCCCCTTTTATATTTTATATAAATAATTTATCTATTCTCATGATATATAAAGTTTTCTTTAAATTTATCATTTTTTGGGTCAACAATTCAAATGTTTTTAAAGTAGTAATGAAATTTAATAAAAAAAATTCTCTTTTAATGTTTTACTTCCATTTTTTTCTATTGAATGTACAGATTTTTCAAAATAACTATACAAAAGTTTTTTATGGTAATAAAATATGTAAAAGTAAATTTTATTTCTCTAATTAATTTAATTCAATAGTTTTAAGATGGAATATTTTATATGTTTTATATGAAATGATTTAAGAAATAACAAAAGGAATGTCCTATTTCTAACTTATAAAATGACAAAAACTATTCTTGAAACAATATATGTTTTTTTATTTCTATATTCTTTTGTAAGATTTTATGTTCTCTTAAATTAAAAAACCGCTTTCCCCTTATTTGGGTATTTGTTATTGAATTTTTTTTAAAATAAAGGGATATTTTTCATTCCAAATAGTTTTTTTTCACATGGGATCAAAAGTGTTTTTCAAAGGGTTTTATGATGAAAAGTTTCAAGAATAAAATATTTTATTCAAGTAATGTTCTTTGTAAATTTGTTATGATGGTTTCACACATATATAACTAGGTGAGTGTGTTATAGATTATATGGTGGGTGCATCCAAATAACACTCCAATTCATTGGGTAATAGTTACATTCCTAGTAGAATTATATTAGAAGTTGGTTGTATGGATATTCCAAATTATAAGCATTTTTCAAGGGTTCTATATGATGATTTACCAATTCACATATATAACTTTTCTATTATTTCTAATAATTTTTCTAGGAAATAATTCTTCTAATAAGTTTTCTTATCAGAATTTAATATAAATGATATTTTTTAAAATAATGATAATTCCATTTATAGTTAAAAAATTATATTTTTAAGTAAAGGGGTTTCATGGATTTTCATGTTCTTCATTGGAATAATATTTTTCTTTTTTTTATGTCAACTAATGAGATTTTTGGAATTATCCACTGTTTTTAAAATGTTTTTCCATGGTATTTATGGATGGTTAAGGGAAAGGAAGTGGTAAAGTTGAAAGTCATGAATATTTTTTATAAAATAAATGATGTTTTTTAAAAGTTTTATATGGTGGAAAAATGGATACCTATAAGAAGTGTCCACTTTGTATTATATGATTTTATTATATATGAGCTATAACTTAATTATCTAAAACTATAAAACTTAAAAGATACTAAATTTTTTGATAATGAATTCATGACTTCAAACCCAATATTATGTAATGATTAAGGTTGGTTATTTATTGATCGATGTGACTCTCCATTGATTATCGGAAGTGGAACAAGGTCAAGATCAAGAAAAAGTATCTTCTACCTAGAATTTATGGTCTATTTGATCAAATTTGTAGAGATAAATCTTTTTCCAAGATTGAACTTCATTATTGATATCGTCCATTGATGGTTAAGAAAAATGATACACCCAAGGAAACATTCTGTTCTAGGCAGGGACACTATGATACATAGTGAATCCATTTGGTCTTACTAATTACCCCACTATCTTCATGGATTTAATGAATAAAGTATTTAAATATTACCTTTATCAATTTGTGGTATTCTTTATAGATGATATTATTATATATTCAAAGATCAAGTAAGATCATGAATATCACTTAAGAGTTTCACTAAATACCCTAAGGAAGGAGAAACTATATGAAAAATTTACAAAGTGCGAATTTTGGTTCTAAAAAGTTTTTTTGGGTCATATAATCTAAAGAGGGGGTATATTTGGTAGATCCATCAAAGATAGAGGCTATTAAGTGTTGACCCAGGCCAAATATAGTGACTATTATCCAAAGTTCTATCGATGTAACTAGATATTATCGAAGTTTTATGGAGAATTTATCATGAATATCTAATCCACTCACCAAGTTAAATTGAAAGGGAGATAAGTTGTTCTAGACAGATGAGTGTGAGGAAAATTTCAATGAATTAAATATAATATTAGTTAGCACACCAGTTATTACATTGCACTATAGTGGATAAGGGTTTGTAATCTATAATGATGAATACAATAAGGGATTGTGATATATTATTATACATAATGATATATTTATAGCTTATGACTCACAAAATTTAAAGGTTCATGATATAATTACCCAACTCATGATTCAGAGTTATCTGTAGTATTTTTACATTAAAGATCATGGAGGAATTATCTTTATAGAGAAAATTATGATATATATACTAATAAAAAAAGTTTAAAGTATATATTCACACATAAAAAGTTGAATATGTTTGGAGAGAATTTAAGATTATGATTGCTCAAAACATTACCACCCTTGGAAAGTAAATAAGGCGGCTGATGCCTTGAGTTCAAAGGATCATTCTTGATTATCCATGATGAGGATAAAAAACTATAAAATATTTCTAGATTATAAAAGGATGGACCTAGAAATCTGAAAGTATGAGGAGAAATATTTTGTATCATAATTTAAAACTCAACAATCTATCCATGTGCATATTAAAGAGGCACAGAGGTAAGATGTAGTGCTAAAAAAAGGTTAAAAAACTTCCCGAGTTTAACCATGATCCTGATATAATGATAAGGTTCATGAATCGTTTATGTGTTTCATCCATACCATATTTTAAGAAGGAGTTGTTAGGGGATGATCATAGTTCTATTATCTATATTAATACTATAAGTATAGAGATGTATAGTGATTTGAAATAATATTTCAGGTGGAATGAAATAGAGAGAGATATCTAAATTTTTTTATCTCATTACTCGGTATGTTATAATGTTAAGTATGAGAGGAAAAAGTATAATGGGATGTTACATCTATTACCTATACCAAAGTGGAAATGGGAAAACATCACCATATATTTTTTATTGGACTCTCCAAAATGTCTAAAGGGGATAATGCTATATGGACTATAGTCGATCACCTTACAAATTCAGCACACTTTAGCACTATTAGAGAAGACTTATATATTGATCATATTTCTATAGTATAAATTAAAGAAGTGGTAAGGTTTTATGCAGTACCACATTCCATTATGTCTGATCAGGATCAAAGGTTTACCGCAAAAGTTTGGCAATGTATTCAATAATATTTGGATATTGAGTAATGTTTCAACACTGTAAATCATCCTTAGAAATATGATCATTATGAAGGAATAAGTAAAACCATAGAAGATATGTTGAGATATTTTTTTATGGTTTTAAAAGGTATTTGGGATCAATATCTTCCTCTAACTGAGTTTTCTTACAAAAACAGATTTCACTAGAGCATTTAAATGATTCCTTAGGAATCCCTCTATGAAAAAATGTTTAGATATCCAACATGATAGAATGAAGTTAGATAAATAATTAAAGTAGGATATGATATAACTGTATAAATGTTAATAAGGTTATATATATTCAACAATACATAAAGGCATATCAATATAGGTTGAAAAGTTACACTAACAATCACCACCAAGATCTATAATTTAAAGATGGTAAAAAGTAATTTCTAAGAATTTATCCATGAAAAAAGGTAATGATATTTGGAAATAAGGAAAAAATATCCCCTAATTATTATTTTCATTTATAATTTTTTTATCATATTAGTACAACAACCTATTGGTTGGATCTTTTATGAAATCTCTCTCAAGTAAACAATGTGTTCCATGTTTTATCCTAAGGATGTATGCACCTGAACTGTCACGTGTATTGAACTCTGTGGTCATATTGCTATATAATGGTATTTATTATGAGGAAAAAATGATGGAGATTATAGATAATATATAGAATGTTTTATGAAATAATACCACTCACTTGGTTAAAGTTTTGTGGCCAAATCAAAAGTTCTATCAAGCTATGTGGGAACTTGAGGAACTAATGAGGCAAAATTATCCTCAATTTTTTGAATTAGAGTGATGAAATTTTGATGAATAAATTTATTTTAAGGGTGTTAGAATGTAACAAACCAGGTTTTTATGTATTATTATTACTGTTTTGAATAAATTAAATTCCTTTAATAGCTTGTGTTACACAAAACACCGAGTTTTACTGAACTTTGATATATTATTAATATTAAAATTTAAACACAACTATTATAAAATAGTCATTAAAATTAGAAATATTAATAGTAATAAATGTTTTTTAAATATTAATTATAATGTTTTATATAAATAAAACTTATTTATAAAACAATTAATTAATTTTTAGAAAGTATTTACATGTTTCAAAAATAATATTTTATCATTTTTTTTATTCCTTATTAAGAAATATATTAATTTTCTTAAACAAATTTAGTAAAAAAATTTGTTAAAATATAGTTAATTTTTTAAATAAACATTTCAAAATTATCTTAGGGTGGTTTTATTGAAATTTTTTTGAAAATATTATTTTTTTGATGAATAGTGAAAAATATTATTTTTTTAAAATATGCCATTTTATTTAAAAAAATTTAAGGTTTATTTTTCTTAATGTTAATTTAAAAGACAAATTACATAAATTATATATCAATTAATAAAATTTAGAATTTCTTCATCTTTTCAATTTTAATTTTTATATAAAAACTTTTTTAAATTTTGAACATTTTCTATTTGAAAAACCATTTCTCCTAGCATTTATGGGTTTAAATTTAAATTTAAATTTTCTAATTATATGAATGGAATTATGAAATATGGAATCCATATTAATAATATTCACATTGTATATTATTTAATAACTATAAATTAATTTTTGACTATAATTAATAGTAAAAACAGTTTCAATTAGTTACCACAGTTAAGGTAAAAACCTGGTTTTCCAAGGGGTTAAACTAAAATGATATTGATTAAAAGGACCCCAAAATAATCCAAAAAAAATTTTATGGACATATTTAGACCTTATATATTATATTATAGTGGAAGATACATCTTTTATCCTCGTGGAATGTGAAAAATGTGGGTACACCTTTTTCTTTTCAAAAAATTATAAGTGTGCCACTCACCTCACCAATAAAAGGCCACCACTTATCTTCTCATATTAAACGTAAAAAAGAATTTAGTTTATCAATAACAAACCAAAATAACTTAATTAAATACCTTAATATATTATATAAGCATTATTTTGGTCCAAAAATCAACCTAAGAATCCTTTTTGTGCAAACCAAAATAAGTTTTCGGAAGAAGAGGTAACGTCCCTAAACAAGAATTTTATTTCATTTTTTCCTTAACATCCTTAAATTATTATAAAAACATTTTTATATAAATAATTCATTATATTACATATATTTATATGTTTTTATATAGATTTCATGAACTGGAACCATATCATCTTCCACCAAATGAGATAAAAATTCATCATTCGTGTTTATAATAGACTACCGCCACACAAAATGAGGTTATTCATTTTCCCTCACCACTCCACATGAATGAATATAATTATGTATTATATGTTTATATATTATATTTATGATATTATTATACTTTTTTAATTATTATATCACATACACCTTTTTACTTTACATTCCATAGAGAATATGTAATGACATTCGTGTGTATTGCGGAATATCACCTCATGAAGTGATGAGATCCATTTTTCACTTATGTTATTTATGGAAGGTAATAAGGGGTTAATGAATATATGTGATATATATGAAATATAAATTATTATTTAAAGGTAATATATTATTTACCATTATTTTTATTTATCCATTGAGGAAATGAAAACAAAATCCATGGCCATATACGTTCTAGAATCACCATAAATGGTGTATTTATTTTATTTATATAATTTTTATAGAATACTATAAATATATATATATTTAATATATATGATATTAATATCATAGTTAGTATTATTGGTATGATAGAACCATGATAGAATTAAGTGGACCTAAAATAACAAATCAAAACATACATAAAAAATAAATAATTTATTACCTAAAACATGACTTTAGCATAGAATTGTTAATAAACAAGTAATAAAAGGTCATAAGTAAATAATATACATTACGATATATATAATTATGTTTCTGTGTTGTATTTATAATAAATCACATTTATTTTAAAATAGGTTAAATGTGTACAAAGTAATTCAAGACTTAAGGTAAGGGATTTCCATATCACTTTTTTACTTTTGTGAGGCATATGAAATATTCACCAGCTATTTATTTTATATTGTGTATATAATTCTAATGAATGTATTATATGATGAATTAACATAAAAAGTATTTCTATTTTCATATCCATTTTAGGATATATGTTTTATGGGGGCTTACGATTCAAAGTTTTTTAAGTTGTAAGGGTTTTCTGTTACAATCTCACCCCTTATTAGGTTTTTCATGATTATACTTCCAATGATGAAATATTACAATCCATTACTCAATAAACTCATTTATTTTATTCTAATATAATTATTTAATGATAAAAAATATAGTTTATTAATTAAAATCTCTTTATACATTTAATATTTCGAATAATGTTTTTAAGAAAAATTATCATTATTTCTCTTCAGTCAAAAACATGTTTTTGTTTCAAAATCCTGAATTCTAAAAGTTAAAAAAATGTTTTTAACATTCTAAAAATGATTTATTAATGAAATTTTGACCCATTATTGAATTCTCACAAAAATATTTTTAATGTAATCTTCTTTTCACATTCCAAACATGGTCTATTTGGATTTTACTGAACATGTGAAATGAATATTCATTTTAACAAACATGACATGAAAAAAATTATCTAACATCATGGAAAATAATTTATTTGAATATTACTTTATAGTATTCCATTATATTTTCAAATAAAATGATTTTAATTTTTCTTCATGTTTTAAGAAATGTTTTTTTAAAATTAAAAGGTTATTTTCATTAATAAATGTTTTAAATAATCTTTCAAAATCAATTTCTATATAAGATGACATCTGTTTATGTTACATATGAATTAATGGGGACATGATCCAAGTATAAAATTAATATTATTTCTATGAATGCTTTTTGTTTATGATATAATGATGTTTATGAAATATATTTCACTTCCATGGGTTACAACCTAAGGAAATGTTTACGAAACATGCTTTTTTAATGGGTTATGCTGTGATGAAATGAGGAAATAAGTATGAAACATATCTATTTTCCATATGATATAATATGATGAAATGTTTATGAAACCTGTTTCATTTCATGGGTTATAATATGATCAATATTTTATGATCTTTTGGAATGCATACATATAATTTTAATTTTGTGACATGTGGGACCTATATATCCCTCTAATGCATTAGGTAAATATTTACATATCATGAGATAGATATGAATGTATATGAAGTGAACCTAGTTTAGTAAGGGACTTTATTTTCTATGATGGTCTTGGGAGTTAACCTTGACTACCATGATAGTTTGGGGAGTGAACCAAATCTATTATGATATCCTTTTTAGTGGGCCTTTACTACCATGGAAATGAGTTTTGATAATTATGTGTATGCCATAATTCTATGTCTTATGCCTTTATTATCATATCAAGAATCATGTTATTTTATTCCCTTATTATTTATGTCTTATGAACTACCAAAATTTATTCAATGACTCAACATTTTTAACATTGATATGCATGACTTGGTTTTAAAATGTTATTCTCATGTTCTCATACCCTTATATTAACAGTGTGCTTATGTATTTCCCTTGTTTACCCTTAATGAGCACATGAGCTCACCATTTCTTATGTTTAATTTCCTTAGGTTATGAAGGAATGTACTTTGTATTATTTTTCTGAGAATGTTTATATATATGAAGAATATAATGGGATCTGATGTAGTTTACCCATGAACCAATTTTTTATGTTTATAGGTTTCCAAAAAAACTATTCATTTATGATTATCAAGCATATGTTTCTATAATGAAATGAATGATCATCAAAAAATGGTTTAGTATATTTGAATAGAAATATCGTGTCTCTATATTATCACCAATAATATAGTGAAAAGATATAATTTCAAATACGGAGTTGAAATAAATTTTAGAGAAAACTATGTCTAGTTCTATGAAAGACTGGTCTTTAAATCTTGATGAGGATTTGTGGTCTTATAAAAATATATTCAAAACCCCCATAAGAATGAATCTATATTGACTTATTTTTGGTAAATACTTTCACCCACCTATATAGATTCAACACACATTTTTATTCAGTGGAGACCCTAAATTTTGACTTTAAAATTGATAGCTATAGGATATTTTTTGAGTTTAGTTTGCTTGATGAGATTATGAGAGAGTCATATAGAAATTTTTAATTTTAAAAATTAAATAACTAAATATTTTCATGAATATTTCATCCAGAACATATACTTTGATTTTGAACAAAATGTTCTGCTCTAAGAATCGAGAAATATAATTTTTCATTGGAAGCTTAAATCTAGGTGGGTTAGACCATTCAACATCCTCAGAGTGATCATCTATAGAGCCATTGAGTTTTTAGGAGAAGATAATCAGCCTTTATTGTTGCATAACCAAAGAATAAAACATTAATTTTAGGGACAAACAAAAGGGTTTTATGCCATTTATTACATTGATGATTGAGAAATCATTGAGTCTGGTTAAAGACTATAAATTTATCACTTCATGAGTAGAAACCCATGATACATTTATTATTTTACCGTGTTTTCAAAAACAATTAATATGTTTCTTTCTACATTGGTTTCACTTATTCTCTGCTATTTTAGGTATGGTTGATATTTCAGTTCAATTTCCCCATGGGAAAAATTTCAAACTCTTGGGGAGGAATTCCAATTATTTTCATTGTAAATAAGAGCTTCTAGTTAGATATTTTAGGATTAAAATTCCTTAAACTATTTCACTAGATTTTATATTTCTTGAACTCTAAATTTCATAAATTTTGTTTATTTCTTCATTCTATAGGTGTTATTATTTGTTGACCAGATATATCTACTCAAATATTAAAAGGGGAGTGTTTAAATTAATTATAGTGGTTAAAACCTCATTATTATGTGAGTATTTTTATCATTAAGATTTAAATAATATTTTTTTTGATTATTACAACATAATTTATTAATAATGATTTATTTTTTAACTATTATCACTATTTAGAATAAGTATGGGGAATTTACCCTCTTATTTAGACTTGTTTGGAATGTTTGGCGATGAAAGTCATGGGCGTTAATTCTAACTTTATTATTTATCATTGGTAATCCTTATGAACCCATTTTTAATTAAAGTCTTTAACACCTTTAAATTTTTGATTTTTTATTGGAATCAATGTTTAACATGATATTTAATGAGTTTAATTAAACAATATTATCTCTATGAAAGTAAAAAAATATATGTTCTTTTCAAAACATATTTTAGAAAATGATGGAAATTGTGAAATCAGGTGTGTGAATTGGATTGTACTCATTAAACATGAATTTGAACTATAGAAGTTATAAAATATGGATGGACAACATTTTCATTAATTTTTTCTCCCAATTTTATTTCATCATTGGGGATAATTTCTTGTTTTTATTATCGGGGAGGGGGTCTTTATTATTCCAAGTTATATTCACTATTGTACACATAAAAAACAGTTACATTTTTTCATAATTAGGGTTTTTTCAAGATTTTACCTTCATTTTTAGTGGGTCAGATTTTTTATTGACATTAAATATTGTGATTACATTTGAGGTGGTTAATATCTATTAATCCATGGATTAAACTAACAAGACAATTTTTTATTTCCCTTTTAAAATAATTTTTGAAAGTTAATTTTTTTTGAATACTATACAACTAACATTAGATTTGATATTTTTGGTTTGAATTAAAAAACATATGTTATTCATCTAAATGGGTTATTAAATGAAAATAATAATATAGGTTGAGCCTATAATATTTTATTCTTTAACTATTTAAGCTTTTGGATGAGTTATATATGCTTCTTTGTATTTGTTAAATTTTCTCATATAAATAACATGTCTAATCATTTTGAATTTTAATTATGTGTTTTTGTTCATATGGAGGAAAAGATATGTTAGGAAGATCCAATTAGATGAAAATTTATGTGTGTTTAATTCTTTTAAAAATTTTCAATTTCAATCATTTTTTTAAATAGTAAATTAATTTTTTTTTCTGAAACTACTTAATTTTAAGGGGAAATCACATTTTCAACATGAGAGAATCCACAGGGGAAAATATTTTTTAATAATACTCTTTGTTTAATTAATATTTTTCAATCTTGATGGTTTTTTATTTTCTTTGCAAATTTTATAATTAATTTCTCGAGGAAAATAAAAATTTAAGTATGGGGAAATTTGATGTGCCTTTATTTTATCACATGTTTTTCACATTAATTATGATGTTTTAAATTCATTTTATGCTGAATTATGTTATAAAATTGTTAATTATAATTTTTTGTTTATTATTTTGTTTAATTATTAATTTTTTTAATTTTTAGTTAATTATGTTTATTTTAATGTTTAAATTAAATTTTTCCTTTTTAAAAACTTTTTATTTTATCATTTGTGATTTTTTTAAATTTTTTAACATTAGTGTTGAATCAATCTTAGTTTTTATTTAATTTTATCTTTTGTTTTCTTAGTTTTTTCCATTTTTTTATTTTGATTTTGATTTAAT